>JANZLQ010000031.1:22881799-22907978 GCA_026212715.1 Elanus axillaris
CCTCCCTCAGATGCTTATTCTGTATTTTCAATGTCACTCACATTTCCACAGGAAGCATGCATATTAATCATGTTTTTACAGATTAAAAGTCCTTTCAGTTCATTTGGAAATGATGTACAGTTGCAGCTAGTGGCACTGTTGTAGCCACCATGGGCTAGGGAAGCAAATTTTATCAGAACATGTAATATCCTTTGATTTGTGCCTTCCTCACACTTGAGATCCCTCATTCTAGTTAAAAACTCAGTTTTGTTCTCCATCAAATGCTTCTAAGTCAGAAATTTGGGCTCTCACTTTTTGTAGGTCTATGCATGATGGGTGCAATAGGGGTATGCAATCTGAGTGTAAAAATGAAAAATCCTAGTTGTCATAATTTTTCTCACACTGGATATTAATATTAATTCCCAAGAAATAATAATATACCTAAGTGGAGAATGAGACCTACTAAAGAGAATCCAGAATTTAGTTTCCCTGGACACTGTCAATAGCAGTGCCAGTGATGATGGGTGCCAGCAGCACTTGTACTAGGTGATCACATGTGCATTTGAAGGAGATGAACCTCCATTCCCTTTTCTAGTATGTTCATTTCCCCTCATCATATATCTTCAGCTAGAATGACAACCTCATGCCAAGAACCACTCTTCCACCTGCGATCCCAAACCCTCAGAATGTTCTTTAAAAATTCCACACCAAAACAACCCAAACTGGTATTATATTTCTGACAATGAATCGCCTACTTACTGAGGAAAAGCATTTATTTCTGTTTTATAAAATCTAGCTGTAGGCTTGGCAACAAGAACTTCCACAATGTGTTTTCTCCCTAATTTTAATTTATTTTTCCTTCCTTATTTTTTTTTCAGGAGGGAAGATGGGTAGTGGTGAGTGTACAGGTATGGATATGCAGTTATTTGGGAGTAATTAAGATTTCCTTTTAAAAGTAGAAAACAGTGATTTCATTATATAATTTCACTGTATTGTACCTTTAAAAAGAAGCATGCAGTTGTTCTTGAACTATTAAACTATATGTGTCACTGATTTATCCTGTTACCAAAAGGATCTCATGTGTCACTTGGCAGAATGACAGCTTTTTTTCTAAGTCTATTGTATAATTGTGTTTTGTTAGCTGTTTTTGTTTTATAAATACTCTACTAAAGGGATCTCTGAAGAACAAGATTTTTGATGCAGTATTTTTCTTTGCTGTTCTTTGATGTTGACCTTCCCCCACTCCCATAACAGTAACAAGCACGTTATTTTGTTCTCAAAAAGTTACCAATTCTGTCAGGAAAAAAAGCATTTATTTTTCATGTCAGAGTTTTTGCAAGCAGGCTGACTTCATTCCAGCAGATCCCTCGCTGAAACTCTTCTGAAACAATTTTCCTGGGAAAACTAGGTTTGTGAAAGTTTTCTTTATTTGAAAATCTTCAGAGAGACTCCAGTGCTGTCATTCTTCATGTGTTTAACTACATGAGTATGCAATACTAGCATTGGTGTATGTTCTTTTTCCTTCTGACAGTTTCCCCTTCCAGCAAAAGCAGCGACACAGGCTTGCTCTTTGCCTGTACATTTAGAGTGAGAAAATTCTGTAATATTTAATCAAAATCTCTCTTCTTGAAAAATAATTGTATAAATTCTTATCCTATCTCTTCGTAGTTATGAGAGAAAATATTTGTTGCCTGCTTTATAACAAGTTCTGTTTTTTAACCCTTCCTTCTTAATATTTTCTTCTTTTTACTAAACAAATGCAGTTCCCTTAACTTTTCTTCCTAGGTCATGTTTGTGAACCATCTCGTCAGTCTTGAGGTTTCCCTCAGCATTGTCTACAATTTCTCTGCCTTTCTCAAGGAGAAATGACCCAACTGAATAGACTATTCCAGCTGAGTCTCCTCATTTCCAGGACAGTGGAAAACTTACCTCTCATGTCTTTTGCATGACACTTTACAAAATATTTTTCAGATTGAAATTTACCAGTTTTGCCAACAGCATTATGTTTTTGGCTTCTATTCAGTTTGAGTTATTATAACACACCAACTCTGCTTCAACCAGTGCTGCTTAGCCAGGTAGCTCCCATTTTATATTGTGTTTTCTTTTCACTTTTTTGGAGTGAAATATTTGAATTTTGCCTTCATTGAGTTGAATTCTATTTGTATTATAACACTGCTCCAATTTCTGAAATGAGTTTGAAATCTAATCCTGTTCTCAAGGGTGCCTGCAACCCCTCCCAGCTTAGTGATAGCCATAAATATTCTAACATATTTGCTATCCAAGTTGTTAATGAAAATATTTAAAACTTACCAGATTTTTGCCAAGACCTTGCATGATACAACCCTCCAGTTTGACAGTGAACCTTTCTTTTCTTTGGGAACTGTTCTTCAAATTGTGATGGATTATATAACTGTTCCGTTTGCTCAAAATTAAATACACGTATATTCTATGCTCCCCTGAGCAGCAGGGAGGAGGGCTTGGCTCCTGCCCATTAGGTGAGGTGCAAGCCTTGAAAGGGGAGATGGCTGCTACTCTGGTGGTGCCTGAGCACCCTTAGCTGGAGGAAACTTCTGGATGGAGTGCACGGTTAAGCAGGGAAGCAGCCGCCAGCTCGAATGAGAGGAAGATCTCTGCAGAGCTCAGGAAGCGAGCGCATAACTGTGCCTCAGAGACTTATAGCAAGCCAATTGTGTCCTTGCAGAAAAGACCATATTCTCCAGTATTGCTTTCCTGAGTGACAACTTTCTGTGGTTTCATGGCTTGCAAAAAATTTCTACCTAGTTTCCCCTGGGCCCTGAGGAAAGTGGCATATGGTGAGCTGGAGGTTGTCTGTGCTGCCTATTGCTAATAGTTTTATTGCTGTATTTATACACCAAGATGAGCAGAAGTCAGTTTTAGAAATAAGTTATATAGTAGAGAATGCAGTTGGTTTTTGAGACTTTTTGTGTGTCTGGCTATGTCAACTATATATGTAGTCTTCTATAGAGAGATTCTCCAAAACTTAGATCAGGGCCAGAGCCTGGTGTGAGGTATAAAGTAGTGAAGAATTAAGGGGAAACCCTTACACAAAATTACTGTGGCCTGAAAGTGTGCTCTGCATTGTGTCATGCCAGCTGGACAGAGGAGCAGAGGAGGAGCTGGGGAAGCAGTCATCATTCTCCAGCCATTTTGCTCAGTGGAGACCAGTGGGTTACTTTGTCAGTCAGGATGATTTTCTCTTACTGAGTTAATGTTTAAGCTATCTTTTAAGACATTGATGGTAAATCATAATGTGAAGTTATATTCTAATTATATTCTGCAAACACTTGCAGCTGTCCTGGGGTCTTCAAGTTTACAATATTGGTCTCAAACCACTCAATCAAAACTGTTTGTCCTGATGAGAGTTTATATGTTGTCTTAAATAAACTATGATTTATACAAGAATATCTTCTCAGTACATTTGAAAAATAAACAATCAAAATTATCTAAGCATAGGAAATTTATAGAAGATGACGGCTCAGCTGTCATCTTCTGGAATATGGGTTCGCAACCTGATTTTATAGCTCAGCCGACTAACTGATCTAATGACATGGCCTTTTAGAATTGCTAGATGTAAAAGTAATTTTGGCAGGAGGAGTGGCCAGATGTATCCCTCACTGTCCTCAGTCTGAACTGGGTTAGTAGGGACTATAAATAACTTTATAAATATTTTACTATGTCTGTATTTTGGTCTTGATGTAAAAGATTGGGGGATAGATTGTTTAGCTTCCTCATGAGTAATACCAAACAGAGGGAATGAAAAACTTACCCTTACTTTAAATAACTCAGTTTTCTCATATTTCTGTAGTATCTCCCTTTTTGGCTGACCAATAGTTTGTAATATCAGCATCCCTCTCTTCTTCATAGAGAGGCTGCTGCTGAAACAATGGCCGCAAAAAATGGCAGTTGCTGTTCACTTCATCCAAGAAAAGACCTTTATCATGGATGAATTTCTTCTCCATGTGGCTTTAACTTAAGAAGGAGATGAACTACAGAAGTAGTGTTGTTCAAACAAAAGGTATTTTGTATTTGTTGCTCTTTATCTGCTGTTCTGATCAGGAACCTCTGTTCCAAATCTAAATGCTAGCTTTCAGCTGAAGATAGATGTGTCTATGTTCTCAGTCCAAGTGCCTCCACCTATCTTTATTGAAGTTAATTTTTTATTGAACTTTGACAGGTTATTACCCAGGCTTATTCAAAGCGTGCCATTTAACTTTTTCTCAAAGAATGTTCACTTGCAATTTATGGAACAGAGTGCAATATAGAAATCAAAAGGTAATCTACATTAATTTGTGTCCCATGGCCACAAAAGATAAGAATCACAGCTTGGCTCTTGAATTTATGCTTGTTTGAGCAAAGGTATCTTTTCCCCCAGATATTTAAGAAAATTAAAGAAAAAAAAGAAAGAAAAAAGTCCAATCCACAAACAAATCTCCTTGCTCTTCTGGATATTGAACTGCGAAATTTAAGTTGTAATCTATTTCCTCTTCATTTTTTTATTCTTTCAAAGAAGCTAGCTTGCCCACACTCATTTGTATTTGTTGTAGGGAAATATAAGAGGTATTTTAAGGCATTGTTACTAGAAAAATCTGCAGCAATGTGTGACATAAATCTAATTTAAGTTTCGACTATATGTCATGGTTTAACCCCAGCCAGCAACTACGCACCACGTAGCTGCTCATTCACTGCCCCCTCACCCAGTGGGATGAGGGGGAGAATCTGGGAAAGAAGTAGAACTCATGGGTTGAGATAAGAACAATTTAATAGAACAGAAGGGAAGAAACTAATAATGATAATAGTAACAATAATAAAATTATAGTAATAATAATAATAAAAGGATTGGAATTTACAAGTGATCCACAATGCAATTGCTCACTTCTTGCCAACTGATACCGAGTTAGTCCCCAAGGGGTGATTCTCCCCACCCCCACTCCCCCAGTTTATATACTGGACATGACGTCCCAAGGTACAGAATACCTCTTTGGCTAGTCTGGCTCAGCTGCCCCAGCTGTGTTGCCTCCCAACTTCTTGTGCCCCTCCAGCCTTCTTACTGGCTGGGCATGAGAAGCTGAAAAATCCTTGACTTTAGACTAAACACTACTTAGCAACAACTGAAAACATCAGTGTGTTATCAACATTCTTCTCATACTGAACGCAAAACATAGCACTGTACCAGCTACGAGGAAGACAATTAACTCCATCCCAGATGAAACCAGAACACTATAGCAAACCTCAGCGCTATTCAGTCCTTTCACAAATCAGCAAAGCTTTGTGCTCATTTTGAAGTTTTATTTTAGTAAAGAGAGTTTAAGCATGTTCTTAATATGTGGTGTATGGGAAAGTGCTTTGCTCATTTATCAAACCCCGTCCTTAATTTCCAATATGCAACTGTCTGTCCTTGTTATTATTCAGAGCAAAGAAGGGATCCATGGCAGGCACAGGCCAAAAAATCTGATTTTACTTCATTCAAGTAACCATTTGGCTGTCTGATGTCTGTAATCAGATGGATTAGTGTTCCTTGGCTTTGCTTTTTGAATTTGATAGAAAGCAAAGTTGTTTTGTTAAATAGATTCCTTGCTTCCTCTGTAATTCTTGGAGAAAGCTAAAAAACCCACAAACAATTCTCTTTGCTTTCTCTCCCCACAGCCTGCACTGGCATGTATCACAGGTGTGATGCTGGGACAAAAGTTACCCCAATTTGTAACCTATTTGAATGTCTTTGTTACGTGTTAAAAGCACCGTCTCCTGTTCTGGTAAAAAATATTGAGGAGGAGAATGAGAGAAAGCATTTTAGGCCATGTTCTGTGAAGCAGCTTGTATACCATCTATATACTGGCACTATCCATAGATTTTTATTTGAGTTTTTGTAAAGTTTCACTGGTTACAGATAATTTAGTTTCAAACTAGGAACACCCAATATCCAGGGGCCTCTGATGGATGACTTGTATAGCTGAGTAGTAAACTTACTTAATTTGTAACTCTGTATATATATGGGGTTTTTTTTGGAGCACCGTGATCAGGATTTCAAATGAAGGAAAATCCAACTTCTAAAATTTCTTATGGAAGAAAGACCTATACAATTTTCTTGTTTAAAGACAGCCTTTTATCACTCAGACCTGATTTTCCGTATGATAGTTATTTTTCTTAATATATACCACTGAAAGAGGCTGATGTCTTTGAACATAACTGGATTAATCATATAAAATGATACAAATTAATTAAAAAAATTCACATAATTTAAAATAAGTATTATCCTTTTTGGATAATGAGTCAACTAAAATAAGTTGGTTAAAGCTTACTGTTTAAAAGCTTTGGGTTTCGGATTTGACTAGTCTACTATACATTAAAACAAACAAAGAGTGGAAAGAAAGAAGGTAGACACAGATTCTTGCTGCCTTGTGTTTTGTTACAGGAGGCAATCACTCCAAGACCAACAGCAGGTGTTGAACTGGAGATCATATGGATATTTCTTCCATCAAGTTGCACTGGGAATAGGAATGAAGAAGGCACTGTGATAGTCTGGGAGGTTTGTATCTGAATGTTTAGGTATTAAAGGTGTCTTAAAATTGTTTGGATCAGACTCATAGGACAGACAAGTCTCCTGAAAGTACCTCTGAATATTGCTTTGCTGGTTGGAAGCAGTGCCTTTTCAACTGTTTATTCTACTTGTCCTTGGGCGATTCATGCAGTTGGGAGTGGAGAAGGAGGTTAAAGGATTTTTGCAGATGTCTCGTCTCAAACCCATATTCTGTCAAAAAACAACTGAAACTTCTTTGCTGTTCCCTGTGGTTAAAAAGAGGTAAAGGGCTCTCTGAGGAAGCTAAACTTCATTTTCACAATGTCAGAGCTCAAACTATACTAACCCTCATAGTTGTCTCCAAGTATGTGCAAAGTGTCTTGGATGATAGAACTAAAGCAACAGATCTAGGCCTGCAATTCCCCACCCCCACCCCCAAATTTAAGTAGACCACAACATATATTTTGTACACAATGGATAAATATATTTTATTTTTTATAGGCTGATCTGTGCACTATTATTTCAAAGACAAACTCATCAGCTATCAGGAAACAGACCAATATCTGTCTTACAACTGTGATGACTGTTAGGTAAAGGAATAGGAAACATTTACCTTTTCCATGAATCAGACTTATGGGTCAGCAGAGTTTTGTTATAAATAAAAATTTAGTTAGTATATTAAGTATTTCATACCCACACCAAAAGAAAAGTTTTCCATCAACTACAGCTGAGTACTACAAGCCTAGTAAAGATGCTAAGAAGAAGGACAAGTAATTCCTAGCTCTTATGAAGTGCTGATGCTCAAGGTTGTACAGAAATGTCACTTATCTTTTGTTACTGCTTTATGATCAGAGTTGTACCATGACAGGATCAGAGGAAAAGGAAGTTGGGAGGAACCTTACTCTATTTTCTATCATATAATCATTTAAAAATAAGATATAGAGGGGTCATCAACATACAGAAACAGAAAGAGAGGTTGTCCTTATTCTTTCTGAAGACATTTTCAGCCCCTGGTATTGTACTGGCATGTATTAGTGAAACATGAGCTGGAGTCAGTTAGACTTTTAATTAATTGATAGTTAAGTGTATTTCATATCTCTGGCATGAAGCAGTCAGTTTAATTTTGTAGTATAAGTTATACCATTTCAGCCCTGAGGAGAGAAAAGTCTGAATACTTAGATGTCCCCTAGTCATTGCTCAGTTATCCTAAACTAGAGCCTAATATGTTAGATGGCTACACAAATTTAGAAGTATTTGCTGTAGAGCACTTTTGACTTAAGAGCAGCTTTTAACACAGTTGCTGTACTGCCTACCCAGTATGATGTGTGAGACTGTGCCAATAACATAGGTATGTTCTTTAGGGAAGATGGTAAAAATTGTTACCAATAGGGAGGATGCTGTTTTAGGAATACATTGTTGGACAGCAGACTTATAAAGGGAAATTTACAGTTGTAGTTCTTAAAATAATCTACCATGAATGGTTCCTGGTTACAAAAATAAAATGAATACATAAACTGAAATTTATTCAGTAGCCTTACATTGGAATCTATGGCTTGAAGCTAAATAATAGCAACAATGAGAATGAAGAAATTAAGTAGGAACTCTTCATAAAAGACAACAGTATTTGAGGACTGCAACAGACTACTTTAGTACTTCTTGTTTGGAAAGCATTTTGAGAGAGAAAGAAAGAAAAAGAAAGTGGTGCATAAAAACAAGTAAGAATGAACAATATATGAAGACTATGACAGCAATGAAAATATCAGCTAGGTTCAGGTTATTCATGTCCACATTATATGTGCTTGGGTTTCTGGTTGTTTTTTTGTTGTTGTTGTTGTTTGGTTTGGTTTTGTTTTTCAAAAAGTACATGTTTTTCTGAAATTAACTGGTCCATTTGGAATCTAGTTTGGATATAAAACGGAACATTTTCAGAACATGGATTTGATTTGTTGGGTTTTGAAAAAAGCAAGTCTATTAAACCTTTTCCAACACTGAATGAGTGCTAGAGATAAAAAGGAGGGGGAACTGTGGGAACAAGTGAGGACTCATGGGTCCAAGTAAATAGCATTTACTAAATAGCATTCCAGGTATTCAAAGCCTTCTAGGTCTCTTAAAATGACAAAACAACTGGAAAATGGTGATGCCACAGTGACAGATATTTGGAAATGAGCTTGAGGTATTTTTTTATTTACTTTTTCAATTTATCCTTATTGCTTTCAAACAATAACAAACTCAAAAAAGCAATTTTCTGAGGCCTATTTAACTCTCCACCTGGAGAAAAGCATAATTTGTCTTTTAATTCTTTCTGCAGTATTACCCATAGATTGATTCTCTCTTTGTATAAAGCTTTGCTAATGGTGTTGGTTCCCCTATAATGCACTTTACAAGAATATTTGATATTATTTATGTCACGTAAATTTGGCCTGAACTCAGAATTGTGCTGCAGTCTTTAAACTGATCTAGCAGCAGTGGTATAACCATCAATTATGATGCACTTAACTGGAAGTATGTCCATCTTATGTTGGTTATAGTTGAACCTTCTCCATTTCTTTCAATTTTCAGGGATTTGATTCCACCTCCTATTGCTGATGGTTTTTTTAAATATTTCTGCAATATCCAGAGGCCAAGGTCCTGTTATGTGCAGGGTCCTGTACAAACACATAGGCGATTGCTAAACTTTCATGGATGAGGGGAATGGGATCCACAAAGATAAAACAAGATGTGCATTTCCTCTGCCTGACAATTTTAATCTTTTTTCTCCCCATTCTCTGGAAAGCTGAATTCCATTCAGTCTTCCTTCACACCCTCTTCTCCCTTTTTCTTGTATATCCTCTCTCTTGCTGGAGCCCACTGAACCTCATGCCCATGAGCTCCATCAACACAGAGTCAGCGAGCTATATTGCCTTCCCTTTCTTGCCAAGACTTGCTCTCCTGGCTGGGTGCCTCTCTTCCTACCAAACAACCTTTTTCTCATTTTCAGCTCTGTCCAAAGGACTTGATGCTCTTCAGAGTCCAAAAAATAATAAAGAATCATGTTTCAGTGGGTGTCATCAGTTATCAACAGCACAGTAGAAGTTTAACAACAAGAATAGTGACACTATCCATGTATCTTACACTTCAGCTAGTTTGAGTTACTTTCAACACTTATGTAAGAGATTTAATAGCTGAAAGCATTTTGGTGCTCGTGGTATTTGTTAGAAATATAATCTGAACTGCTGCAATGGAGGAACACCTGATGAAATTTTCAGTGACAAGAGACTGACTATTTCAGTTTTGAAGTCAGCCTTGACTTGTCAGCATGAGAAAACAAAGATGAAGTAATCCCTTGTTGGGTGTTCACAAACAGCAGGATGTAGTTTTCTAAGCAGTGTCGGGGCAGTGGGATGAGATACTTGAGAGGACATGGTTTGTGGCCAGGTGAGATGCACAGTGTTCTGAAGCTGGGCTATGTAAGTTTCCACACCAAAAGGCTGCAAAGCATTTTTTTCTGAGAGATGCACATAAGACAACAGATGACATATATGTCATGCACGTCATCTGACAATAATTAAGGGAACATACTTTTTTCTGTCAAGGTTTTGACAAGATTTGACTACTGTCCATTGCTTTAATTGCATTTGTCACGTTGAGTTGCTCTATTTTCTGCAAATGGCAAAGATGCATCATATAAAGGAACTTTCTTGACTGGTTTTAGCCAGCCACACTTGCATTTGGAGTATAACCTGGTGGCTGGTAGTAAGAATTAAAAGGTATATGCAATATTGTCTTTCTCCTTTATGCACCTTCTAAAGTACTTTTTGTGGAATGTGAAGAATTCTGGTACATTGAGTGTGTGTGTGTAGGAGGAAAGGTAAAAACAAAAAAAGAACTGGAGTGCTTTCTGAAAAAAAAAAGTTATTACTTCAGGTTTCACAATTTGGGGTTCGGCAGAATCTTCCTTGCATTTGGAATAGCACCTGTGGGAACAATCATGCCTAAACACTATTTTTTATACATGTGCTTCTGTAGCAAGTCTTAACATTTACTGTCTCAATGTCCATGAATAACATGCACATGGTAAAATGTATATACCTTTACCAGACAGCAATACCAATTAGAGTATTTTTTCAGTTTGACTTTCATCTTCTACATGCACATAAACAAATGTGCTTCTTGTTGCTGTGTATAAATATTAGCACTCTTGATATTTTTATTTGGAAATACATAGCAGGTTAGTGGTGGAACAAAATATTTTGCATCATGCAAATGACTGGTAAAGTCGGATATATTCAAGGAAATTATTAGTTTTGGTTTACTGCCACAAAAAGAAAGTTCATGATGATGCATACATCCTGTACTCCTCAGTGATTTTAGCATTGGTTATTAGTTGGAAAGTGTCTTTTATATAAATACTTGCAACACTTGTAGTAAATAAGACACCTGAAATCAACAGTGGTATTGGTGTTCCTTATCTAACACTACTGATGCAGCTTTTCAAAGGCCATGGGGATGGATTGTTTGGATTAATGCAGACTGGCATATGGAACAGTTGTATGAAGCAGGGTGAAGTCTTCTCATGGTTAAGGGAAAATTGAGTTTTGTCATCCCAAGTTTTAAGGGCCAGAATCAGAACTCTGCAGCCTCTGAAAAGCAGCGTAAAAATAGAAAAAAAGAAAACAGAGGGCGGATCCCTCCAGGTGGATCGAGCCCTGGAGAATTTTCCTCTCCATTACAAGAGGGAGAACACGTACAAATCTGTGTGTTGCATATATGGAAAGAAAATATAAACTGTGTTTCTCATATCTTTATATTGTAACAAAATGTGTGTGGAAGACTTGCATAGAGTTGGGCAATGAGCTAAATCCTATTTGACCATGGGACAGTTCTCATCATTCTTCTGCCAAGCAGAGCAGTACCCTTGCACCTGATGATGTCTTTTTTTTGGGGTGATTATGCTGAAAAAAATGGGAGGATATGTACTGTCTGCCTCCTGTAAAGGGGTTAAAAACAAAAAAAAAAGTACTGCTATGTCAACATACGGGATGTAGCATGCAGAACAATCCATGTCTATGTCAGTTCCTTAGTGCACTGAAGTTCATATGAAGAAGTTTACGTACTGCAGCCATAGGCTCAGACATTGCATAGTAACACAGCAGACATTAGTTTAATGCTCTGACTTTAACTTTGAATGATGTTTTTTCATCTCCACAGTCCATTTGCACATCGTGTGCAATCTTGTTCATTTGGTCTTTTTTCAAGAGTTCTTTATGTGGTCATATTTTCTACATGGATTTCACATCTTGAAGGCCTATTTTGTAGTAGAGGGGGTACCCCAGATGTGTTAGTACTGAGGTGAAATAGTTAGAAGATGTGGATTTGCAGTGCACCAGCATTTGGGAACAAAGTGATGGCATGGTTGTGCTTTTCTTACCATAGTGCTAGCCACCATACTACTTCCTCAAGACAGTACTTTTCATATCTTGCAAGCAGGTTTACAGAATAATGAAATTCCATGTTCCCCCAATACTGAGACAGGTTAGGATGCTGTCTTGCCAGGACAAGGGGTATTATTTCTCAAAAAAACTAGACAAAATCTCACTACCTTAGAATTCCTGCTAATAACTGAGTTCCTCTTGTCTTGCTGAGCATTCAAAGTATGGTATTACCTGAATCCATATTGCCTAATGGATTTTTTTCTGTTCTTTTCATTTTCTAGTTACCTCTAGAATGATTAATGCTAAATATTTCTGGCATGTCACATATGTATTGAAGGTTGCTCAGCTTTGATTATTTTTTAATACTAAATTGCAAACTATTGTTTTAGGTAGGGGTAGAAATAAAATTCTTAGCACAAAAAAAACCTGTTACATAAGGCTTTTGTCAAAGTCCTAATTTACGGTTAAATCACAGGGTGTTAAGAAGGATACAAGTAACATGAGTTTGTTTCCCAATTTTCTGAATTTTTATGAGGTTATTCATATTTTTTTTCTGTAAGAAGTTAGAAAAATCTGCATGTTTTAATTGGTGGAAAATGGAACTAAAGCCAAACATGTTAAGTTCTCTAGTGCTTTTGCTTTCTTGAATGATGCTTAAAGTGCACAGTGCACATAATTTTATGCCTGCATTTTGCCCAGCTGTACAGTGATGGCATGAAGTGACGCATCAAATAGAATTGAGAGCTGAGCAGGACAGGCAGCATTGCCATCGTATCAGAACCTCTATCTTGCCACTGCTTCTTTTTAAATCTTTTATTAACCTCCCTGGAGGTTAAAATGGAGACATAGGTGTAAAGACAAGTTCAGAGCAGTTATGTCCTCCTACCAACACTGAGATGCATGTTTTCAAAGCATTGTATGGCTACATCCCTAACAATCCCCCCTGATACTAATGGGAATCCCACAGCAAAATGGAAGGTGTGATACAGACACTGTGTTCTGAGTGACCTAGCTATGCAATTATGAAAATCCTTGTGGTATGTAACATCTTTCATTTGATGTGGGAGGCTATATCTTAAAGAGCTATAGCAAAGAAAGCTAAAGGTGTCAGGAGCATTTCCCCCTTCCAGTTCATGGGAGAGGAGCAGTCTGTTCTTGTATCATGCCTCAAATCCAGAAGCCAAATATTGTTCAGAGAAAAGCAAAAGGAATTTTATAGACTGTAGGATTAGCCTTCCTTTCATACATAGTTTTAGTGATTGCATTCAATGAATTTTGATATTTTAAGAAAAATACCTGGATAATGGGAAACCTTATTGTAGAATAATGTTTTCTCAGCTTGCTACAAGAGTTGCATGCATGCTTACAAGCTTGGGGATTTAGATAATTTACCTACTTAAATTTTCCTCCTTTGCTTTCTCACTGATATTGTAGCTGCAGGTGAGTTAACATCTGTCTTTTTTTTTCTAATATACAATACCTGTTCCGTGTATGTTGTATTGCATACAAGTATAATGAAAGCTAATAAAAATTTAAAGTGTTTTAAGTTGGACTAATACTGAATTCTTATATAGTGTAGATCAGACTGATTCTTCTTTTTGCTCTAGATCTATTCACAAGAAGGAGAATTTAGGATATGAATGTTTCATTTCTAGTTGCTACATTTTTAGCTTCATATCTCTGAGATTAAAGCCCAATCTGTAAAACTGCAAAGGTAACAGCCATACCTTTCATGAGTATTTTGAGTATAACTGCATTAATACTGGTATAATACCAAATATATCAAGCTGTATTTATACAAATAACTTTTTTTTTTCTGACTAGTTCCTTGTATTTAAGGTCCTTGGAAATGGCTACTAAGTCTTACTTGGCAAAGCAGGAATAGAATAATGTTTTGAGGAACGTTTGTGCTGTGTTTTCTAATTCAATGTTTGCTCTGAGCCTTTAGTTCTTCTTGGACATAAAGGTCTATTTCGTCAGTCAGAATGAAGAAACCAGCTCTGTTTCTCTGCAGGTCCCTCTGCACGTCTTATTTCAGTCTTCCTTGGCTTTCTTTATTCTTAGGACAAGTTACTGATCCTCAGAAATAACTAGGCTGGAAATTAGTTTGAAGTATGCCACTACCTGCAACCTGGTCCAGTGTGTCTCCAGGCGGGTTCCTGATGGCTGTAAGAGGCACCAGTAGATAGGTCAGAGAGCAGGGCATTGGTGATCATGGGCATAGATAGATCTGGGTTTCTGAGGCAGTCTCCCAGGTGCAGAATCAGTTTCTGATGACACTGTTGTTGATCAAGGGCCTTGCAGATTGATCATGTGGGCTCTGAAACTAGGGTGACAACTGTTGAAAGTACCTCAGATGATTGGTCATCCTTTTGCATAACTAACCTGGCTGTGGCAGGTCAGTTTTTCTACCTGTATCCTTCAGGAGAGCAAGTAATGCAGGGTTAACAAAGAAACTTCTTAGGCATGTCCACTTCACTCCCAGATAAGTTAAAACAAATAAACAAACAAACAAATTAACAGCATAAACAGTTGTGGGGAACAGTAAAGAGTCCTGATTTTTACAGCACATGTTGCTCAGGCCAGAACCTCTGATGAGGCAGAGACTCCTCTGACTTTATGCCCAGTCTCCAGGGCACAGGGAATCTTGATCCTTTTCGAAACAACCCTTGACTTTTTTCCATCAGGAGACCAGGGCAAGAAAATCAGCCCCATGCCTCTAGAGCAGGTATTTCCTAGCTCTCTGTAGAGAAGCCTGCTCACTAGAAGAACTGGGACAGCCTCTGAGTGCTCAAGAGCATCATCCCTGTGCTGCGAGAGGTGGTGGGAGCCATGCAACACCGCACCAGTATCTTAGTTTCATGTTCCCCTGTGCTTTTCTTATGAGCCTTATGCATTACATCCGAGGATCATTGTGTACGAATTTTGTCAAGGATAGACTTGTCAAGGATTTCAGCATCACCTAGGTGTGTTAAGTCAAGGAGCAGGCTATGATACAGACTGTGGCAGTGAACATTGCAGGGAAGGTTGCTATTACATGGAGTGAACAGTTTGACTTGGGAACAGTCCAAATCCTTTCACAATTATCAATACATTTCAAACAGCAGCTTGTACTGAATACATGCATATTTATACTAGGAAACATATAATTTATTAATCCTAGCTATTAAAGTAATACATAGGGTTCTTTGATTGACGTCTGGCTCTGCTTCCTAAGAATTATGCAAAGGGGGAAGACCTAAGGTAATAGATATGCAAATTTTCTCCTTGGTAAAAAGGAAGTGTTTAGGTGTCCTTACCTGGATGTTCCCATGGCTATGTATCTGGGGTTGAGTTGGTCAACCTTTTTTGTCCTTGGTCAGTTAAAGTAGGCATTATTATAACTGTTGTTCCTTTCTTCACTAACACGCTTGTTTGGAGGGGTTCAATAGGCTGTGGAACAGGTCTTATTACCTGTTTGTACTCAAACCTGTGGGTCTGAGTAGAGCAGCAGCTGATAGTGAATGAAAGCTGTTTCTACTGTTTCTGCTCTCAAAGGGTTGTTCTGTTCCTGCATTGCAGATTCATACCTGGGGATAGTAACCTCTTGGATCACCCCAGCAACTAATTGCTGTAGAAGTCAGAGAGCAAGGTTTTGAGCAATTCTTGCAAGTTTTTCTGTCTACGTCTCCTGCTTCATGGAGGTGAGACAGCAACAGGAGTTTCCTGTATCTGTGTGCAAAAGGAACTTAACTGTTAGACAGAAAATGGGGCTTACACAAGTTTTGTCCTGAAGGCTGACTGAGAATACCTGTCCATGGAAAACTAAAGCACTCTGTAGAGAAAATTGAGCTTGGGATGAAAAGCCATAAGCACTATAGCTACTTCCCAGCAGAGCTTCACACAAGCAAACTATGAACACACTATGTGTGTTCATTTGAACACATTATTGGTCAAGGAAAAATGTGTGTATGAACTGTTGAAGTTTTTCAGTCTAGAAAGAGGCAACAAGTGTACACTGTGTACAGGTGCGGAGGCTGTGGCAGGGGGGCTGTGGGGTGGCCTCTGTGAGGAGAGGCTGGAGCTTCCCTGAGCCGCACACAGCCGGTTCCAGACGGCTCCGACCGACCCACTGCAGGGCACAGCTCAGCCCTGCAGCCACTATGGCGGAGCCTCAGGGAGAGCCTGTGTGAGAAAGGGCAGAACGCTGCCTGGCTGTGAGGGGAAAAGGGTGAGAAACAGCCCTGCAGGCACCGAGGGGAGAGAAAGAGGAGGAGGTACTCCAGTCATCCCAGTAGGGATCCCTGCAGCCCCTGGAGAGACCATGCTGGAGCAGGTGGATATGTCATGAAGGAATTGCAGCCCATGGAGAGTGCACACAGGAGCAGATTTATCCTGAAGGACTGCAGCCTGTGGAAAAGACCCACGCTGGAGCAGTGGAAGAGTGTGAGGAGGAAGGAGTGGCAGAGAGGAGCTGTTACAGACTAACCACAGTGCCCTGTTCCTCATCCCCTCTATGCCACTGGGTGATGGCAATGATTTAAATTACTTTTCCCCAAGTTGAGTCTTATTTTGCCAGTGATGGAATTGGTGAGTGATTTCCCTATCTTTATCTTGACCCATGAACTTTAGCATCTTACTTTCTCCCCCTGTCTTGTTGAGGAGGTAGAGGGAGGGAGTGGCTGAGTGTGCAACTGGCAGCCAACCAACATCAACCCACCACGATATAAAATGGTGTCAAAACGATATTGTACTGCAAATGGTGCCCAAGACTATGTATCCTTCTGTGGCACTGTGTTTAGCAGAGTAGACATGCCCAAAGACAGACGGCAGATGCTGCTGAAAGGATTTTGTAGACTGTGGCTTCCTGAGAGAGAAAAAAAGATTGGACTGTTCCAAGATTAGTTTTGTTTAAAAGGTGAAGATAAGTTCTGAGGGTGGGATTCAGTATTTTAAAACTAGGCACTAAGTGCCAATTAAAACACCAGTAGAAGTCCAAGGCAAGGCACTTCCATATGTTGGGCAGCTACCACACAGGACTTGTAGTCTACCATCCTGGGAGGCCAGGTGGCACTAAGTTGTTTAACACTAAACACAGACTTCCAAATCCTGCCCTGATTCCTAGCTTATAAGGTGCAATGCACATGTTATTTACTAATGGATGGAGGTTTTCCGTGTTTTAAGGGTAGTGGTGGAACTTCCTTGCGTAACATGTCAGAAGTACCTGTCAGTACCTGTCCTTCGTTGCCTTTCTTCTTTCATCAGTGGCACCCAGTAGCCCAGACTGATGTTGCCTCCCTGAGCGATTTCATATGTGGACTGAGGGGACTGTCATCTTGCTCTTGACATCTTGTGCTTAGTATTTAGACATCCTGTGCTTAGAGGAATTCCTAACTTTGCGTTTTCTTTCAAATACAGTGGTTGTTTTCTGTATTTGAGGAGAGTAAACCAGAGGTTACAAAACAGTTGACAGATAAGTGGAGCTACAGCTGGGTAGCACAGGCTTTCTGCTTGGCTGCTGGCTGCATGATGTGCTGAAATATTACCCCAAATAGGCTTCATTAAAAGTAGGCTCGTGTGTTCAATGTGGATTAAGAAATTCCCAAGTGTGTCCTAGATGCATATTTTTAATGCAACAAAAATGCTTGATGATGTAGATGGGTGTGTTTAGTCCTCTTCACAGCAATGGTACCTCATAATGAAGGAGACTAATAAAGTTGAAAATTATTACTTTGACTCTGCGTCCTGCTAATGCAAGCATTTGACAGTACCATAGCATTTACGGGCCTTCAGATTGACCTACTGACTATCCTGAGATAAAACAACATTTGGAAGTAGATCCATCACTTAGGATGCGGTTGCTTTGGTACTTGTATCAAGTGATAAAACCCAGAGTATTTGCTACTGAAAGTGAATATTCATTGAGGTTTACTTAATGCATGTGCAAGAAAAAGAAAGAAAACTATGTTAAATTAGCAATTTTGTTCAGTTAACTCAGTTACAGCAACAGCTTATGGTAGGCTATGAACATACAACAGGTCAAATACTCATATAGTAACAGGCCATGTAACTTCACCCAGAGTATCCTGGTCCCAAAAAAATGAGAGACAGGTAAGTGAAATTAGGTTTATGGTGGGTGGGGTACTGCAAGGTATCAGTGCTTCCAGCACTATAGCTACTGTGGAGAAATAGACACTTAATCATGTTTACATGCCTGTACAATCAGTTTAATTAAATTACTGTCAAAAGCACATCATTCAATTTTTCTTCTTTAGGAGGATTAAGTAGAGCCTGAGGAAAGGATGAATTCTAAATAAGGGGAAGATGCAACTGAGTAGGAAATGAGGGTTAAAATAACCCTAAGATAAGTTTCTTCAAGGGGTAAATGAAGATGAGTTTTTCACTAGAACTGCACATGCTTTTAAGTAGCAAAGACATTAGGCAAATACTTTTTATATGTTCTTAAAACAGATTCATTAGAAGTGTTCCTAAATGTGACTCCTGAGTGATGTTTAAAAGGGCCAGACAATTTTACTTCTGTTATTTTAAATAATAAATACATAAAAATATGAAAAAATGTGGGAAAAGTCCTTAAAGAATGTATGAAACATTACATCTAAGCAGGTTATTATTTTACCCCCAAATTAAGCACCTTTACCTGCTTTTATTAATCAAGGCTTTTAAAGTGTAGGGTCAGTATTTATTGGGTATGTAGCCCAGCAAAATTTCCTGGAAAAACTGAAGTATAAAAGGGAGAAAATTACTATATCTCACTGTTTCCATGTAGGGTTGTTTGGCTGGCTATTTTCATGAAAGATACAATGGTGGAAATCCTTCAGTGAATTTTAATCTGTGTGTCAATAACATAATGCCAGAGTAGTTTACAACCAAAACGGTTAGGCCCTGGGCAATGAATTTCCAAGTTTCTTGTACTTCTCCAGATACAGATATTAGACACAGAAATTATTAGATGATAAATAAACATTTTTTACTGCAACTTTTTTACAGACCTGATATTTTACATCAACACAACTACTAGTCTTGTGTTGCCACGAATTTAAGTAGTAATATTGAATGCTATATTTTTCACCTCTTAAGCCATTGATACTTTTCCACGGAAGGTTACAAGCCCAAGCCTGGAAAGCTCTGTTCCATCGTCAGAGCATTTGGGTTTGTAACAATTACTAAAATGAAAAAGATCGGGTCAATATTAGCATCAGGTCCTTTATGAAAGCGAAGTGTTTGGCATCTGCATCATGTTAAGGCAGTTCAGTTAAAGGGAGCTCCTGTAGTGTATAATTGAGCTGCAGGTTTCTGGCACTTCTGAAAGTCAGTCTACCTGCTTATTTAGGTTCTTAAATTTCAGTTGTGTGGTAATTTTCTGGAATGAAGTTTATAGCAGGACTAGAGTTTAAACAGGGATGCCAGAACCTGAGTGTTGTTTGAAAATTCAGACCATAATTCAGGAGCTGAAGATGTAGCAAGTATATACACAAAATATTATCATAACTAATGTTGTTGACATAGTGTGGTATATTCTGGGAATTTATAAGAACTTGAATAGAGGACTGAGGCTGCTAGTACTACACGCTATAAAAATAATAAAAAAGAGATGATAGCTTGTAAAGAAAACAGCAATTAAAATTAAAGAAGGGTATAGAAAACTGATGTGATACATGATGCAGTTCTAGAATTACTTTAAACACAGATATATTTTTTTACCTATTGTCCATTTTATTTGATGCCGGTTGTAACAAATCAGATAATCTTTTTACTGTAATTTCTTAACTTATACTATTGTTACAAATGTTTACTCTGCTGGAATGAGTTAAATAAAGAAAACTGTGTTACGGTAGTGATTATAAAATAAGACAAAAATCTGCCCATGTTTAGAGGTATGTGATTTCATTTACTTCAATACAGTGCTGGAAATTTGTCAGGTTCATTGCTACAAACATGAAACATACTAATTTTTCTCTCAGTAAGCACAGAACACAAAATTACATATTTTCTTTAAGCAAAACTGCCTCAAATTCTTCTGTTGAATACTTGAATTTTTCAGGTATTATCCTCTAAGAAAAGCTTCAAATTAGCACTAATGTACTTGACATTATGGAGTGTAGTTCTTGAATAGAGGCCTTGCTAAGCTTTTTAAAAGGTTCATACCTTAAAAATTATATTGTCATTCTGCTCTCTAAAGGCTTCCTTTTTAGCAATGAAACTTATTTTTGTACTATATGATGTCATAGCCCAGACATTTAACCTAAAGGGAAAAATTAATAATTAGCTTGCAGATTTGGAGTTGCTGGAGTTTGAAATTTAGGTAGAGACAAACGCAAAGAATGTATTTGGCAGCTTATTGTTTTGACAGAGACAATAACAGTGGTCTGGTTGAAGACATATGCTTTAGTTGATAATAGTGGGTTTAAAAATTTTTTTTACAGTTTATTTTGCTTTTGCAAAAAAAAATCTAGCTTAGAGAACGAAAAGCAATTTCTTTTTTATTTTTAAATAGACATTAAATATTGTTAGTTAAATTTATAATGATATCTTATAAAAAGTCTGTCACCATTATTTATTTTTATAATGTAATATACGATATCTTTTTGTCATTGAAAAAATGTTACTGCATGACTGCATTGAAGGACTGTGATTCAAAGAAATGTGTAGTATACCAATGTAAGGAAAAAAAAAAGCTCTTTTTTATTCTTTTTGTGGTAGTATTGAATACAGTGTTTTGTGAAAACTGATGCACAACAAGGCCTGTCAAACATATGGCTATGGCATTAAAATTTTTCATTTCCCACTGGAAAATTAAACATTTTCACCTTGCTATCTGTAGTGTTATCTTTACCAAATGCAGGAAAGGATAGGGAAAAGTACACATCTGTAGGTAACATTATCTGGCTATTATAAGGAAATTTAGGCTTTTTGAGTGGCAGCTACCAGAGACATAAACAAACATTTAAAAATAATTATACTAAATGAATAAAAGGGACAAGGTTACAGTAAGCATAATGTGTTTATTTATTTATTTATATGAAATGATTATAAAAATCAATGTGCACTGTGTTTACGATACTGCCTTAATTAGCTTTCCTCTGGTGATTTTTTTCTTCTTTTCTTTAAAAAACAATAGAACCTGAAAGTCACTCAGAGGATGTATTTTATCAGATTTGGAAAACATGCAATTCTAGTAAGTTGGGAAAAAACAGCTATGGTAATGAAAACACCAGCTTTCCTGGGAAATTTATAGTTCCCTAATTCAGAGCAGGCATTAGAATATGAAATCAAGGTTTTAAAATATCAGATGGAATTTCTGTTCCTTTTTGTTTCATTAGTATTTTTGTGCCTTCCTGGATGAGTATATCCTAAGCATCCATAAACTGAAAATGGTCTCTAATGCAAAGGCAAAACTTGCAGAACGTTGGGTACCAACTGGAAAATTATTTTATTTCAGCTACCAGTGGATGATTACTAATAACACAGATTTACTTTGCCTTCATGTTCAGAATACTTACATGTTTTTGTAAGTCATCTACCCAGAATTTATAAATAGGAAATAAAATAACCCTCGAAAGCCAAGTAACTTCTTCTCCTTGTCGCCATATGCTGCATCTTTTCCCCCTAGGTTTTGTATACTCTGTGTGCTGAAGAATGGTGTCTTTTCTTTTCATGTTGCTCTGTCGGCGGTCAAAACAGCTATTCTCTTCATGAATATGTAAATCCCATGCATAAAATCAGAAAAATTAGCATGGCAATTCCCACTATAGAATGTGCCCAATTATATCTGTCTAATACGTGAATAGTGATGATTTAATCTTTTGACTATATGAGCGGATTCAGGTACTGTTACAAGAGATGCTGTAATTACAGAATACCCAAACACACAAGCTGGATGCGTGCACATGCTGGGGGATCATCAGGCTTTTAATAAGAACTGGGCATCTGATGTGTGGCTGTGATGGAGTGCATGCAGATTCATTTACAGGCGCTTACTCTGATGGTTAGTGACAAGGGAGAAAAATGCCCTAGGACTGCAATACCCTTCTCCTTACTAACTGAGACTCATTTGCATTTGAAATTTTTTTTTAGTTCCTACTGAATGCTTGCAATTAGAACGGAACGAATACAAGTTTGGATAAATAAAGGGAGAAAATGGTGACCATATTTGCTAGGCGTCCTTAACTCATTTGGTTTATCAGGAAAAGGTGTTGGAGGGGGGAGGAAGGACATTGCAGAAAACAAAACCAAAAAGGCACCACCAGCAATTGATGCATTTTTGTATTTAAATAAGCAGGCGTGCTCATGCATATTTATATGACGTGCATGCCTATGCGACGCTCTGAGCAGTGGCACTGCGGCTCGGCTGCAGTAATTAGGCTGATGTAATTATAGCAAAACAAAGCAAGCTTAGGCTGATTTTTTTTTTTTTTTCATACAGTGGGAACATTAAAGACATATGCATATTCCAGTGTACAAAAAATGAACCTGAACCGCTGTCAGAGGCTAGGAGGACAGTGTGGCCAGTGCACCTATTGTGTCACTGCTGTAGAAAGCAGCTTAGCGATTGGCCACTGTCTGCAGCACATAATACTGACTGGTTATAAAGGACTTGTCTAGAGGAAAGCCTGTAGGTACTCCATTGTCTGGCAAAGTTGATATGACTGCATTCTTTTTGCAGGGGGTCAGACAGCTGAACTGTAAAAGCTGCACAGATTTTTTTTTTCCTTCTTCCTCTGTCTCTCTGTCTCTTCCATACAGCATTTTTCTTTCATGCCCTGTCTCAGTTTTCATAGTTAAAGAGAATGCTAATTAAGATCCCTTGTCTTAACCTGAAAATAATGACTCGGATGTAAACAGAAAACTGGCGATAGTTTAAAATATTCTTGTGTAGTACCAAGATAGCAGTTACTGTTCTAGGGGGAAAAATGAAGATTCTTTTTTTTTTGTAATCAAGGTAAACAAGAAGAGTTGTTGCTTCTCTTTCTTCCTTTCTTTCATTCTTTCTTTTTTTTTATTTTTCCTTTTCTTTTTTTTTTAAACCAATGATGCTGTGCTATTGCAGGTCAGATAATATTTTATTTCAGAAAGTGTACTAGCTACATAATTTAAAAGTCCACAAATCAGTTGCAATTTAGTGCTTATTAATCCTTCTTAGGATGTAATTCGGTGAAAGAACTGCTTTAAAAAAATTCTTTTCTGTATTATAGACGGATCTAACAACGCAGTCTGGGCTCCGTGCCAAAGGCTGGTATTTCACAGCAGCGACCGCCTTACAGATGAGCTGTGGGAAGCAGGAGGGAGACTCTCTTAGGGTGCCACTACTATGGA
This sequence comes from Elanus axillaris, assembly GCA_026212715.1. Classification (NCBI taxonomy): domain Eukaryota; kingdom Metazoa; phylum Chordata; class Aves; order Accipitriformes; family Accipitridae; genus Elanus; species Elanus axillaris. The sequence continues at coordinate 22,905,038 of JANZLQ010000031.1, forward strand.
GACACAGCTGGGCTGAACAAGATTTGCTTCAAACGACAACAAGAGAGACAGAAAGTGTCTGGTTCGACCGCTGCCCAAGCAGGCAGTAACCAGAAGAGCTAGCAGCCAATCCGGCCATGCTGCACTGTTCGAAACCAGCTCTACATCCCAGCCAATCAGTGACATCACTGGTGAGAAACTCATTTACATCATGCAGTAATGAACTTTGTTTAACGTATCCTTTTTTCTTTTCTTTTCTTTTTTTTTTTTTCCCTCACAGAGATTAGGTCCTCCATTAATTATTCTGCCAGCATAATTTGAATCACTATGCAAAACGGTGGCTACATTTTTCCTGATTTTTTTTTAACTGTGCTGTCTCTGCAGGTGACCATGGGCATTGTTCCATCTTTTTTTCTGTTGGCCCCATAAAACCTTTAAAAGAGTCTTTTATTGTTAATATTGTGCATATATTTTTCTTTCATGTATGTTTGTCTCCTTGTAGTCCTTACCTAATGTGCTACTGCTTCCTCCAGTTATAGTCTGAGATTACCTTTAATCGTCTTGGAAGGTAAAAAGGGTGTTGCTGCAGCATCGAGTTTGCATCTTTAGCTGCCATCACGGTCTAGGTACTTATTCTAATGCTTCAGAATCATTTCTCTGTGGCAGTTTTACATATCTGGCTTTCTCTAAAGGTTCTTACATGCAACTGTTACAACTGAGTGAAGTTCAGTACTGTTATATTTCATTCTTCACCACTTTCAGCCAAGATGTCATTTTATTAATGAATAGAACTGAGATCATTTCTGTACAAATTTCACCCCCTTCCTTCCACCTCAACACAATGCACCTGATTTGCATCCATTTACCAGAATAACTGAATACAAGAGCCAGTATGAAAGGAAGTCAAGGGAGAGCTTGCATACTGCTTCAGGTTATGTTGCAGCAAAGCGAAATATAGAAAATTTGTTTAGCTATTTCTCTTTTTACTTAGGGTGTGCTTGATCTACACAGAGAAGATTAGATCTTAGCTTGAAAAACTATTCTCTAGCCAGCTTTTCATATTAGGGAATAGGTTTGGTGTTTTGGGTTTGGTTTTGGTTTTGTTTTTTTTTTTAATAATAAACACGCACATTTTCTTGAGATGTGTTCAATTATAAATGGAAAACATTTGGGTGAGCCAACATTGTGTTGAACATTTGGATTTAGTTCTTTGTGGGTAAAGTAATTTGTTGTGCGAACAATTTAAAACGAGCCCAGAATACTGTGGAATGCAGAGATTTCAGACCGCATAATCTAATGAGGCAAGGTTTTGCTCTTCAGTATTCTAATAGCTGAAGCAGAATCAGATATGAGACAAATTCAATATTGTGTTATTAAATTAAAGCCAAATCTATTGCTAGTGGGCTTCAAGAGGTCAACAGTCTTTAGTAAAGCAAAATTTTATTTAAAGTAGTATTCTTAAATAGAATTTTTCTTACAAGGTGATAACTTCCCCCCTCCACGCACACAATAATGTACAATTTGTTTATGGAGCTTCGGTTATGTATTGATCCTTGTAGTCACTTTGAAAATACAGAGGATTTAAACACTAAACCATAGCTCTTTCAATGCATGATGCATTCCATCATCCCATCATCAGTATTCTGTGTGCGGCTGTCCTTATTCAGCCACTAGCTCCCCTGCTGCAGATCCTGTAATTTGAATCATGCGTAATAATATATTATCCTACTGGGGGCCTTCTTTCAGTAGGAGAGTGGTTTTATACCTTCTGCTATAAGAGAACTGTTGGCTCCTTGCCATCTCGTAGCCATTATTCACAGAGGCAATCAAGATAGTCTTCCTTAAGGAATAACATCTGCACAATTGCATGTGCCAGAAATATGCATCTTCCCTTCACATTATAAATTTGGTTTTCTTGGAAGCTGGAATATTTGAGAATACTGGAGCATAAAAATTGGACGTTTACAGGAATTCATCAAAAGTGTATTGAGTGTGCCATGTGCTGAAATCCAGGCTGTGAGGACATTTGGAGTGGGTAACAGGGGCAGAGGAGAAGAAAATAGAAGCTGGTGGCTATTCTGTGGCTCCTGCTAAACTTTTTGAAATTCAGGTTATTGACTTAGCTGATGATTAGTGCTATATTAAAAATGTCACATTTTCCTTGCTGACAAGGTAATTTTCTAGCTAATATGCTGATGGTATGTTGTCAGTAGGGACTGGAGCTGCATTTCCCAAGTTGAGAATTTAATATTATGTGATGCATTCAACAGGATGCATTATCAGTTAGTAGTGAATGAAAAACAGATACAAAAAGGGGCAAAGCTTGTAGAAAATACAGAAACTTTACAACCAGGTAGCAAATCTCAGAGATGCAGAATCTGAGAATACAGTAAAAATACAAGTTTATGTATTGTACCTGCTGGTAAAAGCTCTGGAGGGCATCCAAAAGCTAGTGAAAGCAGCTGCATGGGGGCAAAGAGAAACCCCAGATCTGTGCAACGCTATCATCTATAGAATGTGCAATGCTGCCACATGTAGTGTATCTACCAACACTGTGGCCTACTATTTTTTTTCTTTCATTCACATAAATACCATCTCTAAACCACAAAGAAAAACCTTGAGATCTTATTTTTACAAATATTCTTTTTGTGTAAGCGTATAGAGGAGTCGAAATTTTTCTTATGTATGAGTGGTTTGACCATTCTTGTTAGCAATAGCAGAGTCGTTATTTCAAATTTAGGAAAGAGAGAGGGGAAGTATTGGGGAGAAAGAGGAAAAAAAGTCTGTTTTAGCATGTTTGTCTCATCCTGGAAGTTACATATTCCTCACTGAAGAGCAACAATACAACTGAGGTAACTAATCCTACACAAGCTGTGTTTATTACAGTACTGTTGAGATGTATAGATGTCGTGGTTTAATGCCAGCGAGCAACTAACACCACGCAGCCGCTCACCCCTTCCCC
>JANZLQ010000031.1:22924366-22940356 GCA_026212715.1 Elanus axillaris
GTCTAGCGAAGAGGGGGGGGAGTGATAGAACGACTTGGTGGGCACCTGGCGTCCAGCCATGGTCAACCCGTCACAAATGCCCAATAAAGTCAGAACGCTCACAACACAATAAATTTGCTCTACATATTATTTTCTGGCTTATTATGAAGTTGCACAGGTTTCAAGGCATCACTGTTCTCACAAAGAATGCCAGATAGAAAACTGAAGACTATCTTGATCTGTTCTAGACATTATATTCCTGTAATAATGTTAGTTGTTTGAGTAAACTTCAATGTCGGGCTTCAGTATTTTTTTATTGCTTCATTTTTTAATAATTTCATTATGTCTGTGTTCTTTAGACAAAAGAGTAGTTTTCCCAGTAGACCGAGAACTGAGGAAGCTCATGGGTTCAATACCGGCCATGAACCATAGCACTACTGTCCTCCCCCTCCACACCTTTTCCTCCTTTGTTTTCCTGCTCTTTGTTGCAGATCTTGAGCTTCAACAGCATTTGCCTCAGCACTTCTCATTTGGATCAGCCTGATGCTCTGTTTTTATTTCAATTTTGTTTTCTATATCACTCAGCAGTTATGTGTGTACCCTTTCCAAATTAATGGATTGGAAAGGGCTTTCCATCAATGACGTATTTTCCAACTACAACAATCCTGAAATGTGGAGAGATGAAATTGCATTGTCACGTAGTCTAGAAAGTTGCTAGACTGAAAAACTTTGCTCAGCATTCTCTTTTAAGAACATTACTCTGTGATTGCTTCAGTCTTCCCCTGTTCACTGTGATAAGTTGCTCAATTCCATTGTGCTTATTAAGCGTACCGCCACTTGTAATTTCTAGTTCTAAACACTGGAAATCCAATCAAAATGCTTTTGGAAATAGCTGCTCTTGCTTGTGCCTTCTCTGGCATGATGCTATGAGTAACAAGTTATTTGTATTCTTAACTTCACAAGTAAAATTTCTACCTGATCTTAAGAATCCATACTGAATTCCAATATTTCAGAGTTCAGTAAAAATAGCAACAACTGCCAATTATGATACTGCTAATGCATGTGTCTTCCTTTTAGTTTCCCTTCCTATGTATCATTTATTTAGTATTCCACAAAAAGTTGATCAAAGCAAGTATTTTTCTTCTGGTTTCTGTGCCCATAAGTGATAAAGTGATAGGTTTTGTTTTCCCATTAAGACATAATACAAAGTTTCCTTTGGTCTTTCAAATCTCTCTTATGGAGCTAACAGGTTAGACTGTCAGAGTAAAGGCTAGAGTTGAATTGTCTTCCAGGCTTCTTGCTCCACAGCATAGAGCATCAGACCCTAGGACAGGTCACTGAAGGATGGCTTGCATAGAAGCCTTCCAGGGAGTCATCACCTTGTGCTTCATCAGAAATTTGCTTAAATTGATGTTTTGTTTTGTTTTTTTTTTCTCATTTATGCTACTTTGCTTTCACAATTTGGTTTTCAAAGGAATTTCTGCTCCATTTTGCAATTCCAAACAGCATCGTTACTTATCTCATGAGACTCATGCTAGGAGTGAGATGTTAGTCTAAGTCTGTAGTCTTTCAGTTCTTGATTTTTGAATAGAGAGTGCCAGCAAGCAAGATGACTTTACAGATGAGGTTCATTTTCATGTTGTAGACCACCAGCTATCTTGCCTGCCCCATGGGAAAGTCCATCTGCTGGTACAAAATAATTTCTGCTATTTTCTAGACAAGATCAAATGAGTGAGAAGAGGGAATAGAACAATGAGGCCTTTTTCCACATTGTGGAAGTAAACCAGTTTCCAGTACTAAAACCACTACTGAATACCAGGTTATTTAGGCTAACTCGATAGTATTGCTGTAGCACTGCATATGGCATTGTAACTGAACTGAATGTTTCTTCTGAAATGCCAGACCACCTGTGTCAGTCCATTTTCTAAAAAAGTATATGAATATTACAGCCAAATTTCTTCCTGAAGTAGTAGGAAAAAGAAAAACATCTACCCCTCTTCTATGATTACCTCCTCCTGGGGAGGAAAGAATAAGAAATATTAGCATACGTTAAAAATAATAATAAAAGAAGAAAGAAAAAGGCAAACAAACCCCTTGAATCCACAAAATGTTTCAAACATCAGGGTTTAAAATTAGTCACAGACAGTTTAAATAAAGGTTTGATTTTCAGAGATGCTGAATACCCATAGCTCCTAAAAGTTTTTAACTAGTAGTTTGACTCAGAAATTAAGTAATTTCCACTTGCTTTTTAAGTTTAAGCAATTCCAAATTTTTATAAATATGTTTCCATAATGTGACAAGGATCTATATCCAAATGTTGATTACGTGCCTGTTAAAAAGTCTGCTGTAAAATACCTTACACAAGACAGTGATATCATTAAAGCCATGTTTAAAGTTCCATAAGCTTCATAAATTAAGACTAAACATTGCAAACATGTATGACTCTGTGACCAGTAAACAAAGTCCTTTGCTTTGGAACTATAACATATATCTGAGCAATGCTAAACTTAATGTGTAAAGAAAATTTGCCTCTGTTTTTCTAAAACGTGGATGCCAACCTGTCAAGGTTTAACCATGGTGAGTTTTATTCTCACAACTGCATATGTAAATATAAACTTAGGACCTCTGATGAAGTCAATGCCATTTAAACTGGTGTATTCAAGAGGAGAATTAGGCCCAGGAAATCTGATGTTGGTGTTAGCTAACAGAATGAAAAAGAATTTGTTTTTTTGGTGTCCAGACCAAACTGCCACAGGAAGTAAGTTGGCAAATTTGATATAAATGGATCTGCAGTGATTTTCATTGTATTAGAATGTGACACACTGCATTCTTTCTTTGTTCAGCTTGCTTCTTATTACAGAATTTGTTTTCTGACTCATGCAGCTGTACTGAAAGTGCTTTTAGCTAACTTTTGATTTCAACTTTGCCCTGAAACAGACACTAAGTGCTCAAATTCAGGTTCCCCATTTGGGAGGACATTAGCAGCAGCAGAGCCCAGAATTTTATTTCCATGTTGCAGCCTACGTTCATGCAACATTGATTAATTGTTCCTGTATGCAAATCCAAGCACATACTATGATGACTGGTGCATAGCAGCAGGGTCTGTGAGTTCCTTTGACAGGTCCATGTTAGATTTACCCATAACCTCTCATCAACTGTTTTTCTGATGTTAATTTTTGTCAGCAGTTAACTGCATCTGATTTGGCCAGCTTTCAGCTACATTTTTTCACATTGCTTTAATTCTCCATAATTCCTTACAATGGACCTACTTCCAGGGAGTAATCTACAGATGCAGTCTTGGGGTATTCTTCTACAGTGTTTTCTACAAGAAATGTGCTGGTGAACAAGTAATGACCATGTTGGGAAGGGGGAGAATGAATGGAGATATTTAGATTATTTTCTTAACGATTCAATAAAACCTAAAACAAAACCCTTGCAGATTTTGAAGGTAGCCACCTGTGATTTCTGCCACCTTTTCTTTCCTACTACTGTTGCACTCCACATAATTTTGTATGAGAGTGTTGTTTCAAATCAGAGACAATGTCTTATATGGACCTGTTTCTCCATAACCCCATCACTTCACTATTTACCAGCAAGGGAAATATGCTGCCTTCATTTTACCTTAGTGAATTTTTGATTCTCAGTTTTTGAGAATATTTTCTTTTGTTTTTATAAATGCTTTTCTCTAAAACAAACTAGATCTACTATAACTTTAAAGCGGTTCACTTTCTGCACTGCATTTTGAAATTCTGATTAAAAACAGTATTTTGAGCTCTGTGTGTTAATATGTGGCATGACATACCAACGCTGGCTCTATGATAATTTTAAAGGAAAACTATATAACAAGTTAGAGATGGCTCTGAGCCCTCTTAAACCTTGACTTTCATTCACAGCAACCTTGCACACTTTTAGAGCTTGTCAATTCTCCAGAGGAATAAATGGCAAATTACTGTGATTTGGTTTTCTAGATCTGTTTCTACTTGCACTCACTCACTTTATTTGAACCTTAACTTGCCTTTCTTGTCACTTTTGTTTCTCTAGAAATCTTCCTTCAGCTCATCCTTCTCTGGCTACATCTAAAGTATCTTTTGTGGGTAACTCTTCTCCAGAATTTTCTCCAGACTGGGTGCTTTGCAATTCAGATTTAGCAACTGCATGTCTAGTTTGTTCCACACACCACATCCACACCTTTTTTTTTCTTTTCTATTTTTTTTTTTCCCCTTTAGTGGCCAGACAATAGCTAATGTGCTGCAGAACATTCTGCCTTGGCTATCTCACTCTTATAACAGTTTGTCTGGTTGACACATCAGGATTTGTCTGTATATCTTAAGGTCTCTGGGTAGTTCTGAAGAATGCATCCCATTCTGGAAGAGGAGTGAATAACAGTAAAATTACCTAAAATTTCATTGGATTATTTTTCATTGCAAATAAATAAGAAGATACATACATGTTTACTTCAGATGAATTAACATATTTCCTAAAAATCTAAGATGTATTATGGGTAAAATTGCATGAACTGAACTCACAGGATTATTAAGGGTATTGGTTTTGATTACAGATTTGTGTTTGTTTCATCCTATAAGTGAAAATTAATCTAAAACCAGAAACTGAAAAAACTGTTCTGTGACTTTAGAGGAAAATATAAAAGGGACTGACCAAAAGTCCATTGCAGCTGATGATAATTTTGTCATAGATGTATGATGTAATACAACTTGAAAGGGACCTCCTGAGATCAGCTAGTCCAACCATCTGCTTGAAGCAGGGCCAAATCCTGCTTTTTTGTTTAACAAAAATTCAAGACAATCTCAGAATTTTTCTATGAAAAATCATTTTTAACAGATTTGAAAAGATTGCTGATAATGTTCTGCCACAGTTCAAGGTTAGAATAAAAAATTTAAAATATGACTAGCCTCTTTTGTAATTAAGGGGTTCAAAACAGTTGCATAATTTGGGGGGGTTTCTTGTGGTTGTGGTTTAAATTAACACAGTCCACTGTCAGAGTCAAATCTACTATTCATCTCTTGAAAGTAGGCGTCATTAAATAAGGTAGACCTTTTCAGCTGTAGTGTTATTTTAAAATGCTTTGTCTACTTAGGAGGGAATGATATTATAGATATATCAAAATGCAGAACAACCAGTCTTGGAGTTGAGTACTGTCTTTATCGGCACTGAGTAATGCTTTTCTCTTCAGTAAGCTCTTACTGACTCAGGAAGAATTATGAGTAAGCTACGGCTTTTACACAGACATCTAGGCCTTCCTGTGTAGTGAAATGTCTTTACAGATTGCTTCAAACATTAAGGATAAGAGCATTTGGTGAAACACTGGAACATGTTGACCAGAGAGGTGGTAGATGTCCCATCCCTGGAAACATTCAAAGTCAGGTTGGACCAGGCTCTGAGGAAGTTGAAGATGTCCCTGCTTATTGCAGGGGGATTGGACTAGATGACCTTTAAAGGTCCCTTCCAACCCAAACTATATGATACTATGTTTTGATTTCAATCCAACAAAGCACTTAATTTTTCACATGCTTAAGTGCTCTAATTGTCCCTTTCAGAAGAAAATAGATTATGAGCAGTTTCTAACTGTTTCAGAGAAATTAAGTCTCAGAGCCACTCTGCAATGTGACACTGTTGTAGGGTTTAGAATTTGTTTCATGAGACTAGGAAGAGGAGAAGCGTGTCTGTACCCAGCAGTCTGCATAGGAAATGACTGCCATATTTTTTGACTGTACATGGAGCAAGTGATACCATTATGTACTTGTCACTAGATAGAGGCTCTCTTATCTCCTCCTTTGATATAGTTATAGAATTTATACAAGGGTCTCTGAATAAACCTTTTTTCCACTGAAACTTATTCTCTCACATCCTTGATTTCAATGTAATACACAAAAAGTTTATTTATCTTCTTTTAGGTATTCACCCACTAGTTCATTCAAAAGTAAGATCAGCTTGCAATACCTCTTGAAACTTTAACTCTTTGTGTTCCATTAACTTCCTTTTAGTTTTTAATTTTATTTTACTAAGGATAGGTATGGTGTCAAGAACAAATGGAAAAGCAATGGGATTTTTAAAATACTCCCTAAATGCCATTTAGAGCAACATATATACTTGTGTACACAGATTGCTGTTCAAGGCTAGCGGTTCTTATTCATTTAAGCCCATTAAGACTTCTGGATTTGATTCCTGAACTTTTGCATGAGCTGTCTTTTCAGGCAAAAGATCTTTGATTTCTCAGCTAAAGCCAGTAGGCAGAAGATAATAAAACGAATTCATCAAATTCATCCAATGGCACCAGTAGTTGTGAGATTTTGAAATATCTTTTCCTTTCAATAGGTGGCTTATTTTTAATTAAATTGGCAAGACTTCAATTATCCTAAGTAACTAAATACATTATGTATTCATTTAGAGAGCCTATATTGAGGCTTAGTACCAGTTGCACTCATTTTGACAAATTTTAGGCAGAAAATTTCTCAGGGGAGTCCTGCTTTCTGTCATTTAAAAAGCTTTTATAATCACATAGTCCAAAATGGTGATGTAGGCCGAAGTTTGAGTCCCTGGCATATTGCTATAATGCTGCATTAGCTTAATCCTTCATTTTCTTGTCAATTAAGGACTTATCTTTATTCACAGATTCACTTATCTGTTATTCTTAGTGTATTTTAATGCTAGTAGTTAAAATCCCTTTGTTTATGGCAATAAGGCACCATTCAGTTTGTGAACTTTATAAAACCAACCTCTGCCAATTTTGCAGTTTGAGAAGTGCTGTAAAGAAGTGTTCCCACAGTAATTACTTATTCCAGAGATGTTCACTAAAGAATGAAGTAAGGGGAAAGTGTGTAAAACAATTGTACACCAACTGAGGCAAGTTTTACCAAGTACCTTCCCAGCAACTACAGGGCATTTAAAAAAAAAAAAAATCCTTGCAAAACATTACACAAAAATCTATTGTCTTTAATGCAGTTGCATATACTGACTTTACAAATATTGGCAATTACTTAAGCTATTCACATTTAAATGAGATCTGGCCAAAATGTTGGGAAAAAGTGAGGAAGGAGAAGCAGGGGGGGTTGGCAACAGCTTTTCAACATGGGGTGCTCAGCTGCCCATCATTACTTGCTTTCAATGGTTTGGGTCATGGGTAGTGTCACTCATTTTAACACACACTCAGTCATATTGAAGTAGGAATGGTGCTGAGATAAAGAAATATGTGATAAACAAAAACCTTAGCAAAATCTTTCCTATTGGGTATTTCTTATGGCACACGTGCTTTTTTTACTTTGTTATTTTTGAAAATGTATTTTAAGTTAAAGAGTAGGGTAGGAAGGAAGAGAGTGTGCCATTAATATTCAATAGTGATTGTGGAAAACAACCATGAGTTTATACTTCGAGCATTTTTATTTTAGCAGTACTTATAGAATGCACTTAGACCAGCAAACCATTGTTGAAAGCTTTGTGAAAACTTTAATGAGGCCAGGAGTTTACCCCTGGTGACTGCTCCAGTCACTTGACTCATCATTTCTGAGAAACAAATAGCAAATCTAGAAGCTTCTATTTTTATGCTACCTCAGCGCATCTGATTGACGAAAAGTATAAAACTAGTTTTTACTTTAAAAATTGAGTGAATTCTGCCTTGGAGACCCTCAGTGGAAAAATGTCACCTTTAGTGTGACACAGAAAAGACAGAAAAAAATGAAAACAAGCATGTAATTTTTTATTCACATCTAATTTTTAGTATTAATAATGTAAGAGTTAGAAGTCTTCTGCTTCCCAGACTTCAAGGGCCATATTTCTTCATGGTCAGTAAGGCAGATATTGGTTTGACAGAGAAGAGTTCTTAAAGAACGTTTCTTCTGCTTTCTAAGAATAGAGATATGGCCCATTTTTCAGATGCCAGAACTATTAGATGCCTAACACTATTTTCAGATAGGTTCACCTGAATGGATGAGCTGTACTTTGACAGGACTTTGCACAGTGGTCTGATTTTGGATGCTAGGTAGGCTTTCTTTTCTGAAGACAAAGACTGGTTGAAATTGTCACATTTCTGGCCATGCATATGTACAAGCTGGTGTTTTACTTAGAAATGCAGAGAAGATTTGCCTTCCTTTGAGGTCAGCCATGAACTGGTCAGGGAGAATTTGGGTGGTAACTGAAATTGGTCTGTGCTCAGACATCCTACTACTGCAGAATATCTCCAGCACCAGGCAATCAACATCCAGCCACAAAGAGAAACTTTGAAAAAATTCTAAATCTGCTCAACTGTTAAAAAATTGTAAATCTCTCTCCAGCATTTAAAATACTAATTTCATTCTTACTGTATAATATAAAGTATTTCTTATTGACTTTAAAGGATACCTAATATTTCATTTTAATTTCTATAACGCAAATAGATGAGTGATCTTGGTGGAGAGAGGGGAGTAATGCAGGAGTTACTGAATTTGGTGGAGAGTGATGAAAAGCAATGGAAGATGAAATTTTGGTGTCTATTCCTTTAACTATAATCAAGTAGCTGCCATTAAATGAGGAGCTTGTCTTTCAGACTCTGAGGTGGTTCAATCCTCTTGCTTTTAGCTAAAAGAAGAAGAAAAGAAAAAAAGGAAAAGTATGCCTGTTCTAGTAGCTTTGTTCAGCTGAAGAAGTTGATGGAGATTTCTCCTGATAAAATCAACAGTAACTTTTAGGGTGCTTCTGTCTTTTCATTCATTATGACTGCTTCAGGAATAAAGATAATTTTGACTAAGCAAAAAAAAAAAAAAAAAAGAAAAAAGTTATTACTTACTTAATAGCCAATTATTAACCTGAAGCCTTGCAAGAAAAGATTCAAAGATCCCTTTTTAATAGGAACTTTCTTCAGGGAACAGCTCTGCATACTAGTTTTAAAGACCAAGCTTAATAAATGACTTCTACTTTTCAAAATATTTCAGAACTGGGTTAGTAGTTGGACTTTAACCTAGAAAACTGAGTTCTCTCATTAATGTTTTTTCAAATGAAGAACCATTATTCTGCCATTCATTTTTTTGCCTACAGCTTAATGGCACAGGATGACCTGATGCTACATTTTCTGCAAGATGGCAATTGTCAGCAGAAAGATCACAATTTAAAACTGATTCTTTCTGTCTGACTATCTGGTATGCTGCACTAGTCTAAATTAGTATATTTTTTGAGAGTGCCTGGTTTTGAGAGCTGTTATATACCTGCCATACCAGACAGATGTTCTGTCTTTGTTGTGAGCCACAGTGATCTCTCTAATCAATAGAGATTACTGAGAAAACGTGTGACTGCTGGTTCCAACTGACCTGTATACTAAACGCTGAGCCCTGTGCTTGTCTTCCTGAGTGAACTCTGACTCTAACTCTGCATTCCTCCAGTATTATTTAAAAATGACATTTGCCTGCCAGAAGCACGGCATGAGCAATAGCTGTAAATTGTTGCCTAAGGATGGAAATGCTGCTGAGACAGTTTCACAATTGGGTTAACTTTTCTCTTGCAAGGGAAATACTTTGCATAGCATTTGCTTGAAAACAGGCACTGTCTGTATCCATTGCCCTTGCCTTTTCTTAATTTTTAACTGCTTTTGTAAAATCTGGGTTCATGTGAACCGTCTCGCTTCTTTTTTAATTACTGAATGTCTCGGTATGTATATTGCTTCACAGGTTTTAATCCCTGGCTTGTTTTGGGAGGCAGTAATGTACATTTGGTTTAGGTTACATAACTCCAGTACTGAGTAAAGGCAGGTATCTTGTACATATGAAACTATATAATTTTGCAGTATTTTCTGTGTCATTACCTCTCTGGAATACCATGTTAAGATGCTGGTCTAGTAATGAAAGTGTAGATTGTAAACTATAATCTCCTCAGCTATGTCATGCTTCAGATTCCATTAAATTATCCCCATCTTATCTTTTAAATGATCAGCACAGCAAATACTTAACTCTAAACTTCTGGATAATGCAGTTGTCATAAACTATAATTTATAAACTGATTCTTCTCCTGACTGCTGCCAGCTTGTGGAGCAGTGAATTCAGCTGTATCCTGCTATTAAACTCTGTGCTGTAACCCATATGATGGGACAGGAGGCAACCTGAGCAAAACTTGGTAAGTTAATTCACCAACAGTGCAGCTTGCCTTCCTGTGTTAAAGGTGGGGTTTATTTCAGTATTGAATGGTAAGTGGTCAATAAAAACAAGTTTCACTTTAATGAAATTTCCTTTTGACAATGTAAGTGGTGTATGTACTAGAAATTCATATTGATTATCAATTAGATAACCCAAGAATCTATATCACCCATGGCAAAAGTCAAATGAGCAATAATTGAACCCAGGTGCTGATGTCAGTAAGGGGGAAGAAGATCACTAATAGTTTATGCAGTGCAGTCAAAGAGTAACTGTGTGGAAGGGGCAAGCATCAGGCCTCAGAACTTGACTAATGAGAAGATCTGCAGTTTGTGAGTCTTTCATTACTCAACATTTTTCAGCAAGTTGCAGAAACTAGCCATAAATGAAACCTACCTACCCAAAACTGTAAGGTGCATTGTTATCTTAAAATTGAAGTACCTGTTCCTTCAGTTTGTATGGGAAATCTGGCAATGGAAGCAGATAATAATTTTTCTTTCTTCACTCTGGATCTCACAAACTGAAATCTGTGGAGTGAGTGCACCAGTTTTAAGAATCTAGGCAAGATCATCTGATATATCCTATTTGTCTCTCATCACACCTGTCTGCTAAAGTAGTTTCCAAAGCTCTAGTAGACTCAGTGAACCACTAAAAGAGCACTTAGTGATCTTAAATCTTATATTAAAAAAATCATTTTGGAGATATGGTCCCAATGACTTTTAGTGAAAAAGTGTAGAACCTGAACTGGAGAGGATGTTACTGATGCTTTGAAAAGCCCTTAAACACATGCCCTTCAAACTCATAAATATGCTTTTCTATGCTTCTCCTGATACCTCTGCATCTTATGAATTGTAAGTAGTCACAAGGATAATATCCCTAATGAAAGCATCTAAAGGGCATTATTCCACCTCTTTTATATATGCTTTCTGCAGACATACTTTGGAGCCACAGATGTCCATGGCTAGATCTTTTGAATGCATGCAACTGAGAAAAAAATGCAATAGATTTCCTGTTTGTCTGCCTTTGTCACACCTCATTATACGTCACAAATATAACGACATTAGTTCTGATACAGGTAATGTCTTCATCCAATGCTTTACAATTCATACATTTAAATTAACATCATGAAATGCAGAAACATTTAGAATTAATATAATTCCTTGGTATCATGTTAAAATCAAATTTTCTATACAAAGCACTTGCTCTGAAATGAAACAATTGTATAAAGGATTTTTGAATATTATTTTTATATTTTTAATTCATTACAGTTTGTATTTCCTCCATTATATGACAAAAATTATGTTTCTCAATGAGGTAAGGCAGTTTCCTTTTTTTGTCAGTAGTGTCTGATAAAAGCTACTCCAACTTCACTTTCTGTTCCCTTGCAATATAAATAAATTTAAAATAGAGTATCTAGTTTTACTTTAATTAGTTTTAGAGGCATATTGCTCTCTTATCATCAAGGATGTGAGATTTGCCAGATATGATTGGCATAGTTCAGCCTGAACTACAACTGTAGAGCCTGGACTTTTCCCTGCTTGAACTTTTCCTTCAGGTGTAATCTGAATGTGGATTTTGTTACACCGACATAAACATATCAGATATATACAGTACAATATCTAACCAATTAGTAAGATTATTGTTCTGAACAGAAAATTACATGGTAGCAAGTTTGTGTAGATCTACCAAATTAGTAAAACTGCACTGTAAAAATTATGGATTTTTTAATACATTATATTCTGAAAACATGCAGTGGTTTTGTAGGCTTTTGAAGAATGTTTTCATTTCCCAAATATTTTAGCATATCTTTTATGAAAGTATTTTACTACTATAAACAGAATAATTTGAACAAGTTTTTCATTTTGGCCCAAGTCAAATTTGATATGTTATATGTAAGAAAAAAAAGAAATCTAACAAACAAAACCAAAAGCTTGTAAGCCCTCTCTTATTCCTGATCTAGGTAAATATATGAAGACTAATATGTAATGTCCTCTGCTGTGAAAGCCTTGTGATTGAACATCCCCCTGTGGTGAAGATAGGAGAACCTATAGATCATCTGGATCATCTAAATGGGTGATTTAAGATAATATCAGCGTTGTGAAGGCAGGCTTATAGTATTTCAGCAAAAGCTGAGGTAATTTGGGGGTGGGGGGAGGTGTTAGTTAACAAAGGCTGAGCTGTACAGCATTCATTACTTTCAGTGAAGACACAGAACACTTACTTGCTGTTTAAGAAAATTTCCAATCACAGTACCTAGACCACAGCACACCTCTGCAGTCTTGAATAATCTGTAAACTGCTTTACTAAGTCAATGAAATATTCATCAGAAAGTTTCTTCTTGTGTGAAGAGCTGAAGCAGATGGGACAGGAGATGGGACCATATAAACTTCAGTGTAATGTCTATTCATGAAAAGGCTGAATTAGTTTGCTGTTAGTATTCATCGTTCTGAGTGATTTACTATACAGATGCTTTTGTTGTTGTTGCAGAGTATGGGGTAAAGTTTCCTATATCAAGGAAGCTAGAATGTGCACCATGTCTAATATTTGCTAGGCAGCAATAAAGCATGTCGGCCTTTATGCTGTATATAGTCAGTAGGAACTCAAGTATTTGTTACGTATTGAGTATATTGTTAAGTATTGAGTATATTGTTACTCAAGTCAATTATTTCCTCCATGAACATTCCATTTTATACCCTAATTTTTATACTTAAAATTTTCCTGACTTACCAGACCAGCATAAAATCGTTAGTGAGTGTGTTACAAAACACAATTTTATTAACCATCCTTTTATTAAAAGGGTGAGTTTGTCCAGTCTCTGTCAAACTTTGACAAAGTAGATAATAGAATTGTAGCTCCAGTGAAAAAAGAAAAGACATTAAAAAAACAGATACTAATTTAAGGTATCTGTATTTTTACACTTGGATGATGACATTCTGAAGTTATTTGATACCTGCCTGTGAAAAGGTATCAGTTTTCAGGGGACTATTATGTTCGCAACATGTTTGTGTGAACAAAAAGAAATAATATTTCAATGATAGTTGACCATGTTTGGCATAATACTGGATGGCAGTCATGGCTAAGATGTCCTCTGTAGGTAATAGTGTAACTAATTTGTTTTTCTGTGTGTAGGATTAGTGATTGCTTTGTGGTTTGTTAGTGGTGGGTTTTTTTGGTTTTTTTTTCTTGATCTACTGGTTGTGGTAGTGATGCTCCTGCTGTTCTGTAAAGTTCTGGTAGGAATTACAAACCTCAGCCATGGAAGTTTAAACTCCACTCTAGTAAAGGCCATGCAAATTTCAGCTAGGAATCCTTTTTAAGGTTCTATGATTTCTTAATCTGTGTGGAGCTTGCAAGAACTCTAATGAGCAATGCTTATCTCTGCTTTTGTTACCTCGCAAAGTGGCAAAAACATGGACTTGAATTTAGAGCATTTATGGCCAAGCAACTCTACCTTTCTTCTGTATACTTGTACAACCTTTGTTTAAATGTGGTGGAACATAATTGTATGTTCCCCCTTCCAAGCATTTTAAAGAACACAATTTGCAGTCTTTGTCTTTTCTCCTCTATTTGCTCAGTTAGAGTTGCCTGAATTTGAAATGTAATGCTTTAGAACTTAGGTCTCTGTCCTCTCTTTTGCTGCCTTTTCTGCCTCCTCTCTTTTCTCATCTGGCTTCAAAGAATGTGTTGCACACTGTAGACTGGTGAAGAGATTTCAACTGACAATAACAAAATTAACAGTGGATATTTGTGTTTTGAGAATAAAAAATACATTCTTCAAAGTTACAAAATTACTGTAAACCAAAATTGAAAGCCAACTATGAAATGTGAAAATGTGTTTTATTATATATTTTTCTCTTCATTTTAACTTATTCTCTTTGATCTATTTATACTGTAGGAATAATAGGTCACAGTATCAGTAGCATTAATAGAGTTTTAATAATTTGTTAAGAATCAATCTCTAAATGTATTTTTAAGCACACAAGTGTAAATAAGATAAAGCAGTGGTTATCAAGGGCAGTTCAATTCTTTGTTTCATTGCTATGTGTATAGGATGATCATAGGACTATGTATGTGTAAGTTGTTCTTTTTTCACATCTCCATTTCTAAAAGTCTTAGAAGTTCAGAATTGCAAGGTCAAATACAAAGATAATGAGAAAATGTAAAATCTACCAGGTGAAAGTTAATGAGTACTTTAGAAAGGAATAAATACAAACTCCTCTTGGATGACTCTGGGATGCTGAAAGGGTATCACTGAATTTTGTAGCAGTTGGCAGGTTGAAAAGAGTGCTGCGAACATTTAATGATTACAGCAGTAGTAAGTATCTATAGTAAAGTATGATGCATTTATGATGGTGTGATGGGTTGACCCTGGCTGGGTGCCAGGTGCCCACCAAAGCCGCTGTATCACTCCCCCTCCTCAGCTGGACAGGGGAGAGAAAATATAACAACAGGCTCATGGGTCAAGATAAGGACAGTTTAATAAGTGAAAGCAGAGGTCATGTGTGAAAGCAAAGAGAAACAAATGATGTTATTCTCTACTTCCCATCAGCAGGTGATGTCTGGCCACTTCCCGGAAAGCAGGGCTCCAGCACGCGTAGTGGTTGCTCTGGAAGACGGAAAATGTCCCCCCTTTCATCTCCCTTTACTTAGTTTATATACCTGAGCTGATGTCATATGGTATGGAATATCTGTTTGGTTAGTTCAGGTCAGCTGTCCTGGTTACACCCCCTCCCAAGATCTTGCCCAGCCCCAGCCTGCCATTGAAGGGGGCAAAAAATGTTGGGGACACAGCCTTGATGCTGTGCCAGCACTGCTCAGCAGTAGCCAAAACACTGGTGTGTTATCAACACCTTTCTAGCTACCAGTGCAGAGCACAGCACTGTGATGACTGCTATGGGGAGAATTAATTCCATCTCAGCCAGACCCAATACAGATGGGTAAAGTAGTTGGTAGGCTACAGACATAAGCTTACATCGAGAAGGCAAGTAAAACTAAACCTTACTGAGCTTAAGAATGGAAAATGTGGAAAACATGAACAGGTCAAATAAATGTTGATACTTCCTCACTATATTGTCTCATCCTTTAGTGGATCAAGCAGTTGACCGTCCTAAGGCACAGGTTATAACTGTATCTTTGTGTTAATAGGCTATGATTTACATTCTTGCATATATTTTCTTTTTTTTTTTTTAAACATTTACACTTAATGAAGTCTTCTGTGTTCTGTGGCAATGAGTTCTAGGATCTAGATATGAGGTGTGTGGAAACGTACTTTTCTTGTATGTTTTAATGCTGCTGCCTGATAATTGTATTTGAGGCTTCCTAATGGGAACAAGTGAATGATGATTACCACTCACATTCTCTATCCTATTAGTGATTTTATAGCTATCTAATTTATCCTGGTACAGAAATGTTCTTACACTGTAAGTCATCATCTTCCCTTTTCTCTTGTAGAGTTCTGGTACATCTTTTTTTGCAAGGTTGCCAGAATTGTGCCAGGACTTAATCTTTATCATAATGGCTTTATATCTTTTGTTCTCTATTCTTTTTCTATAAAGTTTCTAATATTCTATTTGTCTTTTTGACTCCCACTGAACGTAAAATTTGTATTCTTATAGGGTTACAGACAATAACTGTCTAAATTGTAATAGCTAATTAAGATTGCATCATTATGTATATATGTATAATTAGATACACAGGGTATGTATACACATATGTACAGATATATGTATGCATAAATATGTATGGATATTTGTGGTGGGTTGACCATGGCTGGATGCCAGGTGCCCACCAAAGCCGTTCTATCACTCCCCCCCCCCCTTCGCTGCACAGGGGAGAGGAAAAAAAATATAACAAAGGGCTTGTGGGTCAAGATAAGGACAGGAGAGATCATTCACTAATCACC
>JANZLQ010000031.1:22940456-22952282 GCA_026212715.1 Elanus axillaris
CGCTACCAAAACCTTGCCACAGAAACCCAATACAATACCAATACCCAATACGAGTCAATTTTTCTCAAGCACGCTACTTTACATTTATCAAGAATGAATTTCACTTGCTATTTTACAAGCTGATGATTTGATATGACAAGATCTTCTGTAATTCTCCCTAACCTTTTGGCTACACAAATAATTTTGTATTTGTAACAGAGTCTTTTCACTATTCCTTATGCTTTTATTATTTCCTATAACAAAAACTGTATCATGAACAAAACAAGGCTTGGCATATATCTGGTGTAGGATTGCTCTGGTAGATTTCCCTTACTGTGAAAACCAAACATTAATTTCCTACGTTTTGTTTCCTTGCTTTTAACCAGCTCATAGTTGTTCTATTTTATCCCAAGACCCATGCTGGAAGTCAAAGTAACCAACATGAGAGGGCAAACAGTGCTGATCTGTCCTCACCTCCTCTCTTTGTCTAATAAAAGCTTGTCTTTTCCCTAATATTGCTCTTCTCATGTAACAAATATTTAAACCAACTTGTAAGCTTCAGAACAGTTTTGCATAGCTTTGTAACATAGGAGAGCATAGTGCAAACTAATATAACCTTATTTTTCTCTGTAGCTGATTTGTAGCTATTGCTACTTAAGTGCATATTTTGAATGACCTTTGGACAATTGAAATGAAAATTTTGAAAATCAAAGCAAGAGAAAGAAAAAGTTTTGGCATAGATTTCTCATTAAGAAGACCTACAAAGTCATTAGCTATTAAAACTTCAGCATTCACTTTGTACTGCAGACAAAACAAGTTACAACTTCTCAAGTGTTGCTGAGTGATATGCTGTACTTAGTACATTTATAGTAGCTGCATTTTTAGTAAGAGACTCCAAGTTTCTTTAGGTGTTTGACCTATAAACCACAATAGGGACAAAAAAAGTTAATTTTCCTATTTGTACACTGACTTCTTTAAGGATATCTGTATGTCACTTTGGTCCCTGTTTCTGTGCTGGATCAAACATTATACTTTGATTGCTGAATGTGACTTTCAGAAATCCTCCAAAGAATTAGCTTATAGTTAAATGTCATAGAGAGTGACAGAAGAATTTTGAATCATCTTATCACCTGCCCATATTTTGTTTTTAATCAGACCTAAATTTACATTGGCCCAGCCAATTTCCAAGTTGGTGAAAGAAAAAGAGGGAGCAGAGCAATTCTTCATCAGTCAGCTTTCTCTAATGTGTTTACAAAAGCATGAAAAACAGAAAGGACTGGCAAATTTGCCACTTTTAAATATCTGTGCCATGCCATGACCTGATTTGAACCTGATTTTAAGAATGTATATTTGGTTCCCTGCTATGTTGTGTCTTTACCAGAAAGGTCTCTTGGTTTCCACTGCACTGAAATATAAAAGGTGGTTTGTAAAACTACGTGAGCAATACATATGGTCTGTGCCATATGTTTAAAAATTAGTCACCAGGATTCCTTGGTAGGAGCACGGGTTAAGTACCTGAAGGATAGTTCTTATGCCAGAAGCCATTTTATTTGATGAATTCACATTTATCTTGTGAATTTTTTTGTTTGCTAAATCTACAGCAGTGTGGCAGACACACCCTGCTTGGTGTGAGTCTTGCAGGTCTAGTGAACATTAGGAATACTTAAATTTCTTTATCTACTTCTCTTTGGTGATGGGTATGTTAGGGCCAGCACCCTTGGGCAGCAGAGTCTGGCTGAGATTGCTGGAGTGCAGGTTACATATGTACCACTCATGGTGCCCAGGTCATGGCTAATCCACAAAGATACATGGTGGCTTAGTCATTGCTCCTGGCAAGATGCTCTCCCCTGTCTCTAACTGCATCCAGTCAGAAATGGAAGAAAACCGAGTCACACTTTCCTTTTGTGAGAAGACAGGCAAATGCAGTCTGCTTTAAAACATGGTGAAGATTCACCAAAATGATCCTCAGTAGAAACCTAAGGTAAATAAGAAAATTTTATTTCAAAATATTACCCATTATGGCATGACTAATTTTAAGCTTTGCGTGGGAGTCAAACATAGTCATTTTTATAAATATACTGTCTGCACTTGTCCATATTGCTGTCATACCTGTCAAAGATTGCTACCTATTTTCCTAATCCAGGCATGGATGGAATGTGTTAGAATATTTAGAGTAGTCCAGGTGAATGTGCTGGCTTTTGATGTGTTTGGAGGGCAATTGCGGCCTGAGAGAAAGCAGATGATCAAAGGAAAAGAGAAAAGACTGCAGCTGTGAGGCTGCGGCTCTCACTACAGCCAGTGTCACTACCAAACCCCAGTGTGCTCTCCGTCATGTTCCTCATCCTGCAACTCTTGAGGTGGCCATTTCTGATCCTAGATGCAATCCTCATGGCCTGTAAGATATTAGACACTTGTGCTTTGCCCTCTAGTTGCTTGACCTTGCTGTGAGATTTATGCCCTAACAAACTAATTTATGTTTTCAGCAGTGTGTACCCACTGTAGGCTTTTTACTTGCCTTAATCCTAGATCATAATAATAGTACAGAGAGCCAAACTTCAGTCCACATCTGTGCCAAAATCTGTAAAGCTCCCAAGCAGTTAAACTGGGGAAGTCTTTCTGGGCAATCTTTTGTTTTTTATTTTTTTTTAACCACAATGAGATTGTTTTATGGGCTGGGGAAATGGCAAGCAGATGTGATTGGTCTTTTTTCTCTTTCACATTTGGCCCCTATTTTGCACTGTATGCTGATTAGAATCTAATGTAGTTGTTGTTTAAGTGAAGTGATTACAGAATTAATGCAAATGTAACACACTTCACCCAGGTTTTACACATTTCCCACCTTCATCTCTCAGCACCTATCTCACCTTCATTTTTATAGGGCTTTAAAACTGGTTGGGTTTTTGCAGGGTGTTCTGATTTGGTTTGATTTGGAGTTTTTGGTGGGGGCTTGGGGAATGTTGTTTGTTTTCTTTCTTTCTTTCTTCTTTTTTTTTTTTTTTTGCTATTTTCTTACATGCCAAAGCACTGCTGAGCTGGTTCCTTGGTGATGAGGGTTTTCCAGAGCAGAGAGGGAAAGGGGTTTCTGTGCTACTCAGGGCCTAGAAGAGAACTGTCACCCATTTAGTTTGACATGAGACCGGGAAAGATATCCTTCATCTTGTGAGTATCCTTTTTGCTTCTGCCCATTTCCCTCAGTTGCTGATTTCTCTCTGTCTTCCAGAAGATTCTTGTTTCTGGGGCACGCAGGGACTTCCGAGGCGCTGGCCGCTAGAGGATGCTCCTGGTCCGGCGTCGGAGAGCAGCGTGCCCGGGGCCGGGCACCCTCTTTCCCGGCACAGACCCCAGCCCGGCTCCGCGAAGAGGAGATCGCCTGTCAGGCGTTACCCGCATAGCCCGGGATACATAAAATGCAACTTTCTGCTGGGGAGAGCAGGGATATTTTCCACCGTCTGAATGGAAAAGCAATTCCATCCAATTCACAGACAAAAATGCAAAATGCTAATGACAGTAGGAGAAACCCAGTGTGGGAATTTGAATGTGTTTGTTCTAGTGAAGTCCTCGGACTTATCTAGCTGATACTTTTAATACCATATTTGCAACGTGTCCCACAGTATCAGAGTCCTGCTGTGGATGGTCACACCATGGTTAGTTATTCAGATCTTCAGCTAGCTTTTATTTTTCATCCCATCTTTTAAAGTGATCCAAATCTCACTGCTTAACGGAAACTTCAGTTTTATTCTTCAATAAATATAAGGGAGAAGACAATTAAATAAGGGACTATTTAGCATGTATAGTTTTTCACAAAAGGCACACACGTGAAAGTAGTTCCATATTTTAAATAAAAATCACCCCCCCTCCAAAAAAAAAAAAACCCCAACCACCAAAATCAATAATACTTTAATTAAAAAGCAAAGCATGAAGTTGGAAGAAGTTATATATGGAAATACCCTTTTTCTAGTCCTCTATTGAGACCTTCCAGAATTCTGTCGTAGCATAAACAACTCCTCTGACATATAGAGCACAGGATTTCATATAGCAATAGCATGAAAAAATAATGTAGAAAGAGTATTTTTAAGGTAACAAAGTGGAGTTATCAAAGTTATAAAATGGTAGATTTGAGGTCATTTAAGATAGTTCATTTGTTCATATGTATTAGAACACAGTCTTTAACTATGTAATCACATACTGCCTCTTTCTCTCTCTTCATGTTCTCACCACCTGTGGGATTTCTCCCTTATCCACACTACACATTATACCTGCCTAGAGATACATAGACTTGTGCAGTGGAAGAGACTGTTCATTTCTTGCAGTTGGCTGGTGTGTAGTAGATAAATCAAAGACTACAGGAAAGGAAATATATAGGTTAGAAGTTAGATAAGACTATGAAAAAATAGGACTGTAGTCTTGTCTCTGCCACTGATGTTTAGTAAAGTCAGTACATTTTTCATATCATGCGTGTATTCCCCACCTTCTGCATGCAGACTGTGAGATCCTACACTGATTAATCAGAAGTGTTGAACACCCACATCTAGTCCTGAAGTCACTAGAGACTTGTGTTTTGAGTCTACAGAATAATGAATAGTGCTATTACTATTCCAGCTTATGTGCCAGATGTCTCAGATTTTGTATACCTGTATCTCTCTGTAATCTCAAGGCACATCTTTTTTGATCTGTAGAAGACAGATGCAGACTTTTTCAGGGCTGCAGTAAAAATAATATGTCTGAATCACTTCTATCTTCTAATGACGAGCACCAAACAAATGCCTGGACAAAGTAAATAAATTTGCCTTCAGAGAAGGTTCTGAACCACTTAAGGAAATAAAGCCCACTACAATGGATTCCAATATTAGCAATGGAACAAAAGAAAATACTTCAGAGCAAGCTGCTCTTAAAATGCATATCTTGAGCATTAGATAAAGCAACATTAGTGCTATGTATTAAAAGACTGTATCATAAACTATTTATTAATCAAGCCTAGATAAGCATTTAGGCTCAGTTTAGATTGCACATTAATTCTGCAGTTCCCTAACGCGTATGTACTGGATTCTGTAACCTGACATTACTTAATGTGTGTGTGTGTGTGTGTGTGTAGAGTAGACAAAAAGGAAACAATCCGAGTACCCTCAGTAATAGCAGGCTAGCACATTTTAGTAAGGAAGCTTGTACAGCTCCAGGTAAGATTCTAAAATATGTTTTAGTTCTGATTTTTTCCTTTTCTACTTAGTTCCTTGAGTAAATTGTATAAAAGTGAAATCTACTTCCTGGCAAAAGGAACAAGGAACTTAGATGCTTAAGAGCGAAAACTCATGTAGGAATGGGTCTGTTTTCTCTGGTTGGAGGTTTATATGTCTTCTACAGTCACTATTCTTAACATCATCTCCCCTTTCTTACGAAGAGGAATGGAGTTGCTGTGTTTCTGTCCCTTATTTCTGCATTTCACTGCATGTAAACAAAACAACTTTATGGCATATGCTGACTGAGTTTGTTTCCTGATGCTCAGGAAGCATCAGGCTTATCGCACATGCTCTGTAAAGCCAGATGGGGTGAGAAGCTGCATCTTTCCAGAAGTATTAGACTCAACAGCAAGTATGCAGTGATGCTATGTGGATAGCTACTCCACTCTTGCCCTTTGCCTTTCTATGCAACTTGTGTTGTGTGCAGAACTTGTGTGAGCTTGCAGTTAAGCAAATTGCTCTCTCAACAATTAAAAAGAGACACTGGAACACTTGCAGATGGTGTTGTGTGGGTGTGATAAGCTAAGAAACCTCCTTTAGATCAGCCAGTGAACTCAGCTGCCTTCTTGCCTCTGCAACTTGTTTTCCTGCTTGTAAGATGTTTAAACACACAAATCCAACAAAGTCACACAGAAAAAAGTTTGAAGATGTAATTCATAAAATAGAATAATTCACCCCATTTGTACATGTTAGGAAGCAAAAGATGTCTATTTTTGACTTTGTGATTTGGCCTGGAATACGCTTGCAGGATACAGAATACAAGCTATGATTTTTACCTGTAGCATCCCTTTTTTTTCATTATTCAACTGTGTTTTGTTTTCTCCCCAGTATAGTTGTAACAGGATTGTGAAAGAAAGGGAACCTCAGAAATACTAATTTTAAAATGTGTTCTGGAGTCTGTCTTACAGCTGCTGTCTTTTGCAATGAAAATAAACTGACATATACCTTCAATCCAAATAGAGATAGGGAGATAAATAAAAATATTAGGAGACCAAATGACCAAGAAGCTTAATTTATATTCTTAAGTAATTTAGGAATCATACTTTTATTCATTGTTCAAATTGTGTTCACAAAGATGTTTAGCTCCTAATTCACTTGCACATGTCAGGAAACCTTCCCAAAAGGGGTAAAAGAATAGTGGTGGCTGTGGAGGTTATTAAAGTATTGTCATTATTTAAGGTAATTTTTCAACAAATGATAGATTAATTTCTTGAACTTCATCTTGGAATTAGAAAAAAAAATGCTGGAGGCTTTGAAATTTCATATCACAGAGATAAAAAAGGAGGTTGCAGAGCAGAAACAATTTCTAGATCAGGTAAGAAAATTTCCATCAGTACCTAACACTTTGAAAGCTACTAAGGTCGAAGTTACTTTTATTACTTGTGTGTTTTTCTGCAGTGATAGCATTTTGTTACACTATTGAATGAGTTACAATGTGTTTTCCTGGTCTTTTATGTTTGTTTGATTTCAGTGTCTTGGCTTGAGGATGAATAGCTCTTTAATAATGTCTTTTTTAGTATGTCCATTTTTATGAGTAAAGGTATTTGAACAACTTTAATCAAGTGAAACTTTTTGTGAAAGAATATATAAACCAGGAATTTGGTCCTATTTATGGTCTAGGAGATTGTGCTGTGAGAGATAGTGAGGCAGAAGGGGATCATGGAGCCCTTCTTGCACCCTGGGAGAACAGAGGCACATTTCCAGGCTGTGCCCTCCACTGGTGCTGCTGGCAGGGAAACCCACACAGCTGTGGGCACCAAATTCCTGTAGCTACATCAGGCCCTGCATGCTATGCCCTGACACAGTGTTCCTAATCCAAAGTGTCCTTTGGTCTTTTCTTCCTGAAATCACCTGTTTTCCTGTGGGCTCAAAACCAGATAATCACCACCCAGTCTGTAAGGCGGTTAGGTGTTAGTGGTGACGCTTTACAACCCAGTTGTTTGGGGGGCTTAGATTGCAAAAAGATAGGAGGATGGCTCCATCTCACTGATGGATGGGCGGTGCGGATGGGCAGCCTGCCCCCCTGGCCAACAGATTGAAAAATGATGGACTGGCAAGCCACTTGTCCATGCAGCAGTACTGGCTGCTCTGGCAGAGGTGAGCGACTGCTCTGAGGTGGAGGCCTGACTGGAGGACCAGGAGCATCAGTTCATCATGGTGATGATCTCTGCTGATAGGCAGTGATGACAGTGGGAACAGTTTCCCCATTTTTTAATTCGTTGATTTCAGTGAAAACTTGTTGGTCAGAATAGTCCTGTTGGTAATTTATGATGTGGTGTGCAACCAAATATGTGCTTCGGCCATTCTTCATGCATTTTGCTAACTATGGGTCACACAGTTTCACTGGAAGATCTCAAAGATTAAAGCCATCAGGAAAGGCAGCCCTGGTGACTAATATTCTCTGACCCCATAACCTACCAAACACCGTAGTGCCACACTAAATAAAGCTGACTAAACCTCATCACTTCTGTTGGGCTCTAACACAGATTTTAAAGAGATGATCAGGCTTTTCTTAAGGACTTTCAGGATTTACTTTCCATGTCCATAAATAGGCAGTTTTAATTAACATGTATTCTTTGTGTTAAAAATGTCATTCCTCTAATAGGAACTTGTCCAGCTTCCTCCTACAACAGCTTATTTTCTATAACTAGTCTCTTCCCACCTACATACCAGAAGGTACTCGTTGACTTGATTTTATTTATTTTTTAATAGATACAGCTCTGGATTATACACACAATATGATATGGTAGCAAGAGGCCCCTCTTTGTTATGATATTGTGAAGTCCTCCTTGTAAAGTACAAATACCCAAGAACATAGGTGGGCTTCTCTTGTCAATGCACGTGAAGACCAGTCCTGAAGTCTACAATTCAGCATGACAATTGCTGTGTCTTCTTTCTGTATAAAAGGCATTGGAACAGGTCTTCTCAGCTCAGTCTTCAAGAAACATGAATAATGGAGAGAATGCTTTTGATTTTTGTTCTTTGTTGTCTGATAGCTTACTGTAGGCATTTGAACCTGAGCAAAGCAGATGTAAAATGCTGGGATAGCAGCATGAGTCATCAGCAGAGTGGTTACATTAGGTGCCACAGCAGACTCAGCTCCACTTATAAAGTCCAGGACTCCCAGCAGTCATGTCATGCTGAAATGGACAGGATTACAGCAAAGGTAACGTTGCAGTTTTCATGTGTTCCTTTGAGTTGTCTGTAACCTGGCCCCAGTACAAGCTGGGAGCAGCTACCATTTTCACTTGGCTGTGGGGTGCTCTGAGTGCTGAGAGCAAGGGAACACAGAAGTCCCCAGCTGCTTTCTCATGCCCTTCTGCATATGGCCCACACTACAGAAAACTGACGGTTTTTACTAGCTTAGCCAACTTAACTCTTTGATATAAAGCTTTACTGTACAGCTGTTCTCCGGTAGGAGATCCATTATAACTCTTCATACAATATACCATATATATTTAGCCCTGAAGATTGCACTTCTTGTCATGCTAGTTTTTTAATTTACTGTGGTTCTTGCTGCTAGCACTTTTGAAACTCAGTGGAGTCCTGCAGGGGTGTCTCAGTCTCCTGTTTCCTGTCTCCTTTGAGCTACTGCATTACAATTATTTATCAAAGATGAGTGGGAAGTGGAGCACCTGTCGTGGTTTCAGCCCAGCCGGTAACAAAGGACCACGCAGCCACTCACTCACTCCCCCCCGCCCCCCTCCGGTGGGATGGGGAGGAGAACCAGAAAGAGAAAAGGAAAGAAACCCAGAACCTCGATGGTTGAGCTAAGGAGAATTTACTGGGGAAACACAAAAAGAGAAGTTAGAACAATAATGATACAAATAAGAGAATAAACAAAATGAGTGATGCACAGTGTAACCACTCACCACCCGGAACCCGGCGCTCCACCACTTCCCCATCGAAAGCCGAGAGACCACCCCCCAGCCTACTCCCCATATATATACTGGGCATGATGTCACATGGTATGGAATAGCTCCTTGGCTAGTAAGGTCAGCTGTCCGGGCTATGCCCCTTCCCAGGTTCCTGTGAAAATTAACTCTATCCCAGCTGAACCCAGGACAGCACCTCAAGTGGCTGGCACTGCTGAGCAGATATCCTATTTTTGCTGAGTGTTTACATACCGCCAGAGTACAGATGTGTTTGAGCTGGTTTAAACACACAGAAAGTTTTTAACACCTTTGTCTTATAATAACGGCAGCCCTGATTGCATATGAAAATTATACAATTTTGGCAACTGCTATGACCTATAAATACAGTTCCTTTGCCATGGATGCAGTCATGATATTGCCTTATGCAAGACATAATTGCACGTACACTGTAGTTGTACTCATTTAATGTTGTGGTTAAAAAAATTATTGCATCTCTTGCAAATTGGCTAAGGCACTGGAGTTCTTGAAAGAAATCAGTCTGAGATGGAGGAGCTTTGTTTGTGATTCATCATACGGTGTCTTTCTGCTTCCTAAAATCTCGACTGCACATGCTGTCTGCATCCCATTTCCATTCCACAGCAGCATTAGGAATGAGAATGTAGGGAAAAGTAACCATCACAGGGTGTGGTTGTCCCAGTGGTAGTGACTGATACTGGAATAAACTACATAGGATCTGTAATAAGTGTTTTGCAGGAGTTCAGCTAGTAAAATTGATGTTTGCCACTTAAAGAATATATACATTGTTGTACTACAGAATACACTTTATGATACTAACAGCCGTGAAGATTTAACTACTGCAGGTATCCTGTGGCCTAAATTAATAGGTACTTTTGAAATAAGACTCTCCCACCCTTTTTTCTCACAATTTTGTAGAAGTGGGTTTGTTACAATAGAGTGTAGGTGGCTTTATAATTACATATTTTTTCTTATTCTAAAACAAAATACAAATTTCCCATTCATTTCTTAAAATTTTTGAAGTGGCTAAATCTTTGTTGACTCCCTGGTTCTAACCCAGTACTTTATTGGAATCCCCAATTAAGCCAGTTTCTTCCATGATTCATTTCACTTAGCAACAGAAGTGTAAGCTACGGCCTCTGGCCCTAATGAAATCCTTTAAATGCAGTCTACATAGCAAAAGGTTAAGGGGGCAAGGCACAGTTTAATTTCCCAATAACACTTTATGGGAGTCTTTGTAAATGTACTTGCTTCTGGAGTTTTCTAATGCCCCTCTCTCTGAAACTGTAGTCAATTTGTAGCCTAGAAGTTGCTATATTAAAATTACATACATGAGAGGGGTTGGAGGGCAGTGGGATACAGGACCTTCCTGCTAAATTGCTAATCTAAATTGGGCCTTAGTCAATCTCTTACAAAGTTGTCAACATCCAATGACCTATATGAAATGAGTTGGTAGCTTCAGTCCAGTTCCTAGAGAAGTGTGCACATCAGAAGAACAATCAGCTGGCACTAATTGGCACCCTGGCTAGCAGCCTCAGCAGGAGCCAAAGGTCCATAGAGGAACGGAGACTGGAGTGCTATCTCAGCCTTAAAGATGGTCCCTCTGGGTCGCAGTTTAGGGCATGTTTGTAATGCCATATGTGAAATTTTGCTGTGCATCTTGCAACACTAGACTGTAACTGTGGCTTGGGAACTGTACTCATCAGGGCTTTTGTAGGGCATTTTGAATGCTACAGGTTATTTTAGACTCTGAAATTCCTTCAGCTTTCCTTCAGACATAAACACGAAGAGAACATTCACAAAGCAATAACCTGATATTCAGAGGTGTCAGATGACAGATAACCACTCCAATTGAGACATTGCACTGGGAAAGGAAAGAGAGGGAGCATGTATTCCTTAAAGACAAAACTTTCTCATGTCCATGTCCAGTGTGCATAAGTACATTTGCTTAGCCAATTTTTCTGACTGTTGGGCTCAGAAAGGGTATAAATCAGTGCTGCTTAAATATTAAAAATACATTGTTTTGTGAGTAGGCTTGTGAAGTTCTGTTCATTATAAAAGCATAGTAACACATGGTCTTCCTACACTTGGAATTGTTCCCAGACCATAATAATTTTGGAAAGTTTATTATGTTATTATCTTCCCCAAAGTCTTGCATTTAAAAAGTTTATTTCTTATTTTATTCTTCTGTTTGCAAAGCTTTGGTCATTCAGGCAGGGTGGAAATAATGTCATGAACTTGAAGCCATCAGCCCATTCAGCATGAATAGGGTCAGTGAAGTAGCACTAAATTAAGAAATGAGTAATGTACCTACTTAGTATTTTAAGCCAGGCAGTTAAAGTTGATAAAATACATTGTCTGAATGAGAAGTTGAGCAAATTTTCTTTACCTCCATTTACCCTTGTACATATAAATGACTAGCTAGCAGCAATGACAAATGTTTGGTTGTCTGTGGTTGTCTGCTAAGCAGAAAAAACAGGTTCATTTGATGGAGGTTACTCTGTTTCACAAAACATTCAGTGTCTTCAGAGAGCAGATTTTTGTCCACCTGTGTATTGTCCTTACTGATAAAGATGAAATGAAGGTGCTGCATAGAGCATGCATACTTCCAGAAATCAGAACATACTTTTTTTTTCTCCATGGCTTTGCATTACTGGAGTTACCAATGACCTGCTGCGGGGGGGGGGGGGGGGGGGGGGGGGGGGGGGGGGGGGGGGGGGGGG
>JANZLQ010000031.1:22956498-22977169 GCA_026212715.1 Elanus axillaris
CCCCTTTTCCAATCTTTGGTAATCTTCATAGAAAGTTTTATAATAAAGCAATTCAGAGAGTAGCAATAGCCATTTTTTTTTCTGGCACTTATAACATTGTATGTGAAATTGCATGATATGTTGTGTCAGTGTGTGGAATTCTGACTGTATTGTTACCTCTGAAAGTAATGGCAGAAAGAGATGCCAACTTTTGTCTTACAGTTTTTCCTCATTGGCTGTTTTTCCTTCTTTGCTTGACCTACATAAAAGTTCACAATTCATGGTGTTTCTGTGCTCACAGAAAGTAACATAAAAGTATAGTAATGACACATGATCATGTCTTCCTTGCAGTGGATCTCCAGCATGGAACTTGGTCTATTTTTTCCTACATTTTACAAAAAAACAATCCTCAAATAGCACTGTTTTATGCTCTGATTATCACTGATCTTGCTTTGATGGTTCCCTCACTTGCCTTTTGGTTTTATGGAACCTTCCTTTTCTTGTATTGTCCATTCACTTCATATTTTCAAATGTTTTTATGGTTTCATATTTTAACTGATTCATCATGGATTTTTCAATACTGTAGAACATGCCCTTCCATTTTTAACACATAGGGATATTTTGGTGTAACTCTGTGGAAATCACTGAAATGTGATCTTTGAGTCTGTGTTAGATCCTTTCTGAGGAGGGGTTGAGTTTGGATTTTTTGGTTGTTGCAAGGTTTTTTTCAGGTAAAGTACAGCCTATTTTTTTTCTAAAAATCCTACTTCTTTACACTGAATAGCATTTTCTTGTTTCAAGACTGCCTGATGTTTACAGCCACACATAGAACAAAACTTAAAGGCTTTACTAGTTACTGTGTAATGAAGTCCATGCCTGAAATGGCTTATATTCTAGATGGAGATTTTGCAGATAAGAAACTGGGGTACAGAAAGATTAAGTTGTTTCACTGAATATTAAGGAGATCTGGGGTGGAGCTCTGCTCAAATCTTGAGCATATTTCAAGACTTTTCTTCTTTCTTACAAGTGTAGATCATCGTGGCCTCATCTACTAGGGTAGGAAACAGATTTATAGAAGGAAAAGTCCAAGTTCTTGTTATCTTGAGGAGATGGGGAGAAATCACTGTAACAGTTGTTACTGCTATATTATTCATTCTGTTGGTATGTTTTGTCTCTGTCCTGTCTGTTTTGATCAGTGGTATCCAGGAGTGTGGTATAGGCATGAACTAAACCCACCAAACAGTCCCATCCCTTTCTCCAGAGGTGAAGTGACTGCAGACAGAATGGCCAGGTGGGGAAGATCACTTTGTCTGCCCACATGCCGTCCAGCCCGACCTGGTACCTTGTCTTTGTACTGTAGTGGGTGTGAAGGCAGTTTGCAGTTTCTGGGCTGCTGCCAGGTGGAGGCAGGGACACCTTAGGAAGGCAGAAGGGTGTTAGCAGTTTCCACAGGTACCATAAGGCTCAGAAGAAGGCAAGAACTTCCAGCTGTGGTTTCTAACCTTGCTCAGGCCTTGAGGGGAGAGGGAGAAAAAGGTGTGCCTGCTGCATATCTGTAGCCAGCAATGCCTTGAGTTGTTTGTTGCAGGTGTTGTGGTTTGTGATGTCTCCACACTGGAAAACTGATTTCCTTGTTGCTGAGTGCGGGTCACCTTTGGATTGAAAATCTGAGTTGATGGAGTCCCAAACTACTGCTCGTTGCCAAGCTGTATACAGAAGATACGCTTCTGCATGTACTTGAACACAACAATAATGAAAATCTTTTTTAAAATTAATAGCAATTATAATAATATTAAGCATAATCAGTAATCTATTAGTAAAGAATGGGTTCTTATTATTTCTTCTGTACTAGTGTGCTTGATAGGTATCAGATGGATAAAATACATCTGCTTGTAGTGTCTTTGTCCCCTTTCTAGTTTTTTTTCTATTTAGCTCATGATTTTATTTAATGGAAGAGTCACTTCTCGCATATTGGCTTGACAATTTACAAGCGTTTGTTTGTGCTGAATTAAGCACATTTCTAAACTTTGTGTGTTGCTGCTGACAGTTTTGGGATTGATTTTTATCCCTAGAGAGATGCCTTTTTGTCTTTAAGGCAAATTGAAGTTGACTGCTGGAGCATTCCCTGGTAAGAGAGAGAATCTACTTCAGGGATATTTTTCTACTGAGATTTCATTTTTAGCTGAGAAGCTTCAGCAAGGTCATGTTTTTTGTGACACCAAAAAAAAAAAAAGTTCACAGACAAAGAAGTAGCATTAACTTTAGAAAAAATGAATAGGAGCAAATATCAAGCTTTTTCCCGCTGTAGTTCTCTGTCAGGGAATTGTGCCTGGATATGTAGCAGGTAACAATTTTCCAGACTTTCATTCTGAAAGCACATGTTAAATGATGGTGTGGGCAATGGCAGAAAAAAGTTTTACCCATCCATGTTGTTTCATGTATGTTATGAGTTTAAATTTTAAAACTTCTGTAACATTTTTTAGGACATTGAGATTCTTTCAAGAACAGATCCACTGCTTGTCCGTATTGGCAACATGGGGCAGGGTTTACAGATATGAATGGATTAATGTAATGAGCTGTGTGTGAGGTTGCAGGATCTCCACCAAACAGGTGCTTTAGGAAGTCTTCATTCATGTCAGGTAGAGCTAGACACTCTCTTTTTTTACAGTAGGCTCTGTGGCTGGACATGCAGTTCTAGAGTTACTTTCTAAACTTTCTCCAACCTATATCCACTTGTTTTCATTACCTGGAAATCACACCAGCTGAAGCAAGTTTTTCCACCACAACGCACCTAAACAAGATGTAGGAACCAATTTCTTCAGGAAGGTCTTATCCTACTGGTTATAAAATCTTCTTCAAAGGAGCTGAAGGTCTCTGCAGTCTTCCTTTAAACCTTCTTTGCATCTTCTCATTGGATTTTTACACAATTCAGTCCTAAAAATTTGAGTTATCTCAGTGTGTTTCTGAAGACCTGGCTGTCAATTGCCAGAATTTTCATTTGCCTCTGATCTTTGTTTTCCCTTCTCAGAATCATCCTGTAATATTTGTGACAGTTCTTTCTTAGTAGCTACTGGACTAAGAAATTTGCAAAATCCAAGAAACAAAGCTTACAATATTCATACGTACTAGAAAGAAGAAAAAAAAAAAGCACCCTCGAACTTGTTCAAGTTTCTTGTATATGCAAAAGAAAACACTTGGCTGGTGTTGGGTAGGGTAGGATAGGGTAGGTGAGGGATGAAAGGAAGCAGGGACTGACATTGCTCAATTGCAGCTGCTGAGTAACATCCCAGAGCTACCACACTACCAGATCCAGGGGGTAACCCAAACAGCAAACAACACACATTTTCTATGTTCTTAATTCCACAGTTTCATTAATTAATTTTTAAAGTTGTTACTCAACTTCACCTTGAAGTTTGGATCTTTTCTTGAAAGGAAGTTGTCTTTAAATTAGATCATAGCATTTATTAAGAGCTTGAAAGTCCAAGTAATCATATTGTCTCACTTTCTCCTACTTTTTTGTTGCAAGTAGGCCAGTTAGTTGTTGATTTTTGTGAACTGTACCTTTTCTACCTTAATCAATCTTGTTTCTGTTTGGTACTTTTGCCTGAAGACTTCTGTTTTTTAGAATTAACTTTGTTCTTAGTCCTTTTTCCATTTTGTGTGTGATTATGCACCTAATAAGAGGTAATTGTTTCCTTGTTCCTACAACATCAGCCAAGCAAATGGATTTCAGCTACATCTGCTTATATGGGGGGGCTCCATCCTAGGAAAAGTGTAGCAAAGACTTTGGTAACTTAGTATTTCTCTGTAGCTCTTTCATTGTTCTGTAGCTGTGACAAATGTGCCTTATATGTGTTTCACCTACTTTGCTAAGCTGTGGAAATCATGGAAACCTGTGTATTCTGAGTGGTTAAGGAATGGTAGCATGAATGTTATAATGCTGTCACAAAGGTTGTCAGTCAGGATTTTTTTTTCTTTTTCTTAACAAGGCTTTAACATTTATTAGCTTTGTATTGGGTTCTCTCTTTTTATTTGTAATTAAGAATAAATGCATAGTTTTACTGATTTACCACAAGTTTTTCAAACTTTAGAGCTCCAGGAATGAATTTTTATGTTATCTAGGACTCAGACAGGATATTTAACTGGGTCTAATAATGACAGAATGCAAATCTCCATTAATTAAGTTTGTAATTGTGGATAAGGAGGGAGAACAATTTATAGAGGCAGGGGTAGGAGGAGAACTTTAAGTAGCAGTGCATGGTGAATGAGATGCACAGCTTCCATTATCAATAGGAGCTGCATGTCTAATCTACCCGACTTGGTACTGAAGAAAATGTACCCTGGGATGTCAGGTGTTAAGGGGAAGAACGGGCCTCTCACGTTCTTTGCACTTACAAGCCGGCTGTAACCTTTTGACTCTCTCTCTCTCTTTCTCTTGAGTTTTGTTTCCTGAAAGGAAAAGGGGGTGGGGAAAGGCAGGGGAAGAAGGCTTAAAGAGTGGAAGATCTGTTTCAAAGTACTCCAGTGTACTACACTTTGCAAGCTTTTCCTTTTTTATTTTCTGGAATTAAGTTTTGGTTTGATTTCTTAAAGAAGTGGTTGCTTTTAATGTAGAGTGTTTACAACATGACTTAAGATACGGATATCTTACTGAGTACCACTACCAACACTGTAAACTTTACACATTCTACCACAAGTGTTTTGCACATAGCTTTTTTATCTTTCTAACTAAAATGAATGTAATTTCATTTAAGAGCATAACAGAGGAAGAGAGCTAGTTCTGTGAATTAATGTTACAGGTATTGCTTTTTATATTGACCACTGTTATGCAGAAAAACAACCCCCCAACTAACAAGAAATCCCTTTTATTCTTAAAGGATCCCCTAATGTAGCATGATCATATATTGATCAAATTGAAACTGGGTGTATTCCAGGCCTGAAGATCCACATATGCAAAGAAAAAGTTTGTATAATACTTGCACATTTCATCGCCTTGCTACCTCTGATTTAGTAAGTGTGAAAATATCTCAGTGCAAGGAGGAAGATGCACGCACCCTAGGTGAGCATTTACTTGTTAGTATGAAAGAACATGCAACATATATAAGGAAAAAAAAGGTGGCTGATTAAGGTAGGTCTCTCCAAAGTTCATGACTTTTGAGGAGAAAGAACAGAATGTGGAAACCTATGTGAAAACTTACATTATCCTTCTTTGAAATACAGTCTGTTCTGGGCTGACACTTATTAGAATGTAAAAATGGGAACACTAAGGTGGTGTTTACTTTCATTAATTAAAAAGAGTCTCGCTCGTAGGAGAGCACCCTGAGAATGCTAAAAGAGTTTTATATATTTCTGGCTACCATTTTTGGTTTGAGGACCATGTCCTTCTTTTAGCATTACATCTTTCTTCATTAGAGATTATTTTGAAATGGCTCATATTGCCTTTGCTTGGCTGAAATGTGGCAGCAATGGAGTGGAGCCAATGGAGGGGTAATTTTACAGCCAGCAATCAGGAAAAGGAAGAGCCCTTAGTCAGGGGACTCAACAGTGCCAGGAGGAGCTATTATTCTATTATTATTTCCAGTGTGGAAGCATTGTTTTAAGTTGCATTAAAAACATCCTTTAAATTTCCTTGTTATTTGTGTTGTAAATTTTCCATATCAACCTTTCCAAAAGAAAGGTGTATGAATCTATAAAAAAGAAAGGTGTATGAATCTATAATGTATATCCAAATGGAGTGCTTCATATGTTAATTGCTTTATAAATTGTAGGTTAAAAGGAAGCCTGAAATTAACAGTAATTCTTCCTTAGCCTGGAAGTTCATGGAGACTGGCCAAATATGGAGCGAGTTCTCCATTTCTTAACACTTGCTGGGAACAACACTCTAGACAGCCTATCTCCGGACAGGCACTGTCTTCCCATT
Organism: Elanus axillaris; assembly: GCA_026212715.1. Lineage (NCBI taxonomy): Eukaryota > Metazoa > Chordata > Aves > Accipitriformes > Accipitridae > Elanus > Elanus axillaris. The sequence goes on from JANZLQ010000031.1 coordinate 22,962,398, forward strand.
CTTTTTGTAGTATTAGGGGCTCCAACCCCTTGTGATTTAAGGGCCCAACCCGGTAAGCTGTCCAGGAGCCTTACATTTTGATGGCTAAAGGAGAGAGAATGAAGTGTATATCATTATTCATGTGCATGGATTTGCATTTATCTCCTGGAGATTGTGTGTATGTTGAAGTCCATAAGGGATATGAATGATGTTTTGGGAGGTTTGATGTAGGTAGTTTCCTTGTTTTCAGTTACTCAGAAGTCCTGTGGCAGTAAATATTTTGTATTAAATACTGCTTTAATTCCACTATGTAGAGCATGTGTTGTGAACCAGTACTGAAGTGATCCATATTTTGCATATCATTATCACTTTTTTATTAACAGACTTTGGGGAGGCAAAGGCCTTACACTGGTAAGGCAAGTGATATTTGACATAAATGCAAAAGATGAAACAATGTCTCCCAAATCATTCGGGTAGTCTGAAACATGAATGAGAACAGAACCCAAAATTCTAAGTCCCAGTCCAGTGTCTTAATCCTGAGCCCATTTTTTTCATTCAAAATTAAAGTTTCTGTAATTATTTCTACTGGAAGGGCTTTCCAAGGATTTAAATCTGACCTAATTTATTAAATGCTGTCTTATGTGCAAGACAGAAGCAAAATCCTTACCCCAGGGCACTTACTTAGTGGCCCTGATCCTGCAATCTGATCTCTGGAATGAATGTCTGAACTAACACAAGGCATGCTGCCTGTTCAGAGAGTTTGGCTGGGATTTTAATGGAGAAAGGACATGTAGATTACAGGTTGTCTACAACATCCTCAATGAATTTTTGTACATTGCCGCTACTTTCCTATATTATTATGTGTTTCTCTGAGTCCTCTACAAAATGTGGTGTGGCTGTTGCTGCCTTAAGTAGAGAATGAGGTTTGGACTGAACTGTTTTTTTCGACTATGTATAAGCCTTGATCTGCGGCACTACTTAAAGATGCTTTGCGATGCACCTTGAGATTAAAATGCATTGCCCCTGCAGTGCAGTGATCTTGTCTGGCCCAGAAAGGGGTTGTCATAGGTCTGCTTTTAAAATCAGGACTCCCTCATGGGTTTTTCCAAGGCATCATCTCCATGTCATTGGGTTGGCAGGATATGAAGCTGAGGGTCTTTTTGAAGTTTTCCTTCACACCAAGGGGTATATACTTGTTGTGTGGGAATTGTGGTAAGTTACACTCTCTTCTCCCTGTGTGTTCAATGCAGGATAACTTACTGCAGTATTTAAATATTCCAGACCTTTTTTAAAAGTAAATTGTTTGATTTGTTATGTTAGAGTGTTAAAATGAATAATGGAATCCAAATGCTCAGAACTTGTTTCTTGCAGAGGACTGAAATACATGGGCTGAACTTCATGAATTAATTAAACAGTCCTATAAACATCTATTCCTTTGCAGCTACAGACAATAGTCTTATTTTAGGAAACATTTCGATGTGCTTCATCAAATATCACTCATGCCATTATTATTTAGTTTTTGCATAATTGTAAAGCAAATAGCTCTTTAAAGTGTTCTTGTGTATCTCACATTTCAATCTTTTTTTTTTCATTTTTAAGAACAAAAAAGTTAGTTTCCTGCATCAAATGATTTGTTATTGGAAAAGCAAAGTAACATTTCTTTACTCAAAACTCTTCTTCCTGCAAAACTGTGGTACATGGAAAATATTTTCCAGCTTTCAGAGTTTTATTTGATTTTGAACACTTTTGGTTATGTAAGTTTTAATAAGTAGCTTTGGTGTACCCCTAAAGGCACACCCCACACACTTATGTTGTGTGACCTAGGGTCACAAGTAATGGCTGCAAGCTAATTGATTGAGAAAGGCTTGTCTGACTGGGCCCCTTTGAGTCCTCCCTTTACATTCCTAAATTTCTGTAAAGGAGGCACTGGCAGCTTTGCCTGGCGAGAGGAGGGGTTGGGGGAAAGGGAGGAAGTTTCTCAGTTTCTGATTATGCGCAGAGTTTCCTTGTACTGAGCTTATGTTCTCCACCCACTACTTAGTAAGAACTCCTTAACAACTTAAAGCTTTATCCCTGTGAGTACCAGAAAAGTGATCTGAGTATTTATTGACCAGGGAGAACAAACTGCTTGCTCCAGGCAGGGAGAAAGCTTATGGAAATGATATTAGACCTTCAGCAAAGTGCACAGCTGCATCATACAGAAGCTGAGACTCAAACTGACAGGCAAATAAGCCAGATCACGGAAGGGGCCTCTGTGTGGCAGCTCTGAGCTACCAAGTGTTGGAGAACTAGGCAGAAAGTGCAGTGGAACAGGGCAGAAAATAACACACTAACTTCAGGCAACTGTTGCTTTTTCATGGTGAGTCCAGATTTGAAATGTTGTTTGAAATGTAGCTATTTCTGTTGTTTCTAAAAACCCTTCCGTTTTACCACAGCAATCCTTGTGAAGCTCATTGTGTTACAGATTATTTGTCCGGATGTGCACTTCAATTCTGAACGAGACAGAAATGTACAGGGATAGTCCTTTCCTTGCTGCTTGCACTCTCTTTTGCTTTTGCTTGCTTCAGGAGACAGGTCCTGTTTCTAAAAGCATGCTGCATGGCTTCTGATTTGGAAAGAAATAGTTTTGCAGCTAGTACTTGCTGTGCAGCTGTATATAGGTGACTAAGTGAACATAATTTCTATGCACATTTTTCTGCAGTTTGAGCTTTGTGGCACCTCTCCATTGCTCCTTATTTCGCTGCCTTATCTTGAGAATGTATGGCACGGTCACTATGAAAAGAGCTTTGTGTTTGAATTCCTGGTGAGTCGAAGGGTCAGGGCCTATGAGTTATCTGCCTGCCAGCAAGACTCATTGCTGTGTCCCTTTATTTTTCAAGCTGAAATAGAAAAAACATGTGTCCTCATCCCTTCTTTATAAAGGTATTTTGAATTCAGGTTTTACATGCTGTTTGTGTGTGCTTTGTTCTTTTGACAAACTTGGTTTTTGGGGAGAAGCCAGTTTTATTCTATCCATATTTATTTTATTTACTCAAGCTTTCCTGCAGCTTTTTTGCATTCCTTTGTTGTGATGCACATAAATTTTTCCTAAAACAACATTCAGTGATCCTGATTTCTGCTAAGAGAAAAAGGATTTATACTTGGATACGTATTTCAAAAAATACCAGAGAACTATCTAAATTTTAGGTAAGTTGCAAAATTATACAGAAGATAAGGCTTTTGTAACTTCTGTCTTGCATAAGGAGGGAAACACAATACTTCTGGATAAGTTCTTGAACAGACTGTGTTAGATACACTAGTCATATAGTGTAATGGTGATAAATATAGTCTGAGTTATAACTGAGTTATTTCAGTTACTGACTTAGTTTGAAAAAACTCCTTTATTAGCACAGCAACAGAATTAAACATTGCATGTTGGCAGTAACATTAGAAACATGTATGAAAAACTGCTGAGTGGATTAAATTTAGAGCAGTAAATCATCAAGGTATGTCAAAGTTACTCTGTATGTGATGCTTTAAGATGTCTGTAGTTTAGAGGAGAAATGAGTCTGTTTTTCCTCCAGCAGAAGTGTGATTCTGTACAAAGTGATCTTTGTTGTATCTTTCTTTAAATAAATAGTTTTCTTTTCAAAAAATAAATAACCAAAGTCAGAAGGTGCAGGAAAAGTCTCAGAATTATGTAGCGGTTACTTGGAGTTAAAGGGAAAATGCTAATTTGATAGAGTAATTCTAATGTGCAATGTAAGAAGTTGGTCAGATGAACTCTACACAGAGGCTATATTATTACTTGTTTCTTTACCTGTCTTTTTAAGTTTGTATGCCCATCTGAAACTTACTAACAATTAGCAGGATGCTTGTTTTAAAAAATAAGATGTTGCTTCAGATCTGAGTTGATCTGAGGTTGCTGTCCCTTTCAAGTGCAGAAGTTCATGTTGTTCACCTATTGTGTCCATTCTTATTTGCCAGTTTGAGATCTTGAGTTTGCCCATCAATTTTGAAAATGACTTTAGAAAGAAAAGGGGGAGAAGATTGTTTTCAAAGAAATGCTAACATACGGATTTGAAGGTGATGCTGCAATGTAAGATGATCTCAATGGACTTCATGTTTTCTTATTGTGAATTGAATTCCTATCTATTTTGACTTGGGCTAAACCTTAGACTTTCTACAAGAAAATTCTTGGCTCTGTCCTTAGTACAGTTAAGGGCATGCTTTTGAGAGGTTCAGGGTTCTCTTTGAGGGAAAGAAATTTGTCCTCTTATGTAACATAAATATATGATTTTCTTCTTGGCTATGCAGTAATGGAGGAATAACTGCTGAAGTGCTCTTTGCACCCTTAAAAACTGAAAGTAAAAGAAACTTAGAGGAGGTGGTCTCCCAGCTTTGGTGGCCTGGACTGCTGGAGAGCTGGCCACCTCCTGATGGTCTCAAGGTACTTGGGGAGCAGGGGATGGTGGGTGCTTGCATGTGGCCACGTTGTCCAGAAGCAAACAAGCAGAGGACCAGCCCTTTCTGTGCTGTAGGGTTTCCATTGGCAAAATAAGTCACCAGTGTTGTTGTGTCAGCAGATTAGAGGATTATGAAACATTTCTTCATACTCTGATGACCAGCCTGATGAAGGGGAAAGGGCTTAATGAGGAAGAGAAGAATTTACTGAGAATTTTATGCCTATATCTATCATTAAAAACACAATATCTTCTCCCAGTAGCTGTGTTATGTAATTCATGGAAACCCCTACAATAATGATGCAAATGATGATTAAATGTGGTGCTCTTACTGACCATCTGAGGACTGACGTATTATAACGTGACTGGCAGGAAGTTTAAATGTCAATACTATATCTCCAAATACTACTATTTTTTCTTAGGGAAAGTCAAAGAATCATGAGCTCAGACTAAAATAATTATACCGGCTTTTTACATTCTCTCTGACACCAGTTAGAGAAAAAAGCAGTCTCAAAAATTGCTTTATAACTTTCATTTCTTGGAAAGGTTTGTATTTAACATCTTTAATGTTAAGTCAAGGAGGAACTAGGTTTGTTTTGTGAATTACATAGAAAAGTGATTTTGGACATTCACTTTTAGGTTTGTTCTGTTACTCTGTGTGGAAGAAAGAAAAACTATTTACTAGACATGTTCATTTTATTGACATCTGTACATTACAGAAACAGGTCTCCATGGTACCTATGGATATCTTTACTGTCACATGAGAAAGGATAGAAATTCAAGGCTAACTGTTGAATTTTCTGTCAAAGAGAGCAACTACTTTGTGCTGTCACAGCAAGGTGATGTCTATACTGAGAGATGAAGGAAAATTGACAGGAACAGGAGAATTGTAGCACTCATGGTGTCAGTGAATCACAGTGTTGGTAAGACAAATTAAAAAAAAAAAACTACCGATGTTATAACCTAGCAATTTTGAAAGAGTTTATTTTTTAAAGAATTTTTAAAAAGAAAGACAAAGGAAAATTTCTTTCATCTTCTCAGCTACAACTCATGATCACATTTTAAAGTTCTTTTGTGACTATAATTACTTGGGCCTTAAACTTCTATGATCTCTTTGGAGTTTTGGAATTCAGTAAATAGTTGAGGGAGCAAGAAACAGAAGATGTACACGTGCTTGTCCATGAAAAACAGAGAAAGAGAGCAGAGACCTGATCTTTGGAATACCCAAGTTGACTTTCAGTTCATTTTTCCTTTCCTGCAACATACTCAAATCATCATCAGAGGACTGTCCCAAAAGGTGATGATGAAGGTGAAAGAAAAACAGATAAAAAGAGAAACATTTGGCTTGTGAAGTGATTTAAGTGATTATAATATATGTGGGTAAAAACAAATGGACACAGAGAACAAGCAGAAGTAGTTGGATATGAGTATAGGAGCAGGGATAAGAGAGGCAGGACCTTAAAGAGCAAAACAGAGATATAGAAGTCGAAGAAACATGGCCTGAGAGAGGAAACCCTCTCTAACAAAAATGGTCTGTCAGTCACTGATACGAGCCTGTGCCTTGGAAATTGTCATCTGATGTGCAGTCATCTGGCTTCAGTAAAGCAAGAGGGAAAATACTGTGGAAAAAAGAAGGGAAAACAATGACAGTGCTGTCTTTCTCCTGGTTTGTTCAGAAGCATTTCCACTGCTGGCATTCAGTTTCATACCTGGAGTAATAAATTCACCCAAGAAAAAAGGCTGTTCCTTCCAAAATTATGGTCACAGCATTTCAGAGAGAAGGGGTGTGGTGGGAGTGGGAACCTCTCTTTTCCACCTAACATTCTCTTATATTTACTTTGCTCTGTCTACCAGTGAAGGTAGAGGTGAGGACAGATCGTTACATCCATTGTGACAGGTTGTTTTTTGAGCACAGGTTAAGTTTCTTTTTTCAGCTCCAGCTAGGATTCCAGTAACTTCTTAAAAATTCTTATAAAATGCTTTGGAAGGTCTTTTGGCAATTCTGATTCTTGGATCTGGGAAGGATGCAAGCCATTTGCAGCATGAAATATGAGACAACAGAAAACAGGAAAGCAGTGGAATGAAGGACAAGATAAATTACAATAGATTTTCCCTCTACCTCTCCTCTGACCAGACTATCCACTTCTATATTTTTTTCATCACCCAGGGCTTTATGCAGGACTCTGTCAAAGATCCTGCTGACTTTGGTAGAGATTGGGTGAGGCCTTATATTCAAATCACTCATCCATCTGTTCAAAATGGCATTCACAATGATTTGCAATGTATGTATGTGGCACCCATGATGGTTTAAGATTTCTCAGTATTCTACTGGATATGACACCCATACTATGTGACCAAGGTAGTACAGTGTAGTGCTACCTCCAGTTACTGAAATACCTCTCTCTCCTTTAGAGAAATGGCCAATGATTCAAACAATATCTAGATGAGTTTTCCAATTCCAATGTTACCTTTAAAGCCCAAAGATGATATTTAGGTGTTAATTATGTAATCCCAGTTTATTTAGCAGTATGATAGAACTAGGTAAAAAATACAGTTTCAAGTACTGCAAAAAGCACTTTCTTCTCCCTCTTTTAAGCCATTTTGAATGAAAGTATTCCGCTTATATCACCAAGTCTCCACACTTCCTCTTTACTCAGAAGATGTCCTATGGACCATAAATGTCCTGTGGAAGACATACAGGCCCTTTAATTGGTCCTGTTTTCAACAGTGCATGCTTAATGGTGTTAAATGATAAAGCAAAATATAAATTAAAGAGAAGGCCTTACCCTGAAGTACATGTCCCACCTCTGCTAGTAATTTTTATTATTTCCAAAAAGCAGCACCAGCTAAAGACATCCTTCCAAGAATAGTCCTTTGTGGAAGAGCTAGTTCAAGGTACTCCAGTGCTCTTTCACTGCATCTTCTCCCACTTCAGTGCTGCCTCTGTAATGGTATACAACTTTGGAAGGCTACTCAGAGAAATGGATCAGAATTGGCCCTGGTTAAAAATAATACTGAGAAGAAGATTGTTTTTAACCTGGATCAATCTGGTTCACCATATACCCCACTGGCATTTTTACAAGATCCTGGGCTGTGCAATCAAAAGAGTAAAGCTGCAAGGAGGGAGATACGCTAATTTCCTTCACTGCTAACCAAAAATATCTAGGTTATTATGGGCAGACTAGTGGAAGTGCCTTCAGATAGCTGTATTTCCTAAGGCAACTTGACTTTGCTTTGCCTGTAGAGTGAGAATTGGTGTCCTCTGAAAATATTGACTCTGCTTTTGGTGTACATTTATAAGTTACTCATGATTATGACCTGGTTGTCACTGAGTATCTGTTATTTCAGCCTGTGTATAATAAATTCCTGAAATAAAAATCTGTTCCCCTAGTAGGGGAGAGTAAGTTATAAAGACTAATGACAAAAATGCAGGAGAAAGTGATCAGCAAGGAACTTTATTCATAAAACATACAAAATGTGACACAGCAGAATGACAGGATCAGTCTATGTTGAAAATACTTGTGTATTTATCATGTGGAAATCAGACTGCATTCTGTATTGGCCCCATAAAACTTCTTTCAAGCTCTGGCTCAAAATTCACAAGGAAGTTTTTCCAGAAGTACCCAGTGTAGGCTCAGCTATCCTTCCACTTAAATCAGTGAGAGTTACATCAGTATAAAGCAAAAACTGTAAAAATTGATAGTTTGTGCTTCAAATTCTTTCCTTTGGGTTTTTTGGGTTTTTTTTTTTTTTTTCCCCTCTTCATTTACAATCTACTGTTAGCTTCTGGAAAAAACCCAAGGAATTTGGCAGGGTCGGGTAACTTAATCATGTTTTAAGTTATATTAAACAGTTTGCTTTTTATCACTTTTCCCTTTTTTAACTGTATTTTTTGGCCTGAATTTTTCTATTGTGTAGTCCCAAACCACAGGTGATTCTTTTTTTTTCTTTTTTTTTTTTAAAGGAAATATGTTCAAATTATTTTAAGCAGCAGAGGTGGGAATAAATTATACTTTTCCTGTTAAAAGCAAAGTAAATAAACCAAACTCAAGAAAAGTCTTTGAAGAACAATTTTTGAAACAATGTGATCAATAGATGGTTTGTGGACTATTTAAAGGGTTTGAGGTAAAAAAGTCTAAATTGTTATATAGGGGAGATGTTAAATTATAGCTATTTATTACATGAGTTTTGGCAGTTAGTGTTAGGGTACACATGGATATTTTTCAATTTGCTATGAGGATCATATGACAAATTGAGCACTGCATATCTGTAACACTGACTGTCCTGTCCTTAGACACCATGATGCCAAAAGAGCTTGATGTGAACAAGTATCCAAGGTTAACTTAGCTGGATGCTGAGAAGTAAAAGCACAGGAAGCAAGATTGCCATCTTGGGGCATCTCACATGGAGAAGGAACGAACCCTGTCTCCATCTTCCAGGTTCTTCAAATATTATCAGTACTCAATTTTGATGTAGATTATTCATTTTAATGCTGCTGTTGGCTCTGTTTCCCAGAATTGTTTTGATTTCATTACTGAACCAAAAGTTAAGAATTGCAATCAATTTTTACTCAAAGATTTTTTTGGGGATGTTGTTTTGGCTTGGTTTTGTTTTCACAAAAAGAAGGAATGCCACTATGAGGCATTCTGAGTCAATAGGGCTTGTTCAAGTTTCATATGGATATTGCTATATATACTCACATGGCTAATAATACAAGGAAATGCTTTTTTTTTCATGAAGCCTTCCTAGCCTATAATTTGAGCAGCAGCAGGCTGCATTAATCCAAAATCTACAGATGTGATGTGTTTTTTTTTCCTCTCTTTATCTCATGCCCCATAGACATCATTGCAGTAATTCAGCAACTCCTGCATCTCTCCTGACATTACCACCAGGCAATTGACAACAGTGCTGTGACTAGTTGGTAGACTAAGCTCAACTAATTGGCTGTCTGGCTGCTCTCTGGCAGGACAGGCAGTGGCCACCTCCGCCATCTCACCTCAAAGCTAGCAATATTTTAAGTTTCTTTTCTTCAGCCACTTATATTCAAAAACCTGTTGTTTTTTAAAATAGCATCATGTCATATACTACTAGATTATGGAGTGTATGCACATTTTATTTTTGGCATATAAGCAGGTCATGGCAAATATAGCTTTTGAATTGTTTTTTAAGTAGAAATATAGAAAATTCCATAGAAAACCACTGAACCAATATTAAATTATTCTGGTTAATATTTAAGTATCAGTGAACAGTGCGATTGTGACACACAGAATCTTGACTTTATTCTACTACATCTTCTATTTTATATTATTAAGACTTCATTCATATTACTTTTTTTTTAATGGTGTGCTTAATTTCATGTATTGAATCCACAACAGTTTTGCCTAAAATTTGGCCAAAACTGCCCCCCTCCCCCAACACAGATCTTTCTTAAAAAATAAAAAAAATTAGCAAGAGCAATACATGATAGTCTATGGGGAAATATGTACAATTTTAGGGGAAAGGGAATTGAACTACACTTACCTTATGTTATATTTAGTAATTCTCTATTAAACCAAATGATGCTATTACTGTAAACATAATTTCTTTGTGCCTTGATCTTCTCAGCAATAAATTGAAATTGGTAAAATGTTTTATACATGGTTTGATATTGTAACTGCAAAAAATTCTTCAGTCATTGTGGAGGGACTCCAAAAAGGAAAATGTGACAGCAGGGTTTTTTTGACCTGGCCAAAACTGAAACATCAAAAACTTTAAAAGGAAATTTGACTCTTTTACCTGAATTGATCAACATGCGATATCTCTGTATAGTTGCACATCAAGCTGATTTTCAGGTGGGTAAATTTGTTCTTAAGACAGTCCAGTCATGAACTGTTGGAAAGAACTTCCAACTTCAGACATCAGCTTGGTTGAACACCTTGATTTCAGTTTACGTATTTGAAAAGGTAACCAATTTATGGGGCTTTAGAAACAGAAATGTAGTAAACAGTTGCATTGACATTGTGCCTGTCTCTGTCATTCTGGGTTTACTCTGAGTTTACTACAGCATTAAGAAGTTCTAAAAGTTTCAGTCTACATCTGGATTTAGAAATCTCAAGGTGTCATCTAACTTCTTTGTACCTTTGGGTAAATCACTTTAAACATGAAATTGCTTACTGCTAAAGTATTTTCAGTATTTCTATTTATTTTTTTAAATTAAAGTGCTACTTTTTAGCTCCAAGTACATTAATCATATATTATCTATATAGAGGGGTTTTTTTTTGTTTTTAACTTTGGAGTTCTAATTTTCTGTGTGCTGTGTGTAACTGTTTATATCTGGCTGGATGTGTTTGTAGGTGTTCATTGGTATGTGTAAAGTCAGGAAGTGAGGGTCTTGTATTTAAAAGTGCTAAGTATGGTGCATGTCACACTTGAAGTAAATGCTAGATTCCTGCCATATTGAAAGCAGGGTCACTCATCACAGTTCCTAAAAATGGATTTAAGAGCCTAATCTTAGAATCTGTTAGAAAAACCCAAACAAGCCGAACTGTGGCCTGGCATTTCACAGAGCTGGTGAACTATCACATTATCAATAGTATTATTCTTAAATATATGTTACTACTCTCATTTTCTAAAGAAAGTGAGACTAAAAGTGAGACTTCTACTACGGTCTGTCTGTTCTCCATTTTTCTTTCCCTCCTCCATGGGTTTTGAACTCTTTTGTCTCAGTTAAATCTGAAAGGTGAAATTCTCAATGAATTTCATGTTTTATGAAAATCTGTGACAGTATGGAGGAAAGAAACACAGATCAGTGCCAGTTTTGAGAAAAAGGGAGGCAGAATATAGCTGTTATACATTCTGTTTGGCAGTGGCTCAGTGGCCAAACAAAATGTGCACAGTCCCAGACTAGTTGCAGCACAGTTTCTCCTGCCAGGTGATAGCATAATAGGCAATGTGGAGAGATCTGGCCATTTCCAGTGAGAAGAAAGAATGCAGAATTACAGAGCAAAGAGCATAAATCTGTAGGAAAGCAGGTTTCATTCAATCTGGTGCTTAGAGGACACCTTGGTCTTGCTGTTGCAAAAGAATAAAGGACTGAATGCCAGAAGATCTTAAAAGGATGTAAATTGCTTGCTATAGGCAAACAAGAACATCTTGTTTGCTGGATTTTTTTTCTATTTACTGAGCATTTTATCCTGCATGGAAAAAATCACATACTATTTGAGTCATCACAAGCTGCACTGAACACATGAGGTTCGTACTAATCTTTCATAGGAGATGCCCAACTGCAGTTAAGTTCTGTATAAATAACAAGATAGGGATGCCGAGATACTGAATATGATAATAAAAGTTGCGTTAGAGGAAACCTACTTTTTTCAACTGGGAATTTAGCCAGAATTTCGTTCTTGGCTCTGTTGAAGTCAGCATAGACATGTTTAGATGAAGATAAAAGCGTGATTTTAAAGCAGTTCAGTATTTTGTTTGTTTACATTTAAAATGCTTGTGTACCCCATTTTACCTTGGACAAATTGCCTGCTTCTGTAGACTTGGGATAACATTCTGAAGATAAGAGTGATAATACTGAAAACATTAATGCTTGCCTATTCTTTTTATTTAAATAATATTTATAAAGAGCATTTTAATACCTTGCCAAACAAGCTGCATCAATAGAAATGAATCACCATTGCCTTTTATGATTTCATTGATTGCATGGATATGGTTTTCTAGAACGTTGGAACTACTGTCTAAAATAATTTTCCTTCTCCTAAAGTTGTTTAAGATAAGGGAAAACACCAACTGATTTTCATTAGTATGCTTTTGTTTTACGAGCTGAATGAATGCCAGATGATGATCGTCAGTAATCACTAGTTTATTTATTAAAGAAAAATAGAAAACTGTGACATTTGAGTATCAGTTGTCTTTTACAGACTATTTTAGAAAGTTACTACTTCTAAATATTCTCCTGGGTATTTTTCAAGATAGGAATGTTACCACTAGCAACAGGAAATCTTAATGATTTGGGTCACCGTAGACAGAAGTCCATTCAGGAACAAATTTTGGATGGAACTTGTAGCTGAATTTTAAAAGTTATTAGCAATTAGGATGTACTGTGTACTTTGAAATGCTGAATAACAGAGGGAACACTATATGCATACTTTTTAAAGCAAAAAAAAAAAAGGTGAAATTTTAAAATCCTGCATTTCAGCAATAGTGCGGGTTTTTGTGTGTTTAATATAGTAATAAGTTTATCCTGGACCCCTTTTTGCCCCAGTGGCCTTCTCCTTCTTACTCATTTTAAATGATCTTGCATGCGGTTATGATTCTGAAGGTTGTCTAAGGACTTTGTTTTTAAGGAACTGTACTTCTGACTTGGTACAGGCTTTTTGTGGTAGGGGTAATAGACATGAAAGTTCATGGTTCTGTGTGATTGATAGTTTTGGTTCTGTCTAGGCACAAGTTTTGCAGAAGACTCGTTGTTGAACACAGAGTATGCTATGACCACCAGCATGGGAAAAAAAACCCAAACCAACACAAACCCCAGAAATTAAAGCAAATAAAAAGACTCCAGCTGATCATGGTAAAGATATTTTAAATTAGTGATAAACTGACAGAACAATAATGTAGGAACTAAAATACAAAATTCTGTTTAGAAGACGGAAAATTTTATTTACTTCTTTTGAAGTAAGATTTTACTATCTGTTTAGTTAGAGTTCACAAGATGGAAGCAAGTGCAAATGAGGATAGATTTTCCTAACAGCTCAGTATGATGGTAGACACTAAGGCAAACAGTCGGATTTTTTTTTAAAAGTACTTGGTCCTCTTTAATATATGGACAAATAATATATAAAATATGTTTTAAAATAGCTCTTACAAGTCTTCGTGGGAAGTGCTGAGGCCACAGTGCTTCCAAAAATGGCTGTTGCACAGGTGTCTGAGATTGCCATTTGGGAATACATCTGCAGACTCTTGCACATCTGAACCTAACTGCCAGCAAGAGACTTCTCTGGCATTTAGACACAGTGGCCGTTCTCCGATAATCTGCTGTGCATACAAGTTCAGTGCTCAGGATGCCAGTCTTTTCCCCTGTTCAGGGCATTTGGAGTTTGAGGGACTTCCTTAGAGCAATATTCCGTTCTTACATCTGGTAAAGCAGAGCAGAAGTACGGTGAAAGTGGCATATGAAGGTCTTTTTATTGCTCCTCTTTATCTATTTCTGAACACCCTTTTTTTGGAGGGTAAACCATGGGGATTCTCTGAAGGAAGAGATTCTTTAGTACATGCAATAGCAAATTACTGCTTCCAAGCAAATGGGTTTTTATTCCTTCAGGGCTCTCCCATTTCATGTCTGTTCAGTAATCAGGGACCAGACCAGTAGTGTGCTTTTCCTTTTAGCAGCATGTTGTGATTTTAGAACTTCCTGCAAAATCATGTGTTTCATATGGTTTTTAAATTTTAATCACTTTTTTTTAAAAGTGCTTCCAGATGTAAGCATATATTTGGTTACAGTTTATTGCACATGCTTACACACTGATAAACTGGTAAGGCCTGCATCCAACAGCCTTTAAATCAATATGTGTCTTCCTATTGACTTCCAAAAGTTCTTGTTTGGGCTGTTGGACTCATTGGTATAGTCAATGGATTCAGGTCGCCAGTTTTCTCAGAGGTGTTCAGTAACAGTTAGTGTAATAGTTACAATTACAGTAGCTTAGAAATGTGAAGAGTCCTATTGCAAGAGGAAATGCTTTTCCTTTTGCTTCCTCCTCCATGAATCAGACATCTATTCATGCTTCAATTGTCTCTTGCCAAAGATAGGTGAAGCACCCAGTCAAACAGAGAGGCTGGGTATGTGCTTAGGACTCCCAAGTACCTGTGCAGGAAATACTAATGCCTGCACAGCAAGGCTAATGTGTTCTGGACTTAGAAAATCCTCATGCAAATGCACTTTACATGCTAATATAAGAGGTAAACCAACTTTATTAATTTTCCTTTTTTCCCCTTCTCTAATTGGAAATTCATGTCTGTTCATGGCATCCCTTCACCACAGGCCCTTGCTGCTTTCCCACCAGACAGTCCTTCTGGGCACATGGAATGGCCCTAAGGGAAGCAGGCCACAGGATAAGGATGAGATGATTTTCCTACATAATGCAATAAGTGACTGGAAGTGCATGTGAGATAAGTGAAGCACTTGTTGGCTTTGTAGAAGGCTCAGTCCTACTTGTGCTTCACCCATTTTTCCATTCCAAGCAGGAATCATTAGTGAAATCAAACACCAGCAGGTCCCATGTTGCTAAATCCAGTTCTGTAGGAGCTCAAGCAGACATGTATGGAGAGCTGAAAAACGTAACGCAGCTGTATGTAGTGCCCCTTAAGTGTG
>JANZLQ010000031.1:22977248-22998795 GCA_026212715.1 Elanus axillaris
GGGGGAGAGGGAGGGTGGATGTTGTCCCTTGAGAATCTAGTGTCCTAAACAAGAGGAAAGCCGTGGGATAGGTACCTAATGGCCATGGACTAGATTTCCTGAAAGAGCCGGAGCCTTTGGGACAGACAGAAGTTCTCAGCTCATAGGCAGAAATATCAAGAACTTGGAAGTTTGTCACAAAGGTAAAATTGGAGTACCTTGTAAAGGCTCAGTGAGTGAAAGCTGATATAAAGAAACTTTACTTGATATATTTATTCATAGTCAACAATAAATTGGGAGTATCAGGAAGACACTGATGCTGAAGTCTGTTCAGCTCATGTCATGCAGGGGCATTTGTTAGTAGCTTCAGGAAAATCAAAAAAAAAAGGTTGTGTAAGAGATGCAGAGAAATGTTCATCATTTATCTGAATTGCTTCAGATGTGGCAAGGTGAGCCTAGTTTTGGCTTAGAGGCTGCATGCTGATGGAGTTTTACAAAAAGCAGATTTTATTTGGTTCACTTGGGACATCCCAAATGTTGATAAACTGGAAAGGACTCTGCCAGTAAGTACTTCTGTCATATGGTGACAGAGTAAAACATGTACAACAGAAATGTACTGTGCAATGAATCTAGTAACACAGTTTCTATTCAGATCACAGCCCTGCGGGTAGATTATATATAGACTAATTTTAGCCCTCTTAGAAGTGTGTTGCTAGAATTGCTCTATAAAGAGGAGAAATAACAGAAGCCTGGTAATTAAACATGCTGAATTAAAAAAAAAAAATGGAGGGAAAATATTTATTGCAATAAGATTGAAACACAAAATCTTCAGTTAGAGTCTCACATTAGCCTTTATGCACCAGTCGCATTTAAATTAAAACCAGTATGTTTCCATAAATAGAAAAGTTAGATTTGATGAAGGGAGAATTTTGATGAAAACAGCTTCCATTTGAAATCCCTGATTGCATCTATAAAGCAATTCCTTTGAACAGTATCCTGCTGGCATACTGTTGATGACAATAAAGCTAAATATAAGTACAGAGAGATATCTGCAAATGTGTGCGTGCATTTATGTATTTATATATGTAACTGAAGATTGGAACTAATTGGGAAACTCAGCTTATCTAATTCAAATGCAGATGTAAAAAGAATTTTAGTCCAGTGTATGATGTCTTTGACAGAATCCATAGAGCATCTATTATTCTATAAAGAGGCTATATTTCTACTGAGAAAGCAAATATTTTTTATTGCTCATCTTGTATTTTTTTAATCACGTTAATATTTTCTATGATTCTGCACTTGGAAGAAAAATATAACTTGGGACAAAGAAGTTTTGCTTACCTTCTATTTTCTTTACCTTTTAATCCAAATAGTAATAATTTTCTAAATCTTAAATACTTTAGTTATTAAGCAATATAATTTTTTGTAAGTGATTTACTTATTGCGGCAAATGGCTAAATGTTCTCCTGCATCAACACTACTGCAGGTATAGAGCATGTGGAAAAAATATCCTGAAACACCAGCACTAGAGATCACTGGATCCTTTAATGCAGATCTCTCTAATGCAAGGAATTTATAAGGGTAGCATTGGCAACTTGAAGGGTGCATTGACATTTTAAAGTCCTGAGGTCATTACAAATCTTAATTTTCCTTAAAAAAAAAAAAGGTACATAGTCCAATTTTTTATAGAAAGAAGTATAAAATATTACTTTAGCATGAATTCAAGTTATCAGTAGAAGGTAAAGTTTAAAAAAGTTTTCATTTAATTAAAATTTTTAATATCACAGTCCTTTTAAGTCTCACTTTGAGTTTGTACATGCCAGAGTTTTACCTTCTGTAGAGGCATACAATCTCTGTGTGTATATATATATAGAAAAGAAAGAGATCACCTCAAAACATAGATTTCTCTGGTCCTTGCTGCTGAAGGTAGCTGAATACATGTTAAACAGAGCAGAAATCAGAGTGCAGAAAATGGTAATTGGCAATTTAATCAATAGATAGACCACACTGTAAATATCTGTTGATGTTTGTAGTGACTGGGATAACAGAGAAAGGGTTCAGTGCTTCTGCTTTGTAATGCTTTAGCAGTGCTTGTAGCCATAAACCTGCCTTAATATGCCAATTAAACAGGGTTTATGACTGCTTTGTGTTACTGAAGTGATGCAACAGATCAACAAGTATCAACAAAACTAGACTATTGTTTTGCCTTTTTTAAAAAACAAACCTGAATAACATAAAGTAATCTGAGTGCCTTGTGTCTAAAAGCAATGTCCCATGTGTTTGATGGTCATCTCCCTCCATGTAAATTAACCACAAAAGAAATTTGAACAAACTCATTGGTTATAGGCTGTTTGGCCCATAAGGTCCATTTGAATCATCTAGCAGCTGGAGGGTGTAGATGCTGGAGACCCAGACCACTGTCCTAGCCAGGATGAGAAGTGGTGCACAGCTGGGGAAGGCCCCGGGGTTGCAGGCTGGTGAGGAAGGCAGCAGCTGGAAGGTAGAAGCATCAGGGACCTTACAGTGAAGATTTAGATAAGGAGAAAACCTGCAGGCGGGAAGAGGTTTGTGAAGCTTTACCTTTGTGGTAGCTGCTCCTATACAGAGCTTTTCCTAAAAGCTTTTGTTCGGTCACTTTTAAATCTTCCCATCCACCCCATTTCCACATCTGTATATACCAGTCTAAACTGTGCAGTGTATGCCATGTTTTACATGCCATAATTTTACTATATATGCTGTTCTTTGCTGTTCTGTTAATTTGATATATAAGAAGAAAAAAAGCATCTTTAATATGTAACTCACCAATATGGGAATCACATCACATTAAGGAACCAATATTTCCATGAACGATACTTTGCAAATGTAACTTCTCATCAGAGCTTTTAAGACTGTTTTACATAGTCTATTGAATTACATAAGAATAAATCATTGTTACGTGTAACGGGTGCTTGTAGATTAAAAAGAAAAAGCAGAACAAAAACCTTGTGATCATTCAGGCTAACCTGTGTGTAATCTAAATGAATTCCTATTTGAAGTATGATTTTCAGAATGCAAGATCCAATCTTGATTTAAAAGGGTCAAGGACAGAGAACCTGTGATCACTGTTGTGAATGGGTACTTCACCAGTGGTGAAGTACTGCACCCTGTGTATCTGCATCATATATCTGATCTGAACTTGTCTGCTGGAGCTTGTTTGTAGTGTTGCCTGTTACCTGTAAAAGTCTCCTGTCAAAACTATTTTAGATAATTATCGAGTCAGCCATAATTTTCATAGGATAAATGGAGCTGCATTAAAGGGTTTCATCTAGTCCTTTATTTATGAGGCTCTTTAGTGAGTTTCTTGAATATTACACACCAGGCATCCATACATCCTTCCAACACTAGGTGCTTAAGTGCCAAGTATACAGTTAATTCAAGTTCTCCGGTCCTATTCAGGCTTCTTCAACAGAGGCCTCCAGGCTTGCATTTTCCCTTCATCCCCAACAGCATATCTGGAGCTCATGTTTGGTGGAGTCATGGCCACTCTTAGTGCCGAGTCTTTTTAAGAACTGTTGCCCCCATCATAAACTCTCTCTCTCTCTGCCAAGAGGACCCTCTCTCTTGTTTAATTTATAGATATATAAATTGGTTCTCAGAGTAAAGTGACTTGCCCAGAGGCTCATGGTGGCAGAGCCTGGGAGGAACAATCAAACTCCTGAATATCATACTGTGTCCTTGCCAATTACTATTAATTTACTTATTTCTTCCCCTGTACTTAATGTTCTGTATGACTGAATATTCTCCTGGTTTCCTTTCATGGGCTAAGGCTGTACATACTCTTTCTTTTAGATTTGATCTAGTTTCATCTGACGAACAGAGTATACTTTAGGGATTACAAGGTGATAATGCTATTTCTAATAATGTTTATTATTATTACTACAAAATCTTATCTGTAGGGTTAATTATTTCCTATAGTTATGTGATGAATAAAATATTAATCTCAAGTATATTATGAAATCCCTCCCATCTCATTTAATTTGGGATTAAATTTGTTTCGTTGCTGCTGGGCCCCATTCAGGGTGGTACTCTTCCCCTGCTTCCTCTGGAGAGCTGATATCATGCTGGTTTACAATATTTATTAGCAGCCCAACCCTTTTTTCCAGGGATAACCTCTGGTTATGCCCATTTTAAATGCTTCTGCTTTTAAAAAGTACATTAAGAAATTAATTATTTGAAGAAAAAGGAACTTGAACATGAAGTCTACTTCATGGGCTGAATACAGAGGAGGAAGAGGGAACCCCTGTTTTTTTGAAATGGATTAACGTTACCAGCATGACACCCTTGCACCAAGTGCAGAAGCTATCATTTCCCTTCTCAAATGGTAGGAGACCATTCCCTAGTGCTAAGTAGAAGAGTAAGACTACTTTTTTAGGAATACTCTGTTTTTAAATGCTTCTATTTGAATGGAGCAAGTGCTTTATTGGAAAAAAATCCAAACCACAAACAAAAAATCCCAAACCAAAACCAAACACCAAAAACCTCCAACTTGATTCCTAAGGATATCAAACTGTATGTGAAAATGAAAATGAATCCCATGAAAAGCTGAACCAACTTGAAGTTAGTAGGTATTCTTACTTTCTTGAACAGTTGTTCATCTGATGAAGGTGGCCTCTTATTTTTAGTTACCATTTTCCCTTGAAATCCTTTGCTGAAGCAGTTGTCTAGTGTATGTCATACAGCTTGTAGTCTGCAGCCAAGTGCAGTAGCGCTGGATCCTACCAAAGGCCCAGGCAGTGCAGCAAGCTGCCTCCTCTGTGGCAGGGAGCAGTGTGGTTGTTGTGGTGTGGGTGGAGATGGCAGTGGCTCCCTCTTTCTGGTCACCTGGCATCCATGATAAACTTTAACATCCTCTGCTGCTGGAGAGGACACATCATTGCATGTGGTTATGCACTGTCTGACAGCAGGAGGGTTGAAACATCACTAGGGCTACTAGCTTGCACCATGAAGGAGAATATTGTCATGGACAGGGAGAGCTGCCACATTTAGGGGAAGCCGACAGTACAGACACATCTTCGGGGATGTGAGGCTCCTGGGCCATCACATAGTGCCCTGGAGCAACGTGGCATGGATGCCTATCATGTGGAGTTCAGATCATACACTCTGTGTCCTTCAGGTGGTGACTGACAGGGCCAGTGGAGAGGTGACATTTCTCTCTTGGGGCTAAGGCACATGCCATGCTGGGTCTGGAGGAGACCCGTGGGTCCAGGCCCAGCACAAGATGCTGCACCCCTGTCCTATTGTCCCCTCCAAGGGTGCCAGGCTTTGGGGGGTGTGACGAGGTGCCCCTCAGCCTTGTAATCAGCATCAGGCCTGCAGGGCTGTGGGCCAGAACATAAGAGGCTTCAGCAGCCTCAATGGTGGCCAGACGTGGTCACAGCACATGCTGGCTTTGCTTGGCCACAAAACAGGGAGCAGGAAGGGGACAGGGTCTCCCTCTCCCCACCTGCAGTGCAGGGGGCCAAGCCCCCTATGGCCTTCCCCATGTTCTGACCTGGACTTCTCTCAGAGGGGGAACACCGTGACCACCACAAGATATTTTAGGAAGAGCAAGACCAGCCGTCAGACTCTTCCTCTTGTAAAAACTCTCAGTTTCTGGGCTGGCTGGTGTGAAATGCTTTCTTGTGGCAGTTCTTGAGTTAAAAAGCAGGTTGTATCTATGTGCTATGGCGTAAGTGCATCAGAAGAAGCACTTGAAGGATTAAAATGATGACTCCTTGCAGCAAGGCAGGACAGGGAGATGAATGACTGAAAGAGATGTTTCTAGTAAATACAAAGTTGTCGGCTTTCTGGAGGCACGTAGAAATATATTTTATAGTACTCATAAGTGGTAAGTTTCCAAAGCTGTAAATCTGCTCTCTGGTTTGTGTTAAGCTAAACAAAAGACAACCACAATTATTTTTATACTTTAGCTTTTTATTTTGTTTTTCACCTAAAAGGTTATGAGTCCTTATGACATTAGAAAAGCAATCCTTGTCTGGCTTGGGTAAGTAGAAGGATTGGCTTCTCCTTAAGTGATTGATTACTTCTAAATTACTGTGAAAGCTCCTTTTAAATTGGTCAATGTAAGTGACAAGGTAAGCAAAGCTACTCCTTTTTCCCTCTTTGTTAGGGGTAGCTTTAAAATTTTTGGCATATGCTTAGGGTGTGGAACTTAAGATAATAGACCTCTAACTTCCAAAATGATACACAGTTACTGTGAATGGAGTAGAGGTGATACATCTTGCAATGAAGTTTAACAAGTTTTCCAGTTTTCCTTTTAGATACATTTTTGGGGGGTTGTAACCTCTGTGAAGCTCAGAAGCTGAAGTGCTTTCCACTTCAGAAAGTGTGGGGTTTTAATTTTGGGTTGGTTTCATCTGCTTTTTGATTTTAAGGAGGAAAGTAGATGATAACGATAGCATCTCCAATTCTGAGACAAGGAAGAAAAATACAATACTTTAACAGCTTTTTTTTTTTTTTTACCTGCTTTTTGAAAACTTCTGCAACTATAACAGCTGGGGTGAGATGAACCAGTTTTGACAGGGAATTCTGTAACAGTTCACAAAGAGGATGGGTTTGATTTTAGTGCAATGCAAACTATTAAGCATGAACAGTAGTTTAATAATAAGCATTCAAGCTGCTCAGCTAAAAAGTCTGCTGAGCATGCTCATAGACTAATTTAGCTGCATGTTGGAAAGTCAGAATTTGATATAACACCAGGAATTAATTAGAAAGATAACTGGAAGGAGGCATCAGCAGATAATGTAAACCATACCGGGGCTCAGGTAACAGTTTTGCTTTTTAAAGCTCCGCATTAGTCTCCTTACAGTTTATCATAGAATAGTAAGTGGTCATATTACACTGCCTATCAGCAAGGTCCTAACTCTCCAGGACAGCCTATGTAGTGACTTGATTTATGAAGCCAATATTTAACAGAAGAGTCAAGTATATCTATTCATATAACCTAAAGTTTCTTCACCATTTGACTATGTACTGTTCACATTTTGTAACTGAGATTTGCTGCTATGGAATAATTTACACCACTTAAATATGTATAGTGATCTGTCCTTACATCTAAGGACAGCACAAAGTTACTGTTTTAAAACTAAAGTGTTTTATAGAACAAGTGTTCTGAGGACTGTTTTCTGAGCCTGTGTGCGTGTGACTTCCATTGTAATGCCAATGAAGTAGAGGAGCTAGGCCCACCCATAGACCTCACCTTATGAAAGCAAATTTTGCTTTGCTGGTGTACCATAAAAGTTTTATATCTTTGGAGAAGAACTGTCTGACAAGTCTAATGTAATAGGAAATCTACATGTACTTCTAAAAATCAGATATGTGAGGGGAGCTAAATCCACTGAGGCTGAGATAAAAATCAGTGCAGTTTGGTTAACGTCACTATAGGATCAGAAACCTTTTTCCTTTGCCATGTATTTCTTTTCTTCTAAATGGATCCTAGCACATGTTCTCTGGTCTCCTACCAAGTCTCTCTGTTGTTCCTGTCCATCCTGTTTTGTGGGCAACACAGGTGCCTAGTGGCATTTCTTCAGAACTGTCTTTGGTTGTTGGTGCTTCTTCTCCAGAGCAACACCTGCTGAGCCCTGAGTTGCCCAGTATCTTTCCAGAAGAGAAAGAAGAGGTACCATGACAGAGGGAATTTGTACAGCTTGCATCTTCACTTGTTGCTGCAGAGAAGAGCTTAAATCTGTGCTATGGAAGCACTTACAAAGGGCATGCATTGGGACAACTCAGCCCAAAAGTCAGGAGGGGGTTTATCATGACAAAGGAAAAATAAGATGGCTGCAGCTTGCACAGGCATCCCAGAGGCAGCTGAGGCCTGACATCTTTGGCTTTGCAGCTTGCCGAAAAGCAATTGGATACAGAATGAGGATTTAGGAAAATGAATAAATATTTAGGGAGTGCAGGAGTGGAATGAGTCTACTTTACTGTGTAACTCTTTTAAAGGACACAGTTTGGCAGCTAGAACTCTTTGCAGGTGAGTCAGATGCCCAGTGGGAAGTCCAGGGTACCTGTCAATGCATTTAATAGTTCTCTGCCTGGCTGAAATCCCAGGTTTGTTACAGATGTTTGGTATACAATTATCTTTAAAAATGACTTATATTAATTTTAAGCTGTAATGCTGTCTAGCAGAAAAGAAACACTTTAAAAAAAGTGTTTGTAAAAAGCTAGGAAACCACTGAATATTAGTTTCAAAAATCTCACATCTGTGTGGTTTGACTTACACAGCTAATGGCCCCAGGTTTTTCGTTCATATTCATGCAGCTGGTGTTGCGGTGGACTATGCCAGAAACATGATGGCTGCCCATATCAAGAAGTACCATTGGGTCCTGCTGATGACTCGGGTCAAATCACCCTTGAATAAACAGTAGTAAAGGTCCATTTGTTTGAACCTCTTATGTTTGCTTTGTATGTCTGAAACCAAACTGAAGATTTGGCACTACAGTTTCATTACATCTTTATGAGAACAGCTGCGCTATGCTGAAAGCTTATCAAGATCTTAAAATTTAAATGTAGCTCTTCAGAGTTAATCATAGAATTTAATGCATCAGTTTGCTTGTTTACATTAGCAAATATTACAGTGCAATAGAAGCAAATCTGAAAAGCAAAACATTTGGTGCTGAGGACCTGATGTCCACACCTGGGAACATTTTAGGGTTTTTTACTTCAGATTAAGTCCAGTCTGTTTCTGTGTACTGAGTGTTCATTTACTATCAGAGAGTAAGTATATTGTTCATAAACAAGCAGGCCCACTCCTTTTTTAGTCTTATTTTTATTTAATATTTGGACTTTTTTTCTGACAGGAGATGCATATGATGTTTTGACATAGGTTTGGGTTATCTGCCTGACATATAGTAAGTAGCACAATGAAATGCAAATTAAACTTACGTTGATTCAAGAGGGTTTTAAAATTAGATACTACTTTACAAATACCACACATTTTTATGAGGTTTTGCTACATATTTTACTGAAATTAATGTTTTAGGGCCATGGAGATTTCAAGCTGAAACAGGTTGCAGGCCATCTGCTCAATATGTTTTCTGTGATGGCAGCCAGGTCCAGGTGCTTTGGAGTTTAGAAGTCCCTATATTAGACGGCTGTGGAATAAAATAGCCCCAGGGCAATGCCTTTGAGGTCCATATCATGTTCTCTGTTTATTATATTACCTTAAGCAAACTATTTTGCAAACATTTTTGTTTGAAAGCAAATATGGTTTACTTCATACACATTGAGACATTGGCAATACAAAGGACCTCTCTTATGTCCGAGCTTTAGGTACAGACAGCCTGCAAGCTTTGCCACAATATCTTCAAATTGTTTAGAGCATGCTCTGCAGAGATGATCTATAAGTTATAAATTTACTGAAATTTATTTCTAATTTCTGTGGATCAGTTGAATCAATTTGGAAGCTGCCTTGTCTGATTAAAATACTTCTATTTTGTTACTGATGAAACAAGTTTCAATTAATTTATATTTTTTCATTTTGCAAGTAGATGTGTCCCACAGCAAGTTATTTATTTGAGCTATTGGGTCCAAACCAGCTATGGAAACACAGTATCCATCCTTTACCTCCCCAAAGGGTTTCTCATTTGTAGATATTAATAAAATAAAGATTTGTGCTTTATGCCTGACTAGGATTTTTGTAGGTTTTGCGGTCCTTCTGCATCAGTAGCTACCTTGAATCTTTTGGACTGTGCTTTCTAAAGTTGCAGCTAGGGCATTTGAAAATAATATTTACATACTTGGGGAAAAAAACCCAACATATCTCCAGTGAGATGGACTTGTAAGCAATTACAGTGTTAATTTTTTTCTCTTTTTTTTAATTGTATATAATATTTCACAGTACACTGAGACTTTCTGCATTTAAACGTTATTTGTATACCTTCCTTTGCCACTGGCAACATTTTTTTCTCCTGTTCACTTCAGCATGCATTTATGAACAAGCACATTTTATTAGATTTGTTTTTGACATTTGTATATTTTTTAAAAACTGGAATTGCAGTAACTTGTCACTCAAATCCCTGCAGAAGACCTGGTTTTGCTCCATCTTTTCCTCCCAGCTGATAGGGAAGGGCAGGATTGCTGGCTACAGGGGTTGCTTATACAACCCAAGTTGGCACTCAGGAAACACAATGCCCAAGACAGTAGTGAAACTTTCTAATCAGAGCACAGGGGTGTTTCCTTTCTCCTCCTTCCTCTGCCTTGTGAAAGCATTGACTGGCATTCACAGCTGGCTTAGCTGTTGACAGGGAAGAGCTGTGGAAAACTAAAGCAGCTGGTTTTTTGGATGCCATTTTTTTGTGAAAATGGGGCTGAATACAAAGAGTTTATATTGTGTTGTAAGTATAGTTTATAAATCAGAATGGAACTGAAAGTTGTGTGTATGGCAGAACTGCCTACATCTCCCATCATCCCCTTCCTATTCTCCAAGCTCAACATAAGAACATCCTGACAAAGTCCAGTTCTACCCAAACCTTACTTTTTTTTTTTCTTTGAGTCTAGTTGGTGTTTGTGCCTTCAGTAAAATACTCTGCAGGTCATCTACCTGGACCATTTGTTTCTTTGGTTTGTATTCCTTCCTACTCTTCTCCCAATAAGTACCCTCAGACTCTCCTGAAACTGGTTTAAACTTTTGCTTGCTCAGAAAATCACTCTAGTGGTTCTTATTGAAATAATATTAACAAAGCTGTCTGAAGAAAGGCAAAGCCTGTAGTAAGGAGTAATGCCAGGAGTCTTGCTAGTTCCAGTACTGAAACCAACGTGAAAATAAAATTACTTTTCATTTTACTTTGGGACAGGATGGAAGAATAAGTCTTGGCAGTGTGAATATTTAAGTAAAATGTGCAGGAGACAATACCATTTCATTTAATTGAACAAATAAACCAAAAAGCTCCACCTTCTTGTCAAGTAACTATTTCAGCAGCTGTCACTTTGAAATTCAAGACAGTGGATTTTTATTCATGTGTCTCTTACTAAGCATGTATATTTTGAATTCTCAAAAGAAAAAATATAGAGGTGAGACATTAATAGCTTGCTTTGGGACCTTTGCTGTGGGTTTCTTGCAGTGGATCTTGTTTTCTTTTTGATATATATTCAGGAATGGTAGGAGGCAGGAACTGGTAGAGAGAGACCTGAACAGAGGCAAGAGGACCTCTTCTGTCCCTTCCACAAACTTCTAGTCTGCTTCTCTTTGGGAGCAGATAGTTGATTCATGCCCATGTCATGTACTGTGTAATGCTGAGCTGATGACCCTTACTGCCTCTACATGTTCCCTTTTAAGGAGACTGCACTTCTTAAGGGTAGCCTTGAATTGGAAACAACTTTATGGACCTGCTTTTTGTTATGCAAATTAACTACTTGAATTACTTGTCTTTCTACTGTGTTTATGGACTTGCCTGATTCTTATATGAACCAGTTTAATTAGCTGTGTCAGTTCCAGTGCTTGCAGAAAGATTTACAATGGCTGATCTTTGCTGATATTTCCACTCCACAGTCTCCATTATATGTAGTGTTAGAACTTCACAAGGGAACATATGTAAGTGGAGATCATGCTGTGATGATTTCTCAAGGACTCTGGCATTTGTGTGCATGTGTGTGTTTTCCTTTCCTTATAACTAAATGCTATCTATAAGTACTATAGCTATATTGGAAGGGATGCTATTTCTGATTAATTCTCCTTCAACTTTAGTTATTGATTATACATAGCTTCTTATTCACTGGGAATAACATCTGGTGAATAACATAAGTAAAATGCTGATTTAATAAGTACATAGAATATTTTTGTATATTAGATCTTACAGTTATTGCTTAAATAATCTTTTATATTTCTAGTAATATTAAAAGTCCAGATTGTTGTTTATAATCTCTTACAGATTACTTGAAATATACCTCCAGTTTAAAAAATCAAACAGAAGCATTGGGTTTGTACAATGTTTTCCATCAGAATTATAAATATTTTTCTCACTTTTGAATTTTCTTCTTCTTTCGCCTTTTGGATGTCCCTAGTGCCAGCTTTCCTGCTGAGTGTGTCCCCAAACAAAGAGTTCTGTTTTTGAAGGTACTTGAGGAAAAGTGGTTATATTGTAGCTTCTTATTCTGGAGTCTGATTCCCTGGCATTCTACAAGACTCATTAGCTTAGACTATGATGTGGTTGAAAGAGATACTCTGGTGTGTTATAGAAAGATCATAGGCCAATTTATTTATGTTGTAACTAAAGAGATTTAATAATCAGAATCTGTAACAGAGACAACCTTAGTCATGTTTTCAAGGGGTAATGTAAGTATTGTTCTCCTTACTGTAAAGTAATAAGTTAGGGAATTTTTTCAATATTAAATTAGGCAAAACCTTAAATAACATGGACTTTTAAAACTATTTTTTTTCACTGAGGAGAGTGTTGCTTTTTTCTCTGACCTATAATAAGTGCTATTAATTTTGGCATAGCACATCTCACCTATTTTGACATGTAAATTTACAAAAAAGAATAATGAGGAGTTTGTGTGTTAATTGACCAAGTAGAATGGGATATTTTAGGGGAATAAGTTCAAATTAATTGTGCTCTAGTAGCCTTAGAACTATCTGTGCTATAAGAAGTAAATAAATGCAAAGGACTATTATCAGTGTCTTCTCAAAAAGAGAGATACAGAAGCAATGTGGAAATGCCTCATTCCTAAACAACATGGTTAGGTGAGTTGAGCCCAAGGACTTGAAGGTGGCTATGAATACAACATTTGGCATGTGACTTAATGATTTAATGTTGCCAAGTTAGATTTTATGGGCACAATAGTGTTGAAAATTCAGAAGGCCTCAATTCCAACATCATTTAAATTAGCCTCTCACTGATGTGTTTCAGCTAGATCTCAAAACAGAAATCATACAAAATTAACAGACCTCCAGTCAAACTTAGTAAAACACATGCTTTTCTAACTGCCTTTTATTGCCTTCCTTTTCTAGGTCTTTAGGGATTTTACACTGCCTATATGGAAGAACAAGTCACCATTTAAACACTAAGTCTACAGCTTGAATGGTAAGGGGTAGCTGCATTACTGTGTTGTTATTACTCAATTAGTGTGAAGCTGAAGACTTGGGTGAAGGAAGTGCAATTCTAGTTTCTCTGCCTGGAACCTTCATGCTTTAAGTCTGTCTACACCTGAAAGAACTATTTTTTTAAAAAGTCACATAAAGCACAGTTTTTAAACACTTCCACCCTTACAACTACATGCTTGCTGCTAAAAGCTGTAGAGACTCTTCAGCTTCCATTGACCTCACTGATATTTCTTGGACTTTGTACATAGGCCTTCTGTTGTATAGATTTCTATTTTTTAAACATATTTAATGTTTTAAACTATTCAGTATATGGTTGCTTAGAACTCCTATTTTGTATTGTCCAGGTTTACAGTGGTTTTGCCTTCAGGTTGGCAAGTGTTGTCTATGCATAATGCCTGGCATTTTCTACTTTGAGATCCTTCTTTCAATCAATTTCTGGCAAACAATAATTTTTTCAGTTTAAATAATCCATCTTCTTCAGTCTTACCTTTACCTTTCTTCCAAAAGAATTCAGAAATTTAGAGGAAACCTTTCCTTCCACTAATATTCATACAGCCTCTTCGAGAAAGTGTCTCCTGACCTTCAGTTAACGTAGCAGGACAGAAGGCGAGGTGCCTTTTATAGTACTACAAAAACTGCTCAAATTTGGCCAGGCTGCAAGCTTTCAGAATGCTTCAGTCTTTACACGCTCAGTAGAAAGCTCTAGACCTTCACAGCTGAAGAGTTCATATTCTTCCCACATTGAATAAACACTAACTTAGGACTGAACAGACTATTATTTGCTGCTTCAATCAGGAGTTGCTTCAGGGAAATTTGGATTTTGGTAGAGAAGTCCCAAACCAAAAGCAGGTAGACTGTATCTTTCCTGTGCTCTCAGTGACTGTGCTTCTGGGTCTGACTCAGGTGCAAACTAGACACAGAAGGATGTTAATTAGGTTAGTATCCTTTGGGAGATACTTATACATGGGAAGTGGACCCAGAACTGTAGGTGTGTTTAAGAACTTGACAAGTACAAGAGTGCATCAAACTAAGGTTTCCCTTAGAAAGAGAAATTTCTATTTATTACAGTTACTCTGAACCAAAAATCAGATTTTCTACAGAGTTAATTATTATTCATAGCACATAATTATTTGTAATTGTAATTGCTTGTTCCATTTATGCTAATTAGAATGTAGTATGAAACGTACTTTGGAAGTCTGTAGTTTAATTTCCTTTTAGGGTAATTTGTACCAAAAAA
Organism: Elanus axillaris; assembly: GCA_026212715.1. Lineage (NCBI taxonomy): Eukaryota > Metazoa > Chordata > Aves > Accipitriformes > Accipitridae > Elanus > Elanus axillaris. The sequence continues at coordinate 22,991,546 of JANZLQ010000031.1, forward strand.
TGTTTCGTTATATGATTAGTTACTTTTTAATTATTTTTATGTGGTTTTGGCCCTTGAATTTGTTGGAGAAAGCACATGACAGTAGTACCAAAGTAACAATTCATACAGCATCTAGAATCCAATGTAAAGAGATATAGCACTTCTGCCTAGCTGGCATCTAGAGCACAAAGGATCAGTAAACAGTTAAAAATTCCTTTTGTGTGTGGGAGTGTTGATTGCCAATATTTGTTTAAGGAAAGGACCTGCAACAGTCAAGGGGTCTATAAGAGGATTTAAGGAATGGCGAACTTCAAGGAAAAATAGGGAAGCATGTGAATCTATTTTCAGACCTGTTTGTTCCAATTTTTTTCCCCTGTGAACAAATAGCAGAGCACTCTGAGGCATTTGTTCTGGTCACTGACTGCTCTGTCATCAGTCCCAGTGGGAGCAAACCTGAACCTAAGTGGAACCAGCTGAGGTACTTACGGAGACAGTAACCCTGGGTCTGATCTGAGGAGAGGAGGCCCAAGCATGTCCAGCCAGAGCTAGATGTCAATCTGAGGTCTAAATCCTGGGGTTGCAGGGCACGTCTGTACTGTGGAAAGGAGGCACTGCTGACAGTATATTATCCACCCAACACAGTGCTGTGCAGGCTTCCTAGCATGCTTGTGGGAGAAGGGAAACTCTGTTCATATAGTGCCAAGGCTGAAGGGAGGAAGGCTTTTCTTGCATTGGCCTACATATGAACAGAGCCATAGCACATCAACAGCTGAGCTGATTTCAAATGTCTGCCCAGCATGTCCCATTGCCCTTTGGGTTCTGCTGTTAGTAATGGTGGCCAGCACATGGTTGTACCTGCTGGGTTTGGCATGCTTACTCAGAACAATTGTTAGAAGTATAGTGCAATGGCCAGCTTCATCTTCTGCCCCTCCCTATGCCACCACCATACACACACATATGTCTGCTAAATATTTTCATGATTCTTCTCTGGCATTAATACCTTTTTTTGTTTTGCTTTGTTTTGTTTTGCTTTGTTTTGTTTTGCTTTGTTGGTGTAGGTTCTCTTAATATTAATAATTTATCTTGTATTACATCCAAGAACCTTCACCAGGAGTTAGATAACACTTTGTTTTGTAGAAATATCTGTGAGGAAAAAAATGCTGTCTTGACAGGGTAACAATCAAAGGTATAAATGGCAAGTGATTTCAGAAGTTAAAAGCTTGCCATTGTATTTGTGTGATTTGTTATGTACTTAACAGAATAAAAGTAAAGTAAGTGTCAGTTATGTAAATCTTCCAAACCAGTTTTGATGACAAAGGTAACTTCTTGGTGATAGTTTCGCAGAGATGATTCTCAGTAACCAGTTTGAAAGTGGAGATGTTAATTGTCTTTTATGATGCGCATTCTTTTATTCTTTTAAGTTTCATCAAGAACAAAGCAGTTACAAGCTTTTGTGTGTACTCCACATACCTATGCTTGGAAAGTTGCCTAAGAGTTACATACTTGGTCTTTCTGCAATCATGGTGATCACAGTATCAGAGTATAAATGAGGCTTGGAAGGGACCTCCAAAGGTCTCTAGTCCAACAACCTACTCAAAACAGATCTAATTAGATCTGGTTGCTTAAAGCTGTGTCCAGTCATGTCTTGAATTCCTCCATGAGGAGATTCCACAGCATGTCTGATCACCCTGTGCCAGTGTTCGAACACTCTCATGGTAAAACAAACAAACAAATAAATGAATAAATAAAAGTCCTTATACCTGATCAGAATTTTCTATGTTCTGACTTATGTTTGTTGCCTTTTGTCATTCTACTGTGAAGCTCCAAGAGTCTGGCTCCATCTTCTCTGTATCCTCTGGTCAGGCAATTGTAGACAGCAATATGATCTCCCCTGAGCCTTCTCTTCTGTGTGCTGAAGAGACCCAGCTCCCTCAGCCTCTCCTCCTACATCCTGGGCTCCAGCCCTTCAGCAGCTTGGTGGCCTCTGATGGATTTGCTCCAGTATGTGATTCAGATCAGAATTCTACTTTCATTTCCTTATATTTTTTTTTATATGAATAAGCCCTTTCTGTCTTTACTTTACAGCTTTCTCTTGTAGCTACATATCCATTTGTCTAACTCCAAATTGGTTTTGATTTCTTTTTTTCTCCGGCCTGGATAATTTAATAGAAATAGTTCTGGTAGCTGAAAACAGTGAATATGCAACTGTGTTTTGTTTTACCATGAAATTTAGCATGGTGCGTAACATACAGAATGAGAGACTGTCTGAGGAGGGAAAGGGTCTCTGGAGATCACCTTGTCCAACCCTCTGCTCAGAGCAGGGTTAGCCAGAGCAGGTTGCTTAGGTCTGTGTCCAGTTGGGTTTTGATTGTTTCCAGGGATGTAGACTCCACAACATTTGTTGACAGCCTGTTCCAGTGTTCAATCACCCTCACAATAATATAGTGGTTTCTTATGTTAAATGAAATTTCCTGTATTTCAGCTTGTGCCCATTGCCTCTCATCAAGAAGACTTTGGTTCTGTTTTCTTTATTTCTCCCATCAGGTATTTATACATGTTGATAAGATGTCCCTGAGCCTTCTCTGCTCCAGGATGAACAGTTCCAGCTCTCTCAGCATCTGCTCATATGATAGATGCTCCAGTCCCTTAATCATCTTTGTGGTCCTTTGCTGGACTCACTCCAGTATGTCCATGTCTCTCTCGTACTGGGGAGCCCAGCTTGGGACCCAACATTCCAGATGTGTCTCACTGGGGCTTTGCAGAGGGGAAGGATCACCTCTCTTGACCTGCTAGCAATGCTTATCCTAATGCAACCTGGGATGTCAATGTGTTGCAAAGGCACGTTGCTGGCTCGTGATCAGCCTGGTGTCCATCAGGACTCAAAGTCCTTTTCTGCAGAGCTGCTTTCAAGCTGGTGAACCCCCAGTGTATATTGGTGCCTGGGGTTATTCCTCCCCAGGTTTGGGACTTTGTACTTCCCATTGTTGAACTTCATGAGGTTCCTGTTTGTCCATTTCTCTGGCCTCTTGAAGTCCCCCTGAATGGCACAACTCTTTGGCATATCAATTTCTCCTCCTAGTTTTGTGTCATTGGCAATCTCACTGAGTGTGCATTCTATACCATCACCTGTGTCATTGAGGAAGATGATTAAAAAATATCCTTGGTATCAACCCCAGGCATAGACCACCAGGGACTGGCCTTCAGCTGAACTTTGTGCTGCTCACAACCCTTTGAACCTGGCAGTTCAGCCAGTTTTCAGTCCACCTTGCTGTCCACTTATTTAGTCCATATTTCATTACTTCATCTATGAGGATGTTATGGGAGGCCATGTGAAATGTCTAAAATCAAGATAAATGTTCACTGCTTATTTCATTATAGAAGGCTCTTGTGTTGGTGCAGCATGATTTTCCCTTTTCAGTCCCTATGCTGACTACTCCCATCATTTCCTCGTCTTTTGGAATGTTTTTCTGGTGGATTTGTCCCAACATCTTCCCAGGGGCTGAGGTAAGGCTGACCAGCCTGTAGTTCCCTGGGTCATCTTTCTAGCCCTTCTGGAAGATGGGGGTGACATTTGCTTTCTTCCAGTCCTCGGGAACCTGTCCCAGTCACCACAACCTATCACAGACCATAGAGAGTGGCCTTGCAGGGACATCTGCACTCATGGGTAGATCCTGTCAGGTCCCAGGGTCTTGTTTATGTCTATTTCAGTTCTTTTAAATGTTCTCAAACCTGATCCTCCCCCACTGAAGCTAAGACTTCCTTGTTCCAGATTTCCCCTGATGTCTCTGGGGCCAGGGATTCTTGTCTTACCAGTAAAGACAGAGATGAAGAAGGCATTGAGCACCTTGGTGTTTTCTATGTCCCCTGTCACCATGTCCCCCACTCCATTTCTGTGGCAGGCCCACATTTTCCCTTGTCTTTCTTTTGCTGCTGAAATATCTGTAGGGGCTCTTCTTGTTGTCCTTCACATTCCTTACCAGATTCAACTCCAGGTGGGTTTTACCTTTCCCGATCCTGCACACTCAGACAGTTTCTCTGTTTATATCTTCAATTAGAAAATATAAACTTGGACTGTCAGGAATATATGATGGGAACAGATGACTTAGGTTAAAACTAAGCACCCCAAAAACCCAAATAACATAAATATGCAACACAACAAACATAACAGTAATGACTGTGACCTAGAAGCATAAGTTTTTTTCCTAGGAAAAACTTTATATAGGTATTTTTTCTGTTCTGTATGGAACATGCCTGACCTGCCAGTGATAGGCAGCATGTTTTGTTTGTTATCTATTTGCCTTTGTTTCCTTCTTTGTCCTACTGAGTTGATTAAGATAAGATTAACTTATGGTTCATAGCTCCTTAAGTAAAGTTTCTAACTTTACTTGATTATTAACAGTTAATGATTTTAGTCATGTGTTATTTAAACAATGGCCAGATATTGGAGTAGGTACTAAGTGTGCTTCCTTATTTCTTAAATATATTTGAACCACTTACAAATAGTCCTACCACATTTTGTTTGATAAATAAAAACATCTCTCTTCTGGCCCCAGACTTTGTAGGCAAAAATATAACCCAGGTCACCTTTAGAAGAGATTTTATCTCACTTTTCTAGAGTATGAGTATATGCTACGAAGTGTATCCCTGGTGTACTGAAGTAGTCTCAAGTTTACAGCTATCTTTATCTGTCCTGCTTATATAAACAGAAGTTGAAACATATGTAGTCTCTTGGTGGTCCTTCTGTAAGTGACAGAAGCTTTTAATCTTTATCTTAGTTTAATTTGTGTCCAGTATTCTGCATGGTTGTTTGATATTGTCAGCTCAAAGTGATGTTGAAGTTAGGTAATTCCTGCTTACTCATTATCCTCTTGAATGCTCTTAAGTGAATGTGGTTTCACTGTACTCATGGAAAGGATCAATCAAGACAATCTTGGATTAATCCCATTACACCCTTTGGCCATGTTTATGGCTTTCTTTGTTGTCGAATTCACACAAACTGTGAAAAGACAGTATTCTGTTTGCGGTACTGTCCTATCATTTATTATAGAATTTCCTCCAGTATACAAATGTAAATGTATCCTTCATTGCATCCTACTGCTCACAGCTATTCAAAACAGAGACATGCCAAAGATTTTGCATTATGTTACTTTAAAAATACTGTCTTTTAGGTACTGATCTTATGCATATTTATATGTATAGGGTCACCTTCATATACTCCTGTCCAGTTTGTGGAGCTGCTAATTAACTTTAGTTTCACACTTAAGTTTTAGGAAGTTCAAGACTTCTAGTGAGGCATCTAATTCAAAACTTTTCACTACTAATGGAAGTTAAAAAAATGGGGGCTTTTACTCATCAGCTACTAGAGAGCTATGAAATTAGTCTATGAAAAGCAGCTTAACGTAAGGTGCATTAATCTTTCTCAGTTCAAAAGTATTAGCACAATATTTATGGGATCATAAAAATACTTCTTGTTGAACAAGTGCTTTGATGAGCAAACCTTCTAAGAACATACAGGTCTATAGTACTCACTGTAATTTCAAGTTGAGGTATAATCATATTTTTTGATGTGTCAATATGTAGGGGAGTGATCCGTTTCATTTAAAGAAAAAGTGAGTCTGATTAATTTTCACTGGGTCAATTGCTGTCACTAATCCAGAGTCTTTGTCAGCTTGCAGGCTTTCTTGTGTGTTGTTTTTTACACTTTTGCTTAAAAGGTAGGTAAGATGATACTGTTAGCATTTTCTGCTCTTGTTTGGGTTTGGTTTTTTTTCTGGTTTTAGTTTTTTTACTTGGAACAATAATGTGATAGAATTTTAAAATAGCTGCTTTTAGCAAATGCTATTTTTTTGCATGTGTATTTATGGGGAGACAGATGGCCAGAGAAGGATAGAATGACTTTGATTTATTTACATTAACCATTTTTTCCCCTGTTTATGGTGTTGTCTTTAGTGTCACACAACGAATAAGTCTTGAAATTAATTCATGAAATAAAAACTTTGATATTCTGGGCAAAAAAAAAGCGTTGTACTTTCTGAAAGATGATACAAATGTTAAAGAAATGTAGTGCTAAGGTTTGAAGGTTTGAAGGAAAAAAAATGTGACTTTGTGCTTTCCTAATATTTAACCAAAGGAAAATCTCTCAGGACTGTCATGTTGACAGTATGAGCTCATCTCCTGTGTTTCATACTTGGATTACAGGGATGATTCTCTCTCCCAACTTTGTGCATATTGCTTAGTGGAGTATTGTTGCTGTGTTTCTTTTTACTCATATCATATGTTTTTAAATTTTGCATTCTAATTCTCACTGTTTCAGACTAGTATTTTTGTTGATATTTCTTAGCAAAATTTCATAGAGACTGAAGTAGTAAGTCAGTGGTTGTGAGTAGGTGTGTTTTCCTGAGGTATACAGGAAGGTAACTCTTATTAGAGTGGCTTAGACTCGCAGTGAATCCACATTTAACAATATTGTTATAAGTACCTGGCATGCAGGAGTATTTCAGGACTGGGTCCTGCAGGCAGTCAACCCGATAAAGAGCATTAATTCCAGTAAATGAACATACACGTGAGGACTAAAAACTTTGGAATCTGTGTACTGTGTGTATGTATAAACAGATTATAATGATTTTATTTCCTAGATTTTCTTTTCAGTATTCCAAACTACTACAGCAGCGGGAACTATTTTGTGAAGTCTAACTCTAGTGTATCTCAGAGAGCTAATGTCGCAGAGTCTGTAGTCTGGCACGGCTTTTTTTGTAGACAGAATATTTTCAAAATAATTGAAGCTGCTCGTTTTCTTCATTTTGGTAAGAAGGTATTGATGGTTTTGTGACGCTTCAAGTTTGACAAAGAGGCAAAACCCAGACTGCACGTTACTTCTAAAAGGATTTAAAAAAAGAGCGTAGTGTGAAAAGCAACTCAGCCACGGGGGAGGGGGAGAAACCAAAACCAAAATATACCACCCCAGCACCCCCGCCCCGAACCCCAACAAACCAAACCGGCCAACCATCCAATAAAAAAAACCGCAAGGAGAGAAGCCAGCAAACAACCAACCGGCAACCAAAAGATGTTTCTTCCCTGCTCCCTCGCCAGCCTGAGCAAACCGCAGTACCCGCTCCCACGGCTTCCCCAGCCTCCCCTCGGCGGCACCGGGGCCCGCAGCAGATCCTGACGACGCCGCTCCCCGGCGACGAGGCGCAGGCCGCCAGCGCGGGGGCCGCCGCCGCCCTTGCCTCCCAGCCGCCGCCGCAGGACGGCCGGGGCAGGTCCGCGGC
>JANZLQ010000031.1:22998829-23023123 GCA_026212715.1 Elanus axillaris
TGGCCGTCGGGCCCCGCAGCGGGTCCTCGCTGGGCTTGGCCCCGCGGGAGAGGCCCGCCCGCCCGCCGGCGGGGCCGCGCTTCCCCGCCCGGCAAGCGCTGGGCGCCCGTGGCCTCCCCCGGTGGCCAGCGAGCGCCGGGGCTGCTCCCCTCTCGCTCGTCCTTTCCCTCGGCGCACGGGGGGCGAGGGAATGGGAAACGATCTTAATTAAATGTTTTCTACACGGAAACAACCGGGCCCTTCTTGTGTGAAGCGAAGGCAGCAGACCTTATCACAAAAGACAAAGGCAAATATTTATCAGGGAACAAAAGATGTCCGCGGTTGCTTGCAACGGGGGGAGATTTTTCTCTCTCTCCTGGTGAAGATGTTTAACAGCGTAAGATGTTTATCGGGACTCCTTGTTGAAGTTCTTTGTTTCCCTGTAAGATCTACAAATGAAACTGCTTTTCTTCAGTGATGCACACAATGAAATCCATGAGTTATATTGGAGAGAATGCAAACACCTGCCTGTCCCTCTGTTGACTTTGCCTTTCAAGAAGATTTTTTCCGTTTCACATGATAATGACTTGGGGGCTTGGTTTTGTTTCGGGTTTGTTTGTTTTGTTCTGTTTTGTTTTGTTTTGTTTTGTGTTGTTTATTCTGTGAGGAGAGAAATGGTCATCTTGTCTGTCTTCCCTCTAAGTCGCTTCTGATGCAGGGTCTGTCTCCGTTAAAGGAATACCAGGTTGTTAAATAAAAGCGTTCCTTCTCCCACAGAATCATGTGTCACCGAGTGAATAAGCTATTAGATTTTACTGCTTTGCCTGTCTGGTGACTGCTTATTTTTTGTATGCTCATTTTTAGAAATGCTTTGGTTGATAAGCTACATGTCTGACAACTACATTGTAAGCTGTGAAAGACAGGGAGGAAACATTAGAATCCCTGCAACTCTACAGCATTTTTGCCTGTTCCCCTTAACGATTTCATACATGGAAACACAGTATTTCAAATGTACTTGAACGCTGATTAGCCAGTGATTTCGCATACGTGTATCCTTAATACAAAGTAATTTTAGCAGGTATTTGAAATGTACAAATGCTTACTTTTGTGAGTATTAATCCCCAAAAGCTAGGTCATTGGTTACCTACAAAATCCTGTATGAAAGTTTAAGACTTTATAATACAAACCCCCACTTTCTTCAAGTTGTGAAAAGACTAGTTGGAATTAAATTTATTCACATGGCAAATGTTCAGCCTCATAATAAGTATTATAAGCTGATGTTATGGCACAGATTTCTGACACTGAACAACATAATTCATAGCAGTGTCTGTGATCCGATATCTGGGGCTTTATTATAGTTCGAAAGATTTGAGGAATACTTTAAAATATTTTCCATGGAAATTTACAATACAGCTTTACAATGATGTAGGCTTTTAAGTACAATGCTGTAAACATACTGCACCATAACTGAAATGTTATACCCAGTCATGGTTTCTCTGCTTAATATATTTCATAAATATTTGGGGGGGATGTCTGGTTCTTCAAATGACTGTGCTTGTAGATAGTCCTGTTTATCTGAGAAAATATATCCAAGCTGGTGGGACTCCTGGGAGCAAGCACTTGCAGAATCGACACCTTACTCCTGGAGTAATCCCACTGAGACATGGAAGTAAAGTTAAGGTTCAGGTACTTAGGCATTGGTGTAGATACAGTTCTAGGAATTTGCTGCATGCTGTTATTAATGGCTTTCTGGGACTTAGGTTATAAACCATTTGCATTTTGAATATATTTTGTTATACATAAGCTAGGTTATTCACTAATTTTCTTTATCAAGTTTAATGGAAGCCTTTAGATTTAAATTTACTGCTGTTTACAATCCCTAAAATGTCATTAATTTTTGAGACAGGAGGCTGAATCTGAAATCTTAAGTCCCACAGAGCTCTCGTAAAATTTGAAAGATGTGAAATGGTTTATGTAACTATTTCAATTAGTTTTGTATTATTTTCCAATGTGACATATTATATACATAAGTGTCCTGATAACATTAATAACATTTCTAAAATTCCTGAAATCTACTTTTTGAATTTTTAAAAGCATCCAGATAAAGCATCTGTTTAAAGTAAGTTCTATACAAGCAAAGGTTTAATTGGCAGAATGAACTGAAATAATAACTTATGGCTTCCATCGGCACCTTCCCTCTGTGAAAATGATACAAACCCATTAAAAAGACAATCTGTTTTAGCCTATCTTTATTTATTGTTCAAATGTAAAATCAACTAAATACATAGTGGTTTTTTTCTTTAATGAATATTTAAATATATGTACCATTTCTCGTTCCATTTTGATTTAATGGAAAAATTGCATTTCACTTCGATGAGAAAAACTATATTTTTCAGTCCTGTTTAGAAACTTAATGTTGAACTTTGAGGTCAAATGTAATGTCTTTGTAATTGTAAAATTAAATATTATTAATATCCTGAATAACTTATTCAGTCCCATAGGACTTTTCTACAAGGATGTAGTAGGAATGGATCCAAAAATGTTCGATGTAATATTAATAGAAATAACTTTAAATTCTTTGTCATGTAACAGGAAATATGTTCTTTTTGTAGCACTTTGTGGCTGTTGAACAATTTCGTAAGATTCTGTAATAGAGATACAATTTTGTTTTAGCTTCAGAAATTCTAGGATATAGTAATATCTGCCCCCAACCCCCATAAGAACAGAAAATCCTTATAGGACAAAGAAATAAAGGCATGAAGGAAGGAACTACACAGTAGAACAAATTCTACTCAATTCTTGAAAAGGAAACTAAGCTTATTATCTTGGGTTGGTTTTTTTATTATTATTTTCATTCTCTTTTTTTTTTCTCCAAATGATTTTAAGGTGCTGTAAAAGTTAATGAGAAAACAGAAAGCATGTTTTGAAGCAACTTCTGAATGCTTCAGAAAAAATGAAAGAACAGCCTGATTCTATACTTCCTTTTGAAACTTAAATTTAGACCGAAATATTTTTGTGTTTCTTCCTATGCCTTTTCTTCTTGATTTGAAAGCACTGTAATTGAGTAGTGATTTGTTTTGATAACAACTAATATAAATGTAATTTTAAAAGGGTGAGTAGAGAGGACAAAAGACTGTATTGTTTTAGATTTTCTAAAATACTGAATCATTGTTTTCTTTACATTTATGCTATCCTTATGTCAACGCAAAAAACGAGGATGTGATTAATGCAGTGCTTGGAAGGTTAAGGTGAAGTTTCAGGATGGATTCAAAAGCAATAAAAAGTGTAACAGGAAACTTCATATTGCTTCACATTAATGTTCAGGGCCAGATCATAACTACTGGAAGGATAAGAGAGTGTGAAGTCATTTGCTGTCTGGGTTTACATGGTTTTTTGGAAAGTACCATGGAAGAAACAACGTACTGGTTTTTAGGAGTTAATAGGGATTGATTTAAATAAAAAAAAAATTAGGCTCCTTGCTTTGTCAACCAAGACAATTAATTTGCTTTTTTTGGTGCATTTTTCAAGATTGTTTCCTGTGCAAATTCAGAGATGGAGACTGGAACTGAGGTGGCTAATTACTCACACAGCTTTATGGAAGATAAAACCACCTAATTTTTAATGCTTTCTCCCTTACACCTCTTACTATTGCATATTCTTGTTTTGATAGTTATTACAGCCAAACAAATACATGAGAGGTCTCCATCTTGCCACAAATGGACTGCGCTTTACTTCATAGAGTCATGTTTGTTTTCCTGATGTGAGTAGAAGGTGGCAGCAGTTTAATCAAGTCACTGTATGATGGGCTCTGAGGGGTTTTCACTTATTCCTTGGAAACAGGAACCACTCCCATCCCTGTGTGATGCATGAAGCGGTTAATGCAGTACCTGCACTGGGTATGCTGTGCCAACATCTGGAGGCTTGCTGGAGTAGAGTGGATTTTTTTGTCAGGCTTATCATTCATTAATTTACAGGATAAAACAAGAGTAATAGCTATATGTACACAGCATGTATATGATGGAGTGTGATAACATTTAAAAATAATGACAAGTGAGAAATTACTTTAATAAAGCATATATGTGTGTGTATGTATATGTATACATGTATGTATAAACGTGCCAATTGCTAGGTTAAAAAGCGGTTAAGAATCAGACTATAATTCTGTTTTCCATTACAATAAATGCCTAAGGAGCCAGGCCATGTTGAACAATTTTGCTTCATGATGGGCAATGTAGCTGCCTTTTTTAAAGTCAAAGCTAAGATTTTGAGCTACGCAATCTTCCAGCAGAGGAATAGTATTTCATTATAGCATAATATTATAGTGCTGGGCATGCCAGGGTGTGGTCCGCCGTTTGTTGGGGTAGTACGAACAAGTGTAAAACTGTCTAGGAAGCAGCTCTTCTGGGACACAGAGTAAAAAACATCTTTTGCATGAAAGGAGAAGATGAGTGGGATCTGTTCTGTGTCTCCTTTCTGGGCTGCCCTGCGCCCCGGCCCTGTGGGCTGCTTCTCAGCTACCTTCAGGCACTTGCAACAACTCTTTGTCTCCCTCTTCCTTCCTACCCCATATCTGCAGCATCTCGATACAAAATGCAAGAGAATACACATTTTTTTGGTGAGATTTCAAACCAGTCTTGACCTATTTAGGCCAGAAGGGAAGAGTCTCTGTGTGTGGAAACTTGGCGTGACCTTAAAACTGCAGGTGAGAGAGGGGATGGTTTTGATGAATAGGCAAGAAACCAGGGCAAAAGAAATTCCAAGGTGTTTGCCTAGCTGTGAGGTGGACTTTATTTTTAATGATGGGAATGAGACAACAAAAGAGGAAGGATTCAGGCATTTGTTTTCTCTGTAGTCTGAGCAATACCAGAAAAGTGTTCATGTTTGTATGCAACATCAGGAATAGAATAAATGTGTTGGGTTTAAGGATGTTGCTAGTATCTCTGTTGTAGTGAAAGATGTTTGTTAAAAAACTGGGGATAAAATTAGTTTCAAATTGATTTGTTTTCAAATTGGTTTAGCCTTTCAGATTCAATTTTATCTAAGACATTGAGGGGTTTCTAGACAACTCCTTCCTGAATATTACTATGGGGCTTTTTGGCATTATACCCAAATTAACAGCATGCTGCGTCATTAAAAAATAAAAGCTGCAATTTTTTCTTGGCATAGATTTCTGCAAAGCGATAAAAGACTCCCTATGTTGATTACAAATACCATAAAATGTTTACTTTGCTCTATAAACTCGGGACATTTCATGCTTGGATATATTATATGTGGCTTCTTAAGACCTTTTCCGTTTTTCTGCTTGTATCTTGTTTGACCAGGGTTTCAGTTCTCATATGCAAGAGAGATTTCTGAAGGACAAAACCAATGCACCCTGCAGAGAAAGCAAAGGCAATGAAAGCAGTTGTAGGCAGGATACACATTAGTTAGGAATCTTGGATTTAGTTAACACCTACTCTGTTATTGATGGAAAGTGGCAGTCTCCCAGTGCCCTCATTTCCCCATATTTAAAACAAATAAAATTGAGCTGGCATGCAAACAGGTAATGCTGTTCTTTATTTCTGCACTGAAATACTAGAATTTCTTTGCTATGAGATATTTGTTCATTATTAGACCAAACACAAGTTTCTCTTTCTCCAGTTCTAATGTTTATACAGAGAAATCCCCAAGTCTCATACACTGTAGATGTTCCTAACTCTTGAAACTATCAATGGAAGAACTATAAGCAACTTCCCAGTGAGGGCTGTGTGCCCTAAATCTCTTCCTTCATAATCCCATATTAGCACAAAACCTTCCCAACCAGAAAGTGCAGTCTTCAGATTTTATGAACTGTAAAAAAAGGTTTACAACTGGCTAAAATCTTCTCAGAAGCGTTAATAAAATTGCCTTTTGCTGCCCCTGTAATAAGGAGTCAAGGATGGGCTACTACTGCCTTGGGCAGGAGAGGAGCTGGCTTTGGATTTGTTCTGTGGGATAGTGCAGGGACTCATTAATTTAGTTTCATAAAATAGTTTTGTGTTGTTTAATTTTGCTTTTGCATTTCATTGCAACAGAAACATAGCTTTTCATGCCTTTTGGTGTAGCACATGGATAAAAGGTGTAGCACATGGGAATAGGAAAACCCATCCTGGAATAGGTGGTGGACTGGAATCCTGAATGCCTCTTGCTGTGCTTGAACACAACAGGGATACAATCTCCAACTTTGTTTTCTGCTCTGAAAATGTAGAAGTTCTACTTTATGAAATATGTTCTTATGAAAGGCTTATATTTTTACTTGTTTAGCTAAATTTTTTGCTAGTTCATTGTTGGTAGCATTCACTGGATAGCTTTTATGCCATAGCCTACTGCTATATAGGATTATTTTCCAGATATCTTTCATGTTGAATAACACACAATGTCAGACGAAATTGACATTTATGAAAAATAGAAATATGAGTGTAATGTTCCTACTGTGAAATTCTGGAGGCAGGTAGTAAGAAGTTTTGAACAGCCATTAAATAATCAAGTTACCAGTTCAGAGAAGGTTCTTCAAAATTTTAATTTCTTTGGTTTCAGGATATTGGAAGTTACTGATATAATTTTCAACAGGTCTTAAGGAGATGGAAGTCTGACTCCTGTTGAATTTAAAAGTAATCTGAACGTTTTATTACCTCAGGCTTCCTAGAAAATTCCAGCATGTGTGGGTTGGATCACTTGTACCTTTACTACTGAAAGCAGTAAATTATGGATTCTAAATTTCTAGTCCTTCAGAAATGTATGGATCTGGATAAGGAGAAATGAAACATCCTCAGTTAAACTTTGCGTTCCTGGAAGACTTTGTAGAGGGACTTTCAAATACCTCATAATGAGTAAACTTAGTTTCATTTTTCTTCTTGTTCACCTTTAGGGTCCATGTAATTCTGTGAAAAAGACTGTGTGCTCTCAAAGATTTCATAACCTTTCCCTTTTTGTTAGTTGCATAATTTAAATAAGAGAATTCCTCTGTACTGGGAAAAATTGTGGTGTGAAGTCTGTTTTCTTTACTGAAAAGCACTTTTATTTTTCTTCTATTCATAGTGCCAACAGAAAAAAGTACTTGCCATCTCTGTCTCTCTTTAGATATCTAAATTTATCTTTGGGCTGTTACCTTGAATTGCTCTCAAAAATATTCAGACTAACTTACTAGCCAGTTAGTCTTTAGTTAATTTTTATAATTTTGAATTAATCAGTCTAAATTTTTGGGAGGAAATGTTTTCAGGGAATAAACTTCTCTGAGTATACTTGTTACCTTCTCTTTTAGTATCATCTGATCAATAATTTCAGCCATCCATCTCAACTCCTTGGCTCATACTGCTTCTAGGCTACATACAGGCTCCGTTATCTTCAGAAGCAGTTCATATGGATGCGCATGAAACAGACTTGGAGAAGAAATCATCTCTATTTATTGCATGTCAGGTCTTGGAGTGCATGAACCGGTTTCATTTCAGATGAAGCGAATGTGGCAGATGCTCTCCAGCTGGGCATTCAAACCGCAGAAGGAAACTATAATTAAAATGTTCATAGCGTAGGCATCAGGTTCTCAGTACCAAGATATAGCCAAAATCACCTGTAGCCTGGCAGTTAGGGCATTTTCTTGAAAAGGGACTTGTGTGTATTGACTCTTTCATGCACAGAAAATAAATGGCTCAACTTTCATACTGTCTGAGCAACTGGTCTAATAATTATATTTCTGTATTTAAAATAAGAAAAAAAAGAGTTGGAGGAACTAGCCAATAGTATTGCCTTTCCTTTCCCGTGGTTGGCATAACTTTTAAAGAAAAAAAGGTAAGCTGGAAGGAAACACTGTTGAAATCTAGCCTGAAGAGAGGTCTCTCTCTACAGGCATCATCTCCTCGTTATCAAGGTGCCCTCCTAGAGTTCTGAATAAAACATATGAGAAGTGAGATTAAGTAAGTCCTGTCCTTAGTATCCCCTGCTGCCTAATTTGAGACAGTGGTCTGATAAGCATGCCAAGGACTTTTGTATTGTCTTCTTTCCCTGCCTCCTTCACTCCCTCCTTCCCATACATCCAGCCCTTACTTCAGTTTAGGGCAGGCAGAGCTGAAGGACAGAAAGGAAAAGGAGGAGTTGTCCTCCTCTTTTTCCCTAGGCTGATACAATCTCTTCCATCCCTGGACCTGGGATTGTTTGAGCTAGCGGCTACCACTTGCTGTACAGCAACCTCCCAGCTCCAGCTTGTTTGGCCTCACGTGAGTCCAAGTGACAGGCCTGAGTTAGCACAAACTGCTGTGCCAGGAGGAGACCTGAGATTTCAGTATGTTTGTGCTGGGAGGCTGCTACAGATTGGGTGGGAGGTGAGTTGAGTATCAAACTCCGTGTTTAGAAATTCATAGTCCTAGGCTGGACACAGCCTTCGTCTCTGTAGGGTATAAAGGCTCCTGACTAATGGTAAAATAGGAGCAGGCCATTATTACTGGGCAGTAGGATGAGATCTGCAGTGAGGGCAGTTCTCTCCGCTTCAGAAGCATGGGATGTATTTAGCATGGTTAGGGAACAGTTGTGTCAGGCTTTGAGTCTGCTGTAGTAAGCCAAAAGTTCCCTTGCCAGATTCTATCATGTAGACTCTTAAAAAGTTACTAAATGTCCTTCCTTTTGTTCTGGTCCACAGTTCAAACTAAAACATGCTGCAGAAGGCTGTCCATTTTGTCAGAAGTTGGCAAAGCAAAAAGCAAAAAGTGGTAATAAGAGTGATTCATCTCTGAAGACATTTCCTTTTGATAGATAACAGTAGAATAATGGAGATCTTTCAAAGTAGTTATGCAAAGCAGCATACTATTAAGCCACAAATACAGTCTAAATTCAAAAGAAAAAAATAGGGTGCTTTAACTTCCTCTGTTGCTTGCTTTGTATATCACAAGATGACAGCTGTAGATCAGAAGACAGACATGCTCCTGGCAAGTGATGGGTATATGTGAGCAAGAACTTCCTGTGAGATATTGACCTGGTCACGGTCAGCTGCTCTGAGATTTGTTAAGCAATCTATCTAATATGTCTAAGGAGTAGCATATCAGAATCAATCCATCCAAATGCTTCAAGAAGATCAATAAAAGGATAATAAATCCAATAATTCTCTGTGATCTGCTCTAGTGTGAAGCTACTGGGGAAGCCTTGTATGGTATGAAGATTAATTCTAGTATACATTTGTTAGGGTGACAAGAGCCCTGCACCGGAACTGTGGCTGGTGAAAAATTAATTTCAAATTCATTTTCAAACTTTATTTTCTGCAGTAATCTGCTGTTGTGAAACTGAATATCAACAAATGGCAATTGCTGAAGTTGTTTTCAAAAGTGAAATAGACCCAAAGTTTACAGAAGGAGCTTTCCAGCCTTTTTTTGCTTTTTTTCAGCAAAATTTTTGTTCAGCAAAAGCAACATCTCTGGCTTTGATATTGTTCTGATTTTTAAACCATAGTAATTATAACAATAAACCATTAAAAAAGTATAATACAGTAAATACAAAGGCTGAAGGGGTAATATATTTAGATAGTTAGTATCTTTACCAGATTAGGAACATTAGTTATCAGTCCTTTATGAGAAGGGACCCCCCACTCCACTCTTCAAGCACAGTCCTGGGAGTTGATAATTTTGTTGTTTCATTAGACTGTGGTAGGTGCAGAATCTGTATAATCTAGCAATGATGCCACATACAGTTTGTTTATTATTTTCCCGTTGTTACACCAGCTCAAACACCTTTAGGAATGAATCCTAGCACATCTGCTTCTGACTGAATGACATGAGAAAAGTGACATTTCTCAGGGCAAATCAGCACATCTAGAAAATATTTTTGCATGTTTGAAAACCTCAGAATTCTATTTGTGAGCTCTATTCTAAAAATGTTCAAAGATTTGGGGACTAGCTGCATCTTTTCAAATTAACTCCAGAGGCTTTGAAGATCAAGAATAGTGCTTTAGCTACCTAGTTCTTGGTCAGTGAAAGTAGTTGGTATCTATTTTAAAAATAAAGAATAAAAGGAGAAGTTGAAGTTTCAATTTACAAAAATAAAAGCAGAGCAACTACTAATTCACATAAAACACTGTTTTCGCAATCTGAGTCTGCTAAATTGCAGCATTTGGATTATAGACATTTTAAAACTTTGTAGATTGTGATTTTTTTCACATTCCTAAATTTTTGCTGCACAAAAATCTGAACATGCTTTAAAATCAAACAGGATATTCTTTGTCCTCTTTGTTCATAGTTTCTGCTTTTCATGAAACTAGATAAGGAAAAATTTATGTTGAAAGCAAAGTAGATGATGATGGAATCCAAGAACCTCCCTACCCCCAGTCAGTGACGTCTTGTTCCTCAGAAACACATACTCTGCTGATGCCAGCTCAAAGGGCTTGTTGCATTGTAATAAATTCAAGTCAATGATGTCTCATCTTCATGGATGCCAATTCTGGGATGCATCTCGACTTTAAATGTCATCTTTAACTGCAGACACTTAGTGTTGCACCCTTTCTGCTCCAATTAGTGATATTTCAGTGAAGATAATAGAAACAATTTCATTAAGCCTTTGCCTGCAGGATTCTTGGTGTCTAATGGAAGTCAGCTCAAAAGTTTAGGTGGCCAGTTTTAATAAGTACAGGTATCCTTAAGGAAATTCAGCAATATAACATATGCTGGATGAAACCAAAATGGATTTCAGGCAGTAATACTGGTGAAATAAGTAAAGAAGTCTTTATAATCTTAGTGACTTTCTTCTTGGGTTAGCCCATATTTGTATTGCCAGAGTTGTCTTCAGAAACACCAAAATGGCACTACCCAACTAATTTTGGAGATTGTATTGGAGCACTATAGTTCTTTTTAGTACAAAACTGTCAGGATTAGAGAGGAATTATTTCAGGTTCTGGTTTCTAGTGTTTCTCACTGTTGGGAAATTAAAAAAAGACAATGGGAAAATAAATGAAAAAGAGAAGTTAGGACTTAGCCTATTGCCATTTGAAAGGAGAAGGGAGAAGACAACACCTTGGTTCACTTTCTGTATTTCATAAGCTCTCAGTTCTTGTTTGTTCCCATCACCAGACTGTAAATTATCTGCTGTCAAGGCATGGAATTTTGAAGGAGTATTTTAGCAAAATGATACGTCAAGAAAGCTGTAATGGTGGCACAAAAGCAAGGATAGAAACATTTGCTTTTATCCAACAAAGAGCTACTCATTTAAGATGTTAAGATTAGCATAGCTACTTTTGGAAATAACCAAAGATGACTCATAAAATATTTTCTTAGTTTGTCAATATCAAATTCAGATGTTGTGTGTTTATTTTAGCATGTGGACAAAGCTAGGATAAAACCATATTCAAACTAGTGCAGGAGGAACTGTTTTGCCTGCTGTGCTTTTATTAGGCCACAGATTCATCCAGATCATTAAAGTTCAACTTATCTATACAAGTCTCAGAATAAGATGAGATAGCACTAATGCAAATTAAAATCAGCTTTTTATGGCAGTATAGAAATACAAGTTATTTCTGATTAGTGGCACAATGTTTCATTTCTGCCCTTCCCTGTGAGGGCTATTTCCTGACTGGAACAGACAAATTGAGCTGCTGTGTTGCCTCATATGAAAAATGATGCAACATGGAGTTTATACATTTGAGGGCTCATGCTTGTACGCAATGTTTTTAATGTTCATAGGTAATACCAGTAGATAAATAAGTAAAAAAATAATGAGGCCAAAAGAAGAAAGGAAGGGTGGTGCTTTCCATAACAAATTGATATTCAGAAGTGTCACCCCAAGTGGACAAAGATCAGGGATCAAGCAGACTAATTGATTGTTGTTATTTTCTGTCACCTCATTCTGAAGCTGGAATAGGAACACATTGCAATGTGATGAAGTATTGAAAGTCCAAGGCACATTAACAGCACATAAAACTTCCAGTCTGTGTATGAAGAAAAAGCTCATTTATACTTTCAACACTTCCCCCCCCACTTCTTTTCTGAGTAGGCTCTCCTCTGTTGAATTTTTGTAGTGCCAAAATATTTATAATTAATTGTTATGAAGGACTGCAGTTCATACTCTCATTTTATGTATTTTGAGACAATAATCAAAGTGACAATATTAGTTGTATATGCTGTAAAATCAGTCACCTTTGCTCAGGTAGTTTTGAACATTATCATTCCTCATAGTCATTTGTTGGGTCTTTCACACCAATTCTTAGAAAAAGGGAAGAGCACTATAACATCTATCCAGCCAATGACGACTGTTCAGCACTGTACAGAATGTATTTTTTCAGAATATCCACTTTTCCTGTTTGTACCAATTTTTTTGGATAGACCTGAGATCTTCCTTTCTTTTCTGCATACTTTGGAAATAGAAGACCAGCCTCTAGTTCCTCAGGTGCTGCTCTGATGATTGGCTGAGAAGATGAAGCATGGTGTTGGAGGTTTCACTTCTGAAAGAAAATAAATAATACAGGACTGGGTCTCTAACTTGTTTGAAGCTAAGGCTTGGTTGTGAGCCGAAACTTACTGCATCTTTCCTTTAGAAAATTGTTCAACTCAGAATTCTTAGGCAGGGAGGGCTTGAAGATTTTATTTAACTGTTTATATTTTCCTCTTTTACCTTAATGTGGAAGGCAGCAGGACATTGATATTTCATGGTAATTTGTTCCTATTACACTTACCTTAAATAAGAGGTTATTCTCATTCTCTATCCAAGAGAAGAACTATGGTAGCGTTTAGCACATAATAACTCAGTATCATAAGATTTTGGTTTGGTATTTTTTCCCCTCCCATGAGCTCTGTTGTATCTCACAGAGTTTGGTTTTGTTTTGCTCTAGGAACAAAAAATTTTATTTCCATTGTAGCTCTACTTCTGACTCTCCTCCGCAAGATGTTGATTTGAGATAGGTGTGCTGTAGTCCCTTATTAAAGACTTACACTTTATAACTTTGAACATACCTTACAATTTCTTATTCTATGGACTTTGATATTTTGCCTTCATTATTTATATATTAAATGCCAAGTTTGCTCAGCTATGAAGTAAAGACTGCTGGTGGGGCCCTGTTCCAGCATATTTAAAGTGCATTGAATCTGACTGGAGTTCCTTGACACATATGAATTTGTATCAAGCATTCTGGGTATATGTTTATCCCCTGAACGATCTGGGGTTTTTTTAGGGCAGTAGTACATGTTTCAAGTTATTCTCCTATGCCTGTTACTAAAATTGACTATCACTGTGAAAGTGAATAGGGACATCATGTTATGAAAAGTAGTTGAAGAGATATTCATTGTGTGGTTTTTTTCTTTATGGTACATAGTCATATACCCTTTTCTCACTAGGTTGAAACTATGTGAAATGAAGGAGAATGTCATACTGTGGTATGGCTACCACTCAGGGACTGAAATTTTGATTTACTCCATAAGCCACATAACAAAACCAATGCCAGTGCCTGATTGAATTAAAATCTGTATTTCAAGGGTTAACAATGTTATGCAAAAAGTAGTTGAAACCCAATAATTTTACCTATGTATGGCTTTGTCTATGGGGATTTCTGTGTATGCTAATAAAGAAAACCAATTAGAAGCATGACAGGCTTGTTTTCTTGTTTGGACCTACTCATCTACAGTATGTGCATGACTGACATTTTGAACCATGGGTCTCTTGAGGCTTAGTCTTATACTCATATATATCTCCATATAAGTAGATACCCAGACATGATAACCACATAGACATAATTCAACACTTGAGGTTAATGAAAGGGATGTGTACCATACTGGCATCAATTGCCTTGTATTTTTGTGTACCTACAATATGTATTACATTCAATTAAAAAAAAAATGGCCTTGCAGAAATAATTACTTAATTATTGGATACATGAATTATAAGAAAAATATTTAATTTTCATTCTGCAGGTAGGCACTTGGTTTACAAACTTCTTAAAACAAAATATTGAAAATATTTTTTTTTCAGTCTTCAGTCACTAGAAGAACTTAACTCTGAAAGACACTTTGTTGCAAGACATTTCCTATTTGCACTAAACCGATATACTTTAACTTTGGTTTGCATACCTTTAGTTAGAGTGCTAGTGAGGTTCTGCTACTCCAAATAAAAAGGGTAAGGGTTATATGAAGGCATGGGTACTTATAAAGGATAAATAAAGGATTAAATGAGTCTCTTGTAAACTTGATTGCTGCTCTTTTGAAGTTACGCATGTTTATACACTATCTTGAATTTGGCTAAAAATCTGCTGATGACTGTGAAAAGAGAATGCCTGAAAATAATGTTTATAAATTTTATATATATTTTTAACGGGGTTTGTATTCCTTGTAGTCTCAGCTTGTTCTTTAATAATCGGCTCCTCCACTTCTCCTTTCTGTGTGTGTTCATATTCGTTGTATCCAAGTCCATGTGGATTTAGGAGCAGAAGTCAGTTTCCACTTTGGTTAATGTATTATGAGAAAAAATAATGAAATTGCAATAATATGACCTTTAATTTGACGTACATGGACCTCTTTAGTTCACTTAGTCTAATTCTACAATGCTTATCTTCACACTTCTACAATTACTGCATATTTTGAAACTATTACCATGGTATTCAACATTCTATTGTATACTGAATGCTTGGCGATTACAAGAAAACTTATAAACCAAAGTAACAGTGTCTTTACTTCCAAATGGTGGAAATCAGTTTTTCAAAGAAAGGCATTTTATTATATTTATAAACTGGATCAAGTTTACTGATGATGATGCATAACCCATAAAACATGGCTTGAACTCTAGATGTCAGGTTGAGTTTGCCAAGTTGAGGAGCGGTGAAGTGTTTTTTTTTTTCTTTTCCCTTATAAAATATCAGACTTGATAGGGATATATTGAACAACAATAGTCTTGGAATTACACAGTGCAATGTTTTTACAGAGTCACTGCTTCTGAAAGAACTGTGCATTGTCTTTATGTTACAGGCCTGGAAAGTAACATTTTCTGTAGATGTCAGCTTCTGTCTTCTGTGATGACCCGTTCTTCTAGTGATGCCACATGCAGCACCAAGTACTACTGGCAAATGGAAGAGGGCTTTTAGGATAAGGTAGGTTTCTTTCTTTTTCACAAGGTCATGCCTTGATGAAGTTCCTCATAATTACTTTTCTATTTAATATAAATGAAATCAAATGGGTATTTTAAGTCTTCTAAATTTTGGAGAAATGTTACCAATCTCACAGCTATTGCTGCTACTACTTTGTTGTACCTCTAAAGTTATCAGCAGAAGGTATTTTCAAGGTATCACCATTGCACTGCAGCAAAACCCACCGTTCATAATCAGCAATAGAAATTGGGAAATAAAAGGATATATTTTAATTCCTGTCATTGGTTGTGAGAAAAAATAGAGTCCATAATATCAATGATTTCTATAATAGACAAAATTCATTGCTTGTAGTCTTAAAGACTCTTGAAATAGGCAGCAGAAGAATCAAGTGCACATGGTATTTTTTCAACATGGTGCTGCAAAAAATGGGTTAGAGCAAATTTGAGCTAGGAAAGCAAAAAAAGAATATATATATGAAAAGTTTAGATCTGGGGAAACTGGGAAAGAGATGTTTGCTTGGAGAGGAGCCTTTAATTAGCAAACCCCGAAGAAGTACATAGAGATATGACAACAGAGGGGGGCAGTTGTGAAAATAGAGTATTGTGCTGGATCCATGTTTCACTTCATCTGACTTCTCATTGGTTTTGGTGGCTTCCTCTGTGTTGGTTTCTACCAGAGCTATTAATGCATCCAGGTGTTATACTGGGCTACAATGTTCTATGAGCTTTCATTAGTCTCACAGTTTTGTTCCAAAGCATTCTTGGGATGTTGTGACTGTTACCTGTGACTCTAAGTATACTCTGTAGTCCCTGTGCATGTGTTGTCAGAAATAGTATACCTTAATCAACACTCCATAGCTGATGTTATTTCCTAATAGAATGGTTTAATGAGAGTGATTTTGAGAAACGTTTGCATATTATTTATGCACATCCTCTCTGGTCAAAGTGCAGTGCAATGAATAGATACTGCCTAAAGGCATTAGTTCCAGTTTACTATTTTCTCACTGGTAAAAGACATATTGAGGTGTGCGTCTGTTACTTAAACATGAGACTGGTAAATATGACAGAAAACCTGCAATAGACCCACAACCATCTGGAATGGCAGCTGAGCCCTTGGCAGGATACCATAGGGTATGCAAAATGCACTAGTTGCCTATGCTTTAGCAGTCCTCTCCTATAGATTAGATTTCTATTGTAGAAAACCATACAACCTGACCTGTTTCAGTTTGGATTGTGACAGATTGTAATCCCAGAATCAGAGGTGATGTTGTAAGTGGTGGTACCTGGAGACCTGCAAGAAATGAAGGGTTGAAATGAAGCAAGTAAGGCAACCACCAGGAAGATGTAAGACAGTGTGTGTGTGTGGACTTAATTTATCTTATTTTCCATTGATTGATTTTCCTATTTCTACTCTTCATGGGCTAGCAACTCACCACTTCCAAGTGAGAGACAACTTTTCTGAGTTGTTCTGTCATGCATTATTTCATAAAAAGAAATGTATTAATTGCTCTATGCTGTACTGCATCCCCTCATTGTGTACCAAGTGTAAGAGAAGATATTACAGTTGGTATCTGACATGTGGAACTAATTTGCCTCCATTGGAGTTCAGGGAGAGGTCTTGGCTATCACAGTGGAAGAAAACATTATGAATTATAGGCACCTCGCCTCATGATGCTTCATTTGTAGTTTCCGTTTGTGATGATATACTATAAATAAAATATGGGGACGATATTCCAGCCTCACTGAAATCAGTAGGATTTTTTCTCTTAAATTCAGCTAGGCCATGACCCTAGGAATCTCTGCTGGCTCCTGGTGAAGGATTTGTTCTATTCATGTCTCTAACTAGACCTCCTCTGAGGACTTAGTTTTTAATATTACTATCAAATCTGCTTCTTAAGTAATAATTCTCTCTTATTGGAGTTTATTTGTACTTGATTTGGGAGATCCTACCCTCAAAGAAAAACACGTTTCTATACCTATATTTTTCTATCCTTAAATATGACAGTATTGTTAGGAGCAATTATAGACTGACTCTCAGGAAATACTCTCTGATAAAAAGAGAGAAAGGACTTCAGAATAATTTCGCAAAGGATGGGGTGGCAATCCTACGGGTAAGATACAATATAAAAACTATTCTGCTTGTTGAAGGCTATAAAATAGACTGCAAGAAACAAGGCTTAACTCTGAGAGAAAAGACTAGATCACTTAACAGCTCTTTAATATCACTAGTTTCTACAATCACAAACTCTTTCCTTGATCATATTGTGGATTTTCCTTTACCAGCCATTTTGATTTGATAAGCTTATTTTTGTCCATGGGTGAAAAGTTGTCCTTAAGTATTATTCTTGCTTTAGTAATAGATTCTTTCACACTCTTACATTTGGAGCATGTATCACCCACAGGTCATTCATAACTTATAAAACCTTCTACTAAAGGGCATCAGAATTCTTATTTCATACATAATTTTTCTTTCCTATCAGCTTCCTATCAGCTGATTAAAACCATTTTATGCTGCCTGCATTTTGCTTCATTCCTTTTAAACTGTATAAACCATACTTTCCATCTTGAAATCCCTTGCTGAGTCATTACCCCCATAGGAAAGTACCCTCGCATTGGCACTTCCTCTTGTTTAAGATGGTTAGCATTGCAAAGGGTGTGGGGATGTAAGATTATTTTCACTAGGGAGGAAATATGATGTCTGTCCATCATGCATATTGCTGCATTTAATTCTGCATATCTTCCTGGTGTCATAGCTTGTTACCTTGTCTACTGAATTGTTAGATGTCTTTAGGACAGTGGTATTGTATGCATGTGTATTATATAAGTAATAAACCAAAATATTTAATCTTGCTAGGTCTTGTTACTTTTTGACCAACTCACTGAATCTATATTAAGCCTTTGCTTTGTTAATTAACTTGCCAAAACATACCACTTATTCGACTGGAAGAGTACCAAGAAAACAAGACCCTAGTGTTCTTCTCATCACAGTTGTCCCAGATTTTCGAAGTATTTGAAGTACCCTGGATACAGATAATATTAAACTAATTTGTAAGGAAGCCAATATAAATAAATCTATTTTTATACAAGATTTCATAGTGATAAGAATGTTTGATGGAGGGAAAATGATTCAGTGCAATTTGTAACTTGGAGAACATAATACATTTGACTCCTTTTTCTGTGTAATACAAAGAGTTCGTATGTTGCCCAATGTTCATTTTTAATTAAACATTTTATCTTTGCACAGCCTTTTATTGACATTCCTCATAATAGAGCAGATAAGATCTTGACCTACTCTTCAATAAAGCAATGTATAACTCAATATTCTGGCACACACTGTTCCCCTCAGAATTGAACACATGATTTTCTGATTTAATTTAAAAATCTTATGTACTTTTATTCACATTTATTTACTTTAACTATCAGATTTATGCACTTGTTTGACTTATGCAATTTGGATGCAACTATTTCTTGGAGTATTAGTCCTGTTTGCTTGAGCTTTTAGCTAGCTGGACCATTTTACTGAATTTTTTCTCCTTTCTTTCTTTCCTTTTTAAAATTTGCAATAAAAAGTGATTTATCACCTAATCTTTTATCCTACTGTACCTTTTGAGTCCAATTTTAATTAGGTGCACTAATTTCACTCAGTACTGCCTTAATCATGGGTGTATAGAGTTTCTGCTATCATAGAAATTCCTTCAGATACTTCATGAGAAGAGATTCCTGAAGATGTCCCCAATCAAAGATGAATTGCAAAGTTGATCCCTGTCAGTAACCTTAAAGAGCCCTGTGATATAAAGCTTCCCAGGATCATGCATTTAGCCATACTGATAAGCAACCCTGTAGCTTGGCAGGATTTTCTCACTGCCAGCGAAGCTGCAGCAAGGGAGTGGGAATCGATCCCTTCCATTGGTAGTGGCTGCTGTGGTGCCTGCTGACCCAGGAGACATCTGGAGACAAACCAGAAGTTGGCCATAGAACTGCATCTGGAGGGGATAAGCCTACAGTCTCTTTTCCAGGGTTTGCTGTCTCCTTTGTTAGGTTTATTATGTCAGAAACTGTAGTATTCCTCTACATGTGAAAACCAAGATTCTCCAACATTTTGCTGCAGCCAGTCACCCCTTATGAGTTGAGCACCCACCATACTCATCTGAATAGGAGTTATGTGTAGAAAATATGACATCTGCCTACTTGCTGACCATCAGGTGTTGCAGGACCCACCTTCCAAGTAATCTCCTAACCTCTTGTTATATCAGCTCTCTCATGTGATAACCACTCAACTACCCTGTGCTTCTCTTGCATACTTTGGAAGACCAGCTCTGGGCATTTGCTGTTCGTCCTTATCCTTGTATTCCAGATCTGTCACTGTTCACTATAAATGTATATTGATTTCAGCTGATAATTTTGAGATAATTTAATGAATGAATTTGAAAATACTTTAGGTAATATATCACAGAAAATGCAGAACTGCCTTGTGCTTTGGAAAGAGTTTTAAAAACTGGGGAACACTAAGCTTGACTATTGAGGCTGTATTCCTTACACCCTTCACAGATTTCCAGTTTTGCTTTGTCAGCACAGCAGAAGTTAAAAATCTCATAGAGTGACAAAAGCCATGCCTCTTTGTCTTTTCTGCCACTGCCATCCATACTTGCTACATTAAGCTAAATTAGGTAAATGCCAGGAGAAGCTAATGCCATTGTTTGCTGTGAAAGTGTGTAATTGATATATTAAAGGTGCAGGGCCTCACCATCCCCAACAGAGGAGGGGAAAAGACATCTGAGAAAATGAAAAAGCTGATAAAGATGTTAGTCATATCCGTCCCTGAAAGCTCACTTGTTAAACCAGACCTAAGTCATATCAGATGAAGCTGGTCATTACTTTAGAGATACTGGACATAGCCACTGAAATAAAGATACACAATTTTAATGAGACTGTTGGAGCAGGAAGACTCAGTTTATGCATAAGATGACCCTGCTTTTCAGAGGCAGTGATGATTGTGCTCATGAACAGGCTCATTTGCTCTCCATTGTTCCTCCCACCCTGGGCAGTCCTTCAGCTGACATGAAGAGTAGGAAGGAGTAATGTGGGTATTTTGCTTGCTTGCTTTGTTTTGGGGGTTTTCTTGGTTTATGCCTCTTCAACTTTGGGCTGGCTGGCAGAGCTTGAGCTAGCTGAAGAGACTGTGCAAGCTAGGATGGTGACTGGCCTCTTCACAGATGCATTGGTATTGGCTTTCCCCCAGCTTTTCACCACAAGCTGTCCTCGAGGTATTTTAAAGGGCTTCTAGAATTAATAAAATAAGATTCTGCATTTTAAACATACTTAAAACATGTTAGAAAAAAAAATTCTGTTGTATTTGCTCTTGAACATTTGTCTAAGTGCCCTCTTGTATGTAGAGGACTAATAGGAAGATCGTTTTTTCCATCTTTAAACAGAAAGTAAAGTAGAATATTTATAGAAGAATGAAAAACCTTAAAATCTAATCCTAAGGTCTTCAATGTAAATTTTGATAAATGAAGTATTTTAAAATGCACCATGTAGTATGTAGAAGCTTGTTTTCATGAGCACCACTTTAAAAGCAAAAGTTAGACTGTATTTTTACTAACAGAACTCAAAGAAATGCAGATTTTTTCCATTGAGGAATATTTTATATTGCTTAATTAAATTTAAAAAAAGAAGCTTGTGTAGCTGTGGTTTTGGTATTCAAAGATACACCCTTGCCAGAGGGAAGATGAAAGTGTAGTATAACTAAGTTTGTAATCTCATTTCAAGAGATTTGTGTTCAAATTCACGTAATTTAGTATTTTAAATCCACTTCCTTGATCACATTGTTTACTTTATATGTACAGCATATAATCTGGCACAGTTAGCAAGCCCCTATAAGTACAAATCGGCAATGGGCCACACCAGTCAAGATCGGGATGACCTAGACAGGTAGTTCTGGCTTTGTTGCATGCTGAAATATTAGCCTTCTAAAACTCATGAAAATTCACAACCACT
Organism: Elanus axillaris; assembly: GCA_026212715.1. Classification (NCBI taxonomy): domain Eukaryota; kingdom Metazoa; phylum Chordata; class Aves; order Accipitriformes; family Accipitridae; genus Elanus; species Elanus axillaris. Next base: position 23,019,860 of record JANZLQ010000031.1, read on the forward strand.
TCATGTAAAGTCTAATTTGCTTAAGTATACACTTGAGGCAGGAAAAAAGTGTGCTTTAAGAAGAGAGGAGTTATGTAGCATTGTTGTTTCTGTATATTTGTTTAGTGCTTTAGATTTTGTTGAAAAGGAAGTCTGTTGACTACGTGCTTTGGTTACATTGAGTTCTTTAAGAATGGATGCGTTTTATTTATCAGCTTATTACCTGACAAAATAGCAGTTAATGTTAAGTTTAGAGAATGTTATTGGAATATTATAAGTGCATTATTTAAAATGAGTGAATAAGCTTTATCTTATTGATGTTTTATTGGGGTATACCCATTGCAAATCTCACTATTTTATATAGATTTTTTATATAAATATTTATATATATGTTATATACTGATATCAAACTCTCATAAGGTAAAAAAATCTATTAAATCAAATAATTTAATTCTATTACATTATTAATATGGACAATTAGGGTGTTCTATTAGATTTTTAAAAAAACAAACCCACTTCAGTATTCAGACCTTTTTAAGTTCACAGACTGTCATGTAGAGAATATATACTGTACTTAAAACATGTATATATAAGGTAAAGTAGGAAATAGGTAGGTAATGAGAAAAGCTGGCTATTTAGTTAAGGCATTTAGCCAAAAGTTGGAAGATGCAAGTTCTTTTGGCAGAATAATGATGAGAGCATTTAAAAAAAAGATGAAAATGTTTACATTTACAGATGAGACTTCACATTCTTAGCTAGTTCCAAGGATATGTATTATATGAAGGAAAGAATTGTCCAAAAAGTACAGGTATTTTGACCAAAAAAACCCTAATGAGAGGACTCTCTACTACTTTATCTACAGTGTTTCCATTGGTCTTGATAGAGGTTTCCACAGAGCACAAAAGATTAAGTTGAGGTTATAGTTGGCATGTTTTAAATGGATACAGATAAAGAAAAATAGTGAGACACATACTCTACATTGTAATGAGGTATGTAATATATCTCTATGATACTTCATTTTTATGTAACTTCCTGCTATGATGTTCTCCTCCCCACTGTATCCACATGCACACTGAATTGCACTTCTGGTCTGGATTTAATGAGAGGACATTCTTCTGCTCTGCAGTTGCTCTCAATTGTTGCATGTAGCACTCTGATATGGCAGCTTTCAGTGTATCCATAAAATATGAGTAAGCATCAATAAGCTATCCAAGAGAAAGGAGTTTTAAGAAGGTATTTGAATGAGGAGAGGATGACCATACAAAAAATGAAGGGGAGTTCTCTGAATTTATACTCAGGCACTGGGGAGAAAAGGAGGTAATTTGGGCAAGAAAGCCTGATTTCATTGTGTCACAGGGTTAGAAAATATGTTGAAATTGTAAATGCCATGCAGCAATCGGTGTGTTCTACGAGTGTGCACATATTGGTGTAATGAAGCTATCCATTCATCCTCTGCTCCCTCTGCAGTTGTCCAGGTATTCATAGCATGAAGTCAAAGCCACATTCACCAGTCACAGATTCTGTGGGGAAAAAAACAACCTGCAACAAGTATTTGCAAGAACAGTTGCACTGAAAGTCCCGTTTGAACAAAGCATTTCAACTGATGTGAAAGTAGATTACTTAGGCGGTTGCAAGCATTTGTGGAGAACCAACAAACAGAAGAGGCCTTCTTGTCTACATGGCTTGGGCTACCCAATCAGGAAAAGCACACAATTTTGTGAATTAAGTGACCAGTCACGCATCATGAATAACGAATAGTGATTGTTGGTATCAGTCAGTTAAAAATTGTGTCATAGGGTCAAATACGTTTGCATACACTGCTCAAGGACTTGTGACTAACAAAGTAATTAATAACACACATGACCTATTTGCAGACACCTGGTGAACAGATTAAGGGCTCGATCCATTGGTTATGTTTCCCAAGGAGCAATTCCACCAGCTCTAGCTAAAAATGTGTAAAATGAAGACTAGAACAGAAACAGTTTCATCATGTACTAGCAATGTCCATCCTCAACAACTGCTGCAATGTATCCTTTATTGATATGAATATAACATACGATGGATTCTGTACCTGGTTATGTGATCCCCCTCAGACCAAAGGAGCAGACCCCCAGGCCTCCAGAACCTTTAATACCTGTATTATTTTTCAGTTAGCTTTCAAGTAAGAGATATTGTCACAATAATGATATTCTTCTACTAATGATATTCAGTAATGATTTAGCCAAGCCCTGTTCAGAGGTCTAATCTGCTTTTCCAGGAATTTGTACTTACTGCAAGGAGCAAGTCCTTTGAGGTCACCAGGCAGAAGAGGAAGCCTTGGTGAGTGGAGTGCTGGGCAGAGTGAAGTGCTGGGCAGGATTGGTCCCAGGGACACAGCTTCCATAAAGCTTTTCTCATTCCAGTGACTACTGCAAACAGAAACATCTTCCCAGTCAAGGAGGAGGAAGAGGGAGAGGAGGCCAGGGCTGGAAGCACGCAAAACTCAGAACCACAAGACTTTTAATTCCATTGTATATTTAGTGCAGTTATTGTTCATCTGGGGCTGACGTGCTGCTCTAAAGAACAAGTAAACACTGCAGCAATCTCTCCGAGTCATTGCATTTCACACAGGTTTTATTTGAATACTTCATTATACTTTGTCCCTACCAAAAAAAAAAAAAAAATCACAACGTTTTTGAGGAAGGAGTAAAGCAGGGGTACTTTGGTTAGATAACAGGGTGTAAACTTTAAGACATCTAGTTTGGAAAATTTTTAGTCTCTTTTTGCTTTTTATTCCGTAATTGATTACTAGCACCCCCTTTAACCCACCTTAAAGGGCAAGCAGGAAATTCATGTTTTCGTTCATCAGCCCATCCCTCTGAAAAGCGTTCAATATTAAAACAGTTCACAAGGAGCAAAGGCAGAAGAAACAAGAGGCCCAGTTAGACCGTGGCAAGGTTAGGAGATGCATGTCTGATGCCTGCAGCAAATACCGGCTCTTGTTCCTGTACAATTTTTGCATGGGGAGACCAAGTTAATTGGGGTATGGCTCTGTTCATTCCTTTATGTGTGACCTTTTATTATCTCTGTGGCCCTGTAGTTCATGCAATGTCATAAAGCTGTGGGAAAGTCTTGCAGCTAGTGTTATCATCTGTTGGAAATTAACTTAAAAATGAAATATCTGTGTTTCCTTTTGCCTGAAGGTGTCTGGAAGTCTGTAAACTGCTACAAAGGTGCAATTATTGTGGTTGTGATTTTGCTGTAGCGGAGTGGTATTTGTGCATCTTTTTCCCTTCTTTCTCCCCC
>JANZLQ010000031.1:23023152-23035682 GCA_026212715.1 Elanus axillaris
TGTGGGCTGGCAATCAGGTGTTGTGCTGGGGGAGGGGGTTACTTTAGGAAGGGGGTTACATGGCATAATTCCCACGAATGTAGGAGGAGGATGAAAAAGATAAAGAAATTTTGTTTTTCTGAGCTAGAGGATTCTCTGCATGACTTCCCCACTGATGGGATCATGTGCTTTCAGGCTGAGATTTTATTAACAATTCAAATGGAAATTGAGGGCACAGGAGGAGCAGATTCTCACATAAACTTGATCTGTCCATGAATGCAGTTCTCTGTTTGCCCTGACCCTGCATGGCTTAAGACACTGCCTGTGAGGCCTGAGTGCCAGACATAAAGACCGAAATGAAAAGCAAGCACATTCCAGTAGTCTGCACAAAGGCAATGAAGCAGTTTCTAGCCATCTCCCCAGGGAGGGATCTTATCTCTTTGCAGCTAAAACCCTGTAGAGTGTTTATTTGTACTCTAGCGCCTGAGGTTTATGAATTGATATGGATGCTGATTAAACACTGTAAGTTTCCTCAGAGAGACTTTTTGGGAGGCACAGAGGTGTTCTGCACGTATTTTCTTTCCCAAATACGTATCGATATTTATCAAAAAAGGTTGCTCTGGTTTCCCAAGGAGCGAATGCAGGGGAGTACCGAGGGGGAAGCCACTCCAGAAAGTACATTCATTAGCAAAAGTAATCACCAGCCTTAGGAGAGTTTCACAAAACTTTGGCTTTAGGACATGTTGCCTGTTTTTAACGTTTAAAAACATTAGCACAGACTGTCACCAATACTAGACACTTGTGCTTGCCAGCACTCAGGAAGGTTGCCCAAGTAGCTGTACTGATGAAATCTTGTGTATACTTGGTTGACCTTGTGCTATGAAGCCAGCGGTGTGCAGCACTGGGGCAGAGGGAGGACGTGTGAGGCAAGGCTGCTGTGGCCACATCTGCACGGCCATTGTTTTCCACCAATGGCAGTCGGTGGATGATGCTGCCTGTCAGGGAAATTCTGCTGAGGATGAGAGCTGGGGGGTGAATGATGGGGGCTTGCTGGTGGGTTTTGTCATTTCTTGAGACTGGAGGTGGGAAAGGCAAAGAACATATCCCAGTGCGAAAATAGAAATCATATTCCCTGTTGCTGTCTGAAGTTGATATTGGCAGTGCTGGTAATTGCTGGAGACTCCTTAATCAAACTATTAAACATTGATATTCCTGGCTCTCCTAATCAGGCTTCCTTTTATGAAAGCTCTCTAAAACGATAGGAGAAATGTAAGTGAACAAATATTTTCATTGTGGTAATTCCAAAGAGTCGCAATTTTAATTGCCCTAGTTTTCCTTATTTTCAACCAAAAAAAAAAAAAAAAAAAAAGGAAAAAAGTCCCAAACCAAAAGCCAGCAACTTTTAGGTAGGAAATCATAACCATGTGTTTTTCCATTTTTCTTAAGGCATTTAAAGGTTTCAAAACTTTTGATACTCCTTAAAGTAGTTAAATCAGTGTAAAGAGACTAGCAAAGGATATTGATTCAAATAGTTTTGTTCCTCAATTTTATGGGGTTATATTATCCAAAATTAATGGTTGTACTTACGCAAATTGTCAGTAATTGGTGACAAAATTGCTTTATTGCTTTTCTTTCATTTGATGCTAATTAATGGCCCTACATTATTAAGTTCAAGCCTCTTCTGCATTTCTCCTTCTCCATAAATATTCTTAGTGGTAATGTGTCAGAGTAAACTTTTTTCTTCTATATGTAATAATTGCTTTATAGAAATGTGATTACAAACAGATTTCTGGCATAATTTATAGACATGTGATAACAAACAGATTTCTGGCATAATTTTTCCTGAAATAATGTAAATGTTACTTGTTCAAGAGCTTGAAGTCATTTTGATATGAAGGAATACATTAGTAACATAATGTGTTAATTGATTCATGTGGTAAAACGCTAGTTTTTCATATCAATTTAGCAACTTACCCAGCAGTCACTTTATGAAATCTAGTCTTTGATTTGTTTTACCAGTTAACCCCCCCTACCTTCTCTCCTACTATTTTACAGTGTGTTCGATGAAACGGTTCTATTTCAGTGGCCTAGAATAACACCACAGGATTTGCCTCATGTATTCTACCTGTTAATGAAACTAGTTTTTGGTACAAAGCAGTGTTTATCTATGTTTTCCAAATTATATTATTTTAAAGTTATGTAAATATTTTAATGTCTAGAATAAATGCAGTAAGTAAAAGCCACTTCCAATTTTTCATACAACCACTATGGAAAAAACAGCTTTTCTATGTGTGTGTTGTTTGTTTCCTAAGAATTAAAAAAAAAAAAGGGTAATGAATATATATCATAAAATCTGATATATTGAAGATCACATACCAAAGCAGAATAAAGAAGGAAGGAGTTAAATATTAAATGACTATTAAAAGGGAGTTTTGATGGCTTTGTAAGAATAAATTAGTAAAAAAAGAAATTACTGAAAACCCAAAAAACTTCAAAATATAGGAGGAAATATTGTACAAGCTTTTATAGTTTCACAAATTATACTTATTTTCTCTGTTGTCTAATCCTGTAGTACAAAACTGAAAGAACTGTATCTTTCATTTCATTTCAGTGGTAGAGGATTGCACCAATGATGAAATATTGTCTCTGTGATTGTTGCTCAACTCCTATTTATCTTTAATCTTAGTTATACTCAGAAAGTTTTCAAAATTATGATTTCTCATTCTCTGAAGTGCTTGCTTTCATCTTTTATCATGAGTTATGTTTAAAAATGAATTTCAAAATAAGGTGTATAAATTTGTAAACATTGCACTCATCATAAGGTGTTTTTTTTAAATAAAACATTAGAATTACTAAATTTTATAAAACTCTTTTTGACATGATTTTCTTTAATTTTTTTTCCCCCGTAAAAGCAGTTTTTTGAGAAAAAGGAGAGAGAAAATTGACATTTGGAGTTAGAATTTTTAGTTATGTAAGTTCTGTTTCTTGGATTAAAGAATAATAGTGAAGTAAGATTCTTGGCAAATTGAATTATGTCAAATTTGTTGAAGGAATTTTATTTTTTTTAAGTGTGCTTCAGTTATGAAAACTTTAACTTTGTAGCAGAGTCACAATGCACCAGTAATTCTGAACTCAGTCCCATCCCTGATTTCCACTGGGGGCCCTGTATCTCCATGTGTTTGGAATGAAGTATGTGTAAATGTCTGTATTTCAAAGGCAGCCAAGAGAAGCTGTAGCTATTTAGTGTACCAGCAAAGAATGGTATTTTGCAAAACAGCTTGAGCTTGTTTTAGTGTAGTATTTGTAGTTGAAAACTGCCCAGGCAGAAGACAGGTTAGCACTTGCCTGTGTTTCCACCTGCAACCTCTAGCTGGTATATTTGTGCATATCTTATTCCTTTGTCCTTGCAGCTTTTTGTACTTTAAGATCTTTGCTCTGACTGTAGCTATAACTGTGAGTGTGTATGAGGAGAGGTGTCCAGGCTTCAATCTATACTTGCTCACATGTCACTGCAGGCTGAGTCACATGCTCCTCTGAATCTGTAGAGGTACAGCTGCACCATCTCAGATTGCACAGCACGAAGGCTCTTAGCTTGAGCCTTGCATGGTTTCAGACATGGCAATGCTCTGGACTGGCACAGGCACAGGCGTTTGGGGGTGGCTGTGGTAGAGGAGCATTCAACCACCACCACGACTCAAATTCACATGGTTCAGCGTGGGACAGGTGGGAGCTGGTCCTGCGCCTCGTCAGCTGTGCCAGCTGCTCCCTGTAATGCAGTCTCCATGCCCCAGTCCTGTGGTGGCCTTGCAGGGGAAAGTGTTAGAGTGGTGACCTTTTGCCAAATTGTTGTCTCCTGGATGCCTGCTGAAGTGAACTTCATGGCTCTCATCTACAGTGGTGTAACTGAAAGACAGTAGCCCATAGCTTTATGCCATATACAACTCAAAATTCACTTCACCAGTGTGTGTGTGTGTGTGGGAAAGTCTGAAGTCTTCTTCACACAGATCAGTTACCTTGATTTCTGCATTTGCAGAGACTAGAGATGAGTAATTTCCTAGTAGGGTTGAGAGTTTATTACAACTTTAAATATGGGAGGCTTCCACTGTGAGGGAGTTTGTGGACCTGGGGAGATTCCTCTTGCCTGGACATCAGGGGACACCATCTGTCCAGGCAGCCCTGCCTTCTCTACATGTAATGTCTCGTGGTGTTTAAACACATCTGAGGAAGAACTTGATGCCTATCTCTGGCAAGTTTTCTCATCTGCATGTGTGTGTCTATGCTTTAGTTTTGTTCGAATGTAAGAATGACAGTAGTGCTGGCCTTCAAACATCTATCTAGATAATGTGCTCTGCATTTGACCTCTGGAGGGAGGTGCATAATTCCTTGCAGTGCCTACACAGAGATTTAGGTCCTAAACTTTATTTTGGATTTCATCACAGAAGTTAACCTCAGATAAACAGTATGAAATCCTCTCACAAGTAAATGAAAAGAAAGGACAATAACTAGAATTACTAGAATTCAGCAAATAAGTATCAGGCTGTGTTGTAAAACTGTGATTTTAATCTTGTCAGAGAACCTGAGTCCACAGAATTTACTTCTCAGTGCCGGGAGTAACATAGCCTTTCTCAGGCTGCCATTTGTGAGGCTTTGCAGAATTAAACACAATGAAAACCAACCAAGAGGAAGGGATAGTTGTTTAAAGACAGGGATAGTCTGCAAGTTCAGCTTTCCCTGACAAAGATGACCTTGGAATGACAGAGTTGGGAACTCATTCATGTAGGTTATTGGGAAGCAAAAACTAGACTTCTGTTAATTGATGTCAATGAGGGATTAAATCAGAAGACGTATGTTTTCTATATGTTATGCTGAAATACAGACTCAGCTGATAAAAAGTTTTTTGTAAACCACTGAGAAATTTACCATGTGGATGGAGTTGATTGAGGAGAAGGCTCTGTCTTCATGTGGAAACCTGATGAAATTTGCAAATATTCTTGGAAATCCCAAATCTTTGAATGTAATTTAAAGTCAAAGTGAAGTAAATACTTGTGCTTAAAATTGCCTTTTATTTCTTTTAGCATCCTGGGAAGCTATCTTCAAGTGATACATATAGCACTTGTCATAAATGGCATGTAGTGTGTACTGGTGTGTTTCTTCAGCTTTTCTCTACAGTTCTCATCCACTAGTGCAAGTAAGGGAAGAAGATGGGAAGAAGCCTATTGCACCCAGCCCCCAGCTTGCACTGTCCTTTTTGTACAAGGAAAATGTTATGTTTTCCCTAGCTTCACAGAGTGGGCACCAGGATAAAATCTGTGCTTGTCAGCTCTGTTTGCTTTGTAACAATGCCAGCACTACCAGAAGGGCATTCACACCATCCCACTTCAGTTACCCCAACTGAATACCTAAACTGGGCAGTTAGTCTCTGTATGCTTCCTCTGTCATTGATAGAGAAGCTTTTCCCAAAGACGGTCTGAGCATCCTTCTGTTGACTGTCCCTTTCAGAGGAGTCTCTTTTTTCATTGACTGTGTAGGCACCCTGAAGTCATGGTATTATGACTTCCCTGAATCTGTGGCACTAAGAGTTTCTCAGCTTACCTCCCTTCAATGACTGTTGCCAGCTTTTCTGCCAAATATTATGATGATGATGTCTATTAATATTGGCCATATTCTACTAAGGCATTATCTGCAGTAGGTGTAAGATATTTCATCTCTGATTTCTGAGACTGGAAGGTTTTAATGATGCTCTAGTTATTTTTTGCTTTTCAGCAGTAATTCTATAAGGTAAATGTATTTAACTTAAATAGTTCTGATTGGTCTGGGTGAGTCTTACATGAGGAGACAGTCAACAAACCAGAAAACCCCTTTTATTTTAATTTTTCTATTGATAACTCAGGATTAGATACTGTTTTGAAAGATGAGGGCAATATACAAAAAATGTTCAGTATACTTTCAATAATACTGTATATTTGTTGACAATTAGAGTAATGCAATTTTGCATACTTGGTGTAACTTTAGTATGATATTGAAAATTATTTTCCTTTGGGTCTGCTGTTTAAGTATACTTTCTAAAAAACCCACAGAAACAGTTTCAACAGAAACTTAAGTTACATTTTTAAATTTGCTAAATAGTGATGAATTAAGGAATCTTTCCAATTTGAGAAGTCATGAGTCTCAGCCTTGTACCTCCAGCCAAGTTGTATTTGATTGTCGGTACAGGAAAAAAAGATAAGAAAAAAAGCTGCTCTAAGACTAAGCATGAACATAATAATGAAGAAACAATGCAACGTAGTCAACCAGGCATGAAAAATTATCTATTGAAGCTAAGAGGCCATGTGTCTCATCAGTTGGATTTTAATAATGCCTGGCAGAAGTGCTTGTACTTGTACAGCAATTGTTTTAATATCTAATTGAGTTTCAATCTGAAATATGACAGTCTGTCTTGAATCATGAAGAGAACATTTCCTGTGATGCAATGTCTAAGCATTTCTTTACGTACTAAACTGAGTCTAGAAAATGGGAAATACTTGTGTTTTCAGATTCCAGGAGCCTTCTAATTATGCATAACTAAAGCTATATCCTGTGCAGTTTTACTGTTGTTAACTCTTTCCTCTTCCTGTCCTTATAATTCATTTTGTTTACCATATTCACTTGATGCAGCTTGGGTTTTTTTGTTTTGTTTTGTTTCTTTTTTTGGTTTTTGTTTGTTTGTTGTTGTTTTTTGTTTTTTGGTTTTTTTTTAAAATACTGTTATCTGTTTGCATTGGGCACTTTCATTTGCTTTGTGGTTAGCAGAATACCTGGTAGAATATGCCCTAGTTCTGCTTGGGGAGTCTAACTGCAACAGCAATGTAGACTTAATGTAGACATAAATGTGACTCCAAAGCTGACATACTACTTACCCTTACATGGTCAGGAGAACAAGATCACCATAACTGAAGGTTAGAAAAAAAGACAAGTTTAAAAAAAGCTTAAATTTTTACTTAGCATACATACTGAAATAGATGTAATACACAAAATGTAGCCTTGTTTTGAAATGGGCTTTTTTCATTTTATTTCTCATGATCGATTGGTATGTGAAGTTGGAGATTTTCAGGAAAAGTCTGGGATTATGAGTGCATCAGCCTCTGCTTTTAGCACAGCAATGAGGTTATCAATAATGCATTGGAGATCTCAGAATCCTTGAACATAGGGAAATCACAGCTGGTCTGGGTTTATTGTCGAAGTTGCAGATTTGTGCCAAGAGGTCACAACAACTGCGTGTCAGACAGTCACACGCACACAGAGACATGTCTTGGGGGAATGAGGGAAATAATATCTGAAGAATTGCCACTGCCTATGTTATTTAGAAACTCTTCATATGTTTCTCTAGTACAGCTTTAAAAGCAGCATATTTAATGCCGCTTGCAGCGGCCTTTTGACATTTTGGCCTTTCCCAGTGTTATAAGTTTTATTGTTTTCCTGACAAGTTTATTCATATACTAACAGTTTGCTTGGCAGCAATGTTCAAACTCAATACTTAGGCTTTCTGGTCACGGTGATGGCTGGCAGTAATAGAGAGGGAGAATAAGTGAGTGTGGAAATGCAAAGCTGTCTCTTGTTACATTTTATCGATTTCTTTCTGGTGTCATTCAGTTAAGACAGAACTGTGATGGATAGTGTCTGCATAGATTCCTACTTTGCTTTCTAGCCATTCTATATAAAGCTTTTTGAGGGAGGGAGGAGGGAAGGGAGGGCAAGAGGAGGATAGGGTAGCAAATCAAAGATACAGTGTGATTTGAATTACAGATCAAACTTATCTTAAAAAAAAAAACATTATTCTAAAGCTACGTTGAAAAGCAGTATTAGCAGAGCTAGCATTCTGTGTTGTCTTGCTAATAAGTATCCATAAATGTCCGGTCCATTGTTCATTGTAGTAATGGGTTTTTTTTGGTCCAGATCTTGTCTGTGATTTATGTATAAACACTTGATTCTTCTGAATTTAGTACACAGTTAGAAAGGGCCTAAGAAATGAAAGGACTTACTTTCCTAAGAGACTTGCCTTTATGCTGTAGGGCAGTAATTCCAGATAAACATCTGAAGATAAGAGTTGTTCATTTCAGTCCGTTGTATACTTTAAATATGGCGAAAAAAAAAAAAAAGAGAAAAGTTTGAACAGTTCTGCAATGTAATACAAAAATGCAGAGATTAGCTCCATAGGCTACATCAATTCATGACAACTGAGCCTCTCGTCCAGTCTTCAGACTGTGGTAATTTCAGAACTAATGAATTACTTTCAATCTATCTAACTCACAGTTTTCTGCCTAAAATGTGAATGAGACAGTCCTAGAATGCACTGGTGATTTCCAGAAGTGTTTTTTGTTACCAGAACTGGGGCAGGCTCCTTAGTCAGACAGAAGTCCCCTGGGAGAAAAACCTTGGTAACTCTCACCTCCTGGTTTTCCTTCCCATCTTCTTGGTCTTAGAGGCAGCAGGGCTGTATGTCCAGACCTCCTCTGTTCCTAGGGGACTTACAGGGAAAGGGTTTGCAACTCAAAAGTCGATGTCCAGGGCAGGTTTGGGATTCTCTGCTGAAATGAGGTTACCTAGGAAAAAGCCAATTTGCCAGAACCAATGTACTTCACAGTTGTATATTAGCTATTACAACTATCATAAACAAAAAAACCCCAACCAACCAAACACAAAAAGCAAACCAAATAGATTCCTACCAGCTGGCTTGATGAGCTTCTGGGAAACCTGGATTTCCAATGTCTGCAGCTGTGCCACATGCAGTATGTAAGGTTGGTACTCCTGGCTTTCCAGGCTCTTGACTTTGGGGCTGGTGACAATGTTCCACCCTTCATGGCCTGGCTGCGGCTCCCTTGGGGCTTTGATGTTTAGGACTATATTTTCCTTGCAACTGCCATTATTGAAGCCACAGTTACAGCTGTGGGAGGCATTAATTACTCTGAGAGATAATGAAGTTTTAAGACTTTTAAGTTTTAAGGTAATTAAGTTTTAAGTCACATTTTAAATGTGATGAAGCTAAAATTTTAGAAATTAAAGAGCACATTTCTAGCCCTGTTACTCATTCAGATAAGTATACTGAGTGCTCCTTTGTGATTGCTGTGCATCTCAGATTAGCAGTAGTTACTTGGTGCTCTGTAGAGTTTACAAGAGTTATGGGCCTGAGTACCAGATTCATGAGCCTGAAGATCAAACGTCAACAGAGATTTGAGTTTTCAGAATTACAGAACTTCAGATGAGAGGTTGAAACTGAGATGAACCGAGGTTTCTCAGAATAGTTTGTTCTTACTTGTGCTGTTCATTAGATGCTTCTACTAAATTCATCAGCAACATTTATGCTACTGTAAGTATAAAGTATCTTCCCTCTGTGCAGGAGTTCTAGAAGGGATCTGTAACTTTTCTTCTGTGAGGACTCTAGGAAAGGAATCATATGAGCAAGGTATCATCTCCCACGCATGAGGATGCAAGAGCCTCAGGTAGTTCCAGTCATTTCTGTTTTTTTTACCTAGTAGCAAAGCTAGGTATATTCAGGACACTCTGAATTATTGTTGGAGCTGCTTTTTGTGGATGGGTCTAGAATGGCGAGGCTGCTTAGGTGAATCTTAGTTATTTAATTCCCACTCCCTCATATGCAGTTCTTGAAATCTCAGAGGTCCTGAGTATATACAGCTTGAATATTTGTTCCATTGCCAGTATCATTGGAAATAACTTTTAATATAAAAGACAGTGGGACAGATTCTTCTTATGTTCCTATCCCTCAAAAGTGACACTGGTTTTGTTGTTAAAATTATGTCATAGAATAACACATTGTAGCAAAGACAGTATTATTTGTGCAACATCTCCTCTTTGTTGAGGAGACTTTCAGTGCTGCACCCTTTGATAAATCATCCCTTTGGTATTTGCCACTTGGGTATGAAATTAAAAATGTTAGTATGCATATAAGGCAAACAGTGCTCCACAGATTTTATGAGCAGTCACACAGCAAGTGGTTTGGATGCCAGTGCTGTTGATATAGCTTCTTAACTTAAAGCAGTTAAAGTGATTTCCTCATTTAACATCCTGAATAGGCAAAGGTTTCTGTTTTTTTTCTGCACTCCAAACAGAAGCCTTGCATTGCTTCTTCCTGGCTTTGCGGTCTCACATAATGTAACATACAGAATCATTTTGCATTTTTAAATAGTGTTCATTTCACTGCAGGAAGGAAAACATTTGTGGTATAAAAAGAAAATATTTTTTTAAATAATGTGACTTTGAGGGAGAAGATTAAGTGGCCTTGCTGTGCCGTGTGAAAAACTTATAACTGATGTAAAAGTTGACCATGATTTGTTTTGGATTTTTTTCAGTGGTACATTTAAGTATAGCAGGTTCCAATAGGCATACATAAACTAAAGTTAGGGGGAAAAAAAGCCAACCAGTCTCCAAATTCAGCACTACTTAATAAGATCTACAATGCAGCTCTTACTATAATTTCTCCACCACAAACTTCTGTTTTCCCTGACCTGATGGAAGTTTATTGAGGTGTACTTTTAGATAAATCCATCCCACCAACAGCTAACCCTTGAGCTGAAACTGAACAGACATTACATTTGTAAAAGTTTAGTTTGATGGTTTTGTGTTAAATTTCACACTTTTTGTAGATGGTTGCATTTCACAGTGCCAGAAGTAGTACCACAAGAACAAGTTGTTTTATATGATATTTTAATCTCAGAAGGGAACAGCTATAACTGCACAATACAAACTTGCTGTCTTAAAATGTCCACTTGAATTTCCAGTTCTGTTTCTAAATTTTAGAAATTCACAGGAGGTTGGGGAGAGGAGGGAAGGAGGAAGGGTTTACTAAGCTTAAGCACATAAGTGGTTATGGCCTATTGTACTTTTTTTAGAATTGAAATATTTCAATAGCTTGAAAATGAGCCAGACAGCCTGTGTATTATGAACAGAGGAAAAGAAGAAAAGATAAAAATAAAGGGCAGCTGCAGTTCTGTTAGCAGTGCAACAGAGTTAAAAGGGACCTGAAAAATTATAGCCGACATTATGTATACAAATCTAGGAGAAAAGAACCCTAAAGTATATCAAATCTTGTAATATTCTGTTCTGTTATGAAGACTTAGGGTTCAGTGTTTAATTCATGAACAATAATTTTTTTCCTCTTTCAAGTGCTTATGGAGAATCAGGATTAAATATGTAAGACAAACAAGGCAGAGCTTTAAACAGCTTGCCTTAAACCAGAAAAAAGTAAGTCTCTAAATACCTGAGGTAGTTATGTTTTCGACTATTAACAGCTGTAGCAAGAATTTACCAGTTACCCAGGAACTGTCTAGCAAAATTAGAGTAGAAAATAATAGTGTTGCTTAAGAAAAATTACTTTTCCTTTTGGCATTAATTTTGGGCTTCTCACATTCCTGCATTTTACTTTTTAATATTTAACTGGAGGTAGATTCATAGACAGTCATATTTTTCCCATGTGGAATTTACCTTTATTACTTTAGTGTGCAAAGAACATCTAAAGTCTTTTCACATTATTTGGTAATTAGAGCTCTTTTAGTAAGAAAAAGAGAGAAGTGGTCAGGGTCTGCTTGAATTTTAGAGACATTTGGTTCCAGAGTATGGCAAACATTCATTCAATCTCTGTATGAAGGTGGAAGAATAAATACTGTTTTTCTTCATTGCACTTTCTCCAATAAGCTAAAGCTAGTAGTGTAGCCCCGTTTTTCTCTTTTGATTTCTCAGTATTGTGTTCTCCCTCATTAATCAGAAACTAGACAGTCTTTCATAGACAGTGTTCCAACTGGAGAAGAATCAATGGTGTTTATACTTTCATTCCACCTGAAGTTCAGTATTTAACTCATATACTAATTCTGATTGTCAGCACATGTTAGATGGTAGATATAAAAAGAAGCATATGCTAGAGAAGAGTAAACTGAGTTTCATCTAGGAAAGCATCAATAAATAAAAGTGGAATGCATTATGGATCTAGTCATAATAATGTTTAGATGTGGTAATGGTGATTACCAAGATTTTTGAAGTAAAGTCAGGAATACAGTCGTGTTAACTTATACCAAGACAAACAAAGATCTCTTCATTGCATCATCTATTTCTGGACCAGTTGAAGAAAACTCTTCACTCCTGATTTTGTATGTGCAATTTTAAAAATCAGCTCTTATAATGCTAGATAATTGGAAATAGAGGAGTAGTGGGCAAGTCATGTTAGAAGTGTGGACATTGATAGTCATCTTGGGAAGTATAGCAGTGATCAATTTACTAGCTCTGTATCTTTATATTTCAAAAGGAAAACTGCCTATTTATTTATTTTTTAATATAACATCTCTAATTCTTAGAGATCAATGTGTGTTTCTACACTGTGTTCCAAGTGTTAAACAAAGGGAGGTGGGAGTCTATGTGGTGGTGCCTTTGTCCTGCAAAATGGTAGTTCCCTGCTCCTGCTGAGCTCCTGCAGGTGCTGCCATGATAAGCAAACAGGCTTCCATGAAGGCAGGTAACTCCCAGTTTTGCAGGTGTATTGGGTTTCTGTGGCAAAGTTTTGGTAGCGG
>JANZLQ010000031.1:23038730-23096088 GCA_026212715.1 Elanus axillaris
ACTCGATCCCCTCGTCCAGATCATTGATAAAGATATTAAACAGAACTGGACCCAATACTGAGCCCTGGGGAACACCACTTCTGACTGGCCACCAACTGGGCTTAATTCCATTCACCGCAACTCTTTGGGCTCGTCCATCCAGCCAGTTTTTACCTAGCAAAGAGTAAGCCCATCCAAGCTATGAGCAGACAGTTTCTCCAAGAGAATGCTGTGGGAAATGGTGTCAAAATCTTTACTAAAGTCCAGGTAAACAACATCCACAGACTTTCCCTCATCCACTAAGTGGGTCACCTTGTCATAGAAAGAGATCAGGTTAGTCAAGCAGGACCTCCCTTTCATAAACCCATGCTGGTTGGGCCTGATTGCCTGGTTGTCCTTTACGTGCTGTGTGATGGCACTCATTACTGAAAACTGCCCATTTTGGTGCTGGACTGGATAAATTTTTTCTGTCTCTGAGTATATATTCCAAATGCTTCTAAGGAAACCTGGTGAGCATACCAAAGTACTAAGGACTGTGCCTTTTCAAAGAAAGGATAGCATGAAATGAAAATAGTAGTTCTTTGTGCTCCCTTAATTTCCATGTTGCTCAGGCTGCGTATGTTAGGTTTCTTTCAAATATCTTGGATTGATGGATGGATGAATAGATGGGTGTACCTGTTGATACAAAAATGCGTTTGTAGGATCATAGTCAATATTTGGGGACATGATCATAATACTATTTCACATCTGTATGTTATCTATATCTATTTTACACAGAGGCAAAAAATTAATATGCAAACCTCAGTATCAGAAAAGCAGTCATAAGTTTGCCTCTTTATGTATATGAGAATATATTAATTCCCTCAAATTAATGAAATGCTTGGAAATCTCTTTGACAGTAGAATTCACATTGGTAAAGCTACAAGGATGACAGGTTCCGCGGAGCATCTCCAGATAAAGGAGAGCTTGGGTGAATTAATTTCCATCATTACATGTACCCAGATTCAGTCTCCTTAGGCCTGTACTTCCCTTTGCTTTATTTTCTTTATGTACTATAGATGGTCATTCCTAACTGATGCCTGACCTTCTTTATTGTCGAATTGGAAAATCCTGAACTAGTTATATTTAGATGGAAAATGTTGGGATGAATAATCTCTTACAGAACAGTTGATCTATAGCAATCAGACTCAAAATCTGTTTATTCTAGTCCTTGGGAAAAGGGAAGTTTGGAGTTCTGTATAACAATGAAATAAAATTCCTGGCCATTCTCAGAAGGTTGCTAGTGGAATGAGAACACAGATGCTGATATCATCAGGTGCTCCAAACAACACGGATATCAGAGCTCTGGTCAGTGAAGGCAAATTTAAATCTGAGATCCCTAAGTGTTGATCCATGTTGTTTCTTTTGTTGATTCTTTCTCTTTTCTTGATAAATTTTATGTATGAAACAGATCTTGACTCCCAGTATAAGTCCAAAAAATATGAATGAAAAAAGGTGTGGGTAGGAGTTTTCTAGATTATCATGATCTAATATCATTTAATATTTGTGGTCCAGGAATGTAATACCTTATCGCTGAGTTTAATCATGTGAATATTAGTAATTTATTACCTCAAAAAAATTTTCCCCCCTTGCATGGAGTTTTGAAATGGCTGTATACAATCAAATAGCATTAATGTATCTTAAAGAAGCCAAATAATCCTGGAAAGTAAATACTAAATGACAAACAGAGTATTACATGAATAATAACTGTATAATACTGTCTTTAAAAGTCTAAGAAAATAGCGTGTGAATAAATGAGATCAGGACAGTAGTTTAAAGGCCCAGGGTTCTAGCAAGTGACTTTGTGGATTTCTGTCTGAATTCAGATTTGGCTGAATAAATGTAGAAATATGCGATCAGATACTGCTCTACAGCTGCTCTGTTTAGGGGAGTCAGGAGCATAACTTTTCTGACTTTAAGTGGGCAGTAAATTATTTTCAATAATTCTGTCTCCAGTTGTTTCCATAGGTAGCAGAGGAGAAGCTTGTAGTTCTTTCACCAGTTTTTCCCTGCTTATGTAAACCATTGGTCACTGACCTGTACTACATGACTTTTTGTCAAATACAGAAGTAAAGTGAACTTCTTTGTGGTGGTGGTGTTTAGACATCCATCAATTTGTAGCTGAACAGAAATGTCTCTACTGAGAAGGCACACTTTGCAATTGTTGGATGTGGTAGAGGTCAGAGAAGGGGATTTCTTCTACTGTAGTAGTTTTATGGCTGCTACAAGTTCTTTTTTTGTGAGGCCTCAGTTGCACACACATGCTTATACTACAGGTTTTGTTCTGGAGTATTTTAACTAACTTATTGACATCAAGGGTATAACAGCAAAAAGGTGATTTCTTAGAAGGGACTTTTGAACTGTTTCTGTAATGATGAGCCACCAAAATAAAGTAGAAAGTTGTAAAATGGTAATTATTTGCTTTATTAAAGGATTAATATGTATCAGTCTTGTTGCCTGTTGATATGTGCTTTGCTGTCTTACCTCAACAAGCTTTCCTAAAATATGGACTGTATTCTGCTACAAATGAGTTACTTGGTATGTATAAAGAGAAAGGGCTGTAACAATTTGAACATGGTTTCTAACCTGGAATGATAACTAATGGATGTAGAATAGAAAGGCACTTGCTTTCACATTTATTTTTAAAATACTTCAGAGTGCATTAGAATAATGAGCTAGTTACTGATAATGGAATGAGAATAAACAACACCATTTGTATGGTATGGCAAATTAGATGTCAATTATGTGGCAAAGCAGCACTGAAGGATGTAGTAGACTGGGAATTAAGCTGTAGTGTTAATTGATTATGAAATCATTTGATAGCCTTTGGTTTTATTGAAATGATTCCGAGTGCATCATAAACTTAAAATCCATTATAGGAGAAGCACGATGTTCTGTACTGAGGGTAATTTCAGTAGTGGGCCAACCTCTGACAACAGTGAAACCTTAGTTCAGTTTTTGCAGCTATTTTGCATAAAGTAATTAGAGGATTGTGCATCTTTCTGGCCACGACTACAAGTACAATTTGGATCTACATCCTTTACTTCTGCAACATCAGCATCTTTATTTCAGCTGTTGGTATAACCAGTTAAATAACAATTGTGCTCTTAAACTTTCATGTTTATATATTTTTCTTCCTTAAATTAGAGGCAAGTGTGCCAAGTGCTTCTATCTGAGGAGGTAAGATGCAACAGCATTAGCTGATTAATACTGTCCAGCCTCTGTGCAAGTTGACAGCTCCCAGTTCCTTTTGAATTTGGAGAACACTATAGTTTTGGTCTGGTTTTATACCCCTCCCAACGTTTTTGCCCTTGCTATCTGTGGGAGAGCACCAGATGGTAAGATGGGCCACTGGCAACTTACTGTACCTTTGGATATTTTAAAATCTGTACTTATGCCAAATTTGGTGCCCGCCTTGCCAGGCTGCCCACTCCTTTTTTGTATTGTGTTTTGGTGGGTCTTGCTTCGTCCTCTGCCCCAGTTCAGCCTCCTAAACTACCTGCACCTTTTTCATTTTGGAGTTAGAGCAATTGCTATAAATTCATAGCACTTAGGTTCTAAGTGGTTTATAACCTTCTAACAACTTTCTCTGTTGCTGCTTTCAGTGCAGGACTCCCCGCCTTTTGTTAAGAGAAGGTCTAGGCAGTTTGGCAGCCATACTCATTTTGACTGCTTCTCTTCTGCCTTGGACATGATTTTTTTTTCTCCTTCCCACTTTCCACTTCTAAGGGCAGAGGACCCATGTCTGTGGAGAAGCCAGAATGTAAAGATAAAAGGAAGATGAAACAGGGAAACAAAAGAGTATGAAGTACAAAAAGCATAAAGAGGCAGACTGTAAATCTGCAGCACAGGTTGGGGAAGACATAGGTGTATTATCTGGCCATTCAGGATAGCTGCATAGTTGTGCTATGTGCAGTCAGAGTTTTGCTTTCCCTGGTGACCTTTGACATTCAGTTTTGTTTCTTTTTGAGAACAAATGTTGTCCTAGACACTAGGGATAACCTCCATTTTGCTGGGATGTATCAAGAGGTTTTAAGTTTTGCTCAGACAGCTGCTGAGGAAGAAGGGATCTCATTTTAACCACTAACTTGAAGAAGAAAGAAAGAAACCCTAGCAAACAACCCACCAGCAGAAACTTTTGTCCCCCGCAACTCCACTGAATAACGTTACCTTTGCATATGAACTTGTACTGAGTAATAAGACTCCTGGGTATGGGATGAGATGGAAGGCAATTGAGCCAGTCTGACATTATTTGGTTACTAGTGCATATAAGTACTGTTCTAGTGCCACTTATAAATAGGTACCATACATATCTTTAATGGTATTTAATTGAGATTAAAGAAGCTGTTGGAGTGGATGCTGTGAATGCATATTAGGAATATTACTTAAAACCATAAGCCTTGATACGAGAAACCATAACAAGTCTGGAGGACTCATGATGGCTTATCATGTCAATAAAATGCACTTAAAAATCCCCAAGTGATTAGAAGGAGCCATTTCAGTCTATTATATGAACTGTTATATGCTGAGAGCACGAGAGATTTATTTTTCTTTTCCATCCTCTGTTTAAAAAAAAAAGGAGGAAATTAAATCATAATAAGCTATGTTCAAATAGAATCAAGGTACTAAAATAAACCCACAGAAGGAGATTTACAAATTAAGGAAGGCAGTGAAAAGTTCTCTCCAAGCAGAGAATACTTTGGTGTTACACTTGGTCTCTCATTCCTGAGCATTGCAGGATGATTAAACGGTAGAGTATGTGTTTGCGCCAATGCTGTTCCTTTTGAACTGTCGAGAAGTGTGAATAACATTTTGTGGCAAGAAATCAGAGTCATTTTGGCCCTTGTACCAGTGATGACCTCCAGCACTTGTACGCAGGGAAAATTGAATTGCCTTTACTACCCCATGTAGTAGTAAATGCTCAGCAAGGACTCTAGCAGAAGAGAATGGTGATGTTTTCCTGTCCCAGTACTTTTCCCGTCTGACTTTTCCAAACACCTTCTTCAAGGGATAAGCAAAGGGTAAGGAAGTAGCACCCAAGCTCTTGGGGGCATCAGGGGCCCTGAAGTTTGTTGGTATCACACTGACAGAGCTGCAGCCATAGGCAAATGCTCTAAAGCAGCTGTTTGATGGCACATTTCTACTCTTCAGAGGGTCTGTTGGTCTGTTTTCTCTACATGTTATTCTGCCTGTTGTCCATTTGCTTTTTGTCACCTTAATTGGCCTGCAAGGCTCATGCAGATCCAGCAGGCTTTGGGAGATGGCAGGAGGGTCTGCCATGAGAAATGTCCTTTGGTATAAGTGAGGGAGGAGCTAATTTTGGAGGTGATTACTGTCCTGGTCCAGCGTGCATTTTAGCCAGGGGAAAACCTGGTTTGTTAACTTACACAGTTGAGTCAGGAAAATTTGGAATTGTTTTCTGCTAATACTAAATGAAGATATTATGTTTTTCTGCTGCAGGGAAAGGTAACTGTCTTCTAAAAAGTGGACCTTATTCTTTCCCGACAAAACACTTAACTGTACTGGAATCCCACATTTTTGGCTTCCTTGCTGCCACCAAAAGTCATGCAGGGGTGAGGAGGCAGCATGGATCCCTTATATTGCTTATTTGCAGGCTTTGAGCTGCATTACGTAGCTGGTCTGTAGCATTTCAAACAGATCTGAGCTGGCTCTCTGGGGCCAGCTTTGCAGATGGGTCTGGTACAGTCTTAAAATAGCCCCTGGGGGCAGATTGCTGGTAAAATTGGTGTCTCGGCTCCCCAGGCTGGTGCGGTAGTTTAGAGGGAGATGTGAGGGCTGCTGAGTAGCTCAGTGTCCTGTTCTTTGCTGGCAAGCTTAACCTCTGAGGTGCCCGTGTTTTGGCTGTTTAATGTCTGAATAGATGGAAAGTATTCTGGGCAAGTGAATTTTTCTCTCAACAGTATCCCTGCTATCCCACTTGCAGGTACTATATCTTACATTTAATGCAGTCCTTCCGGATAGTCCAGCTTCATCTTTTCAAGGCCTGAGTCATGCCTGCTCCTGCCTGTATGTAATTAACCTGTTAATTCCAGCACCCCATTCACATGCTCAGGGTGCCCCTGGGATGGGGATGTGTAGAGCTGCAGCTTTTGGTGGATTCTTCACTGCTGCTGCTGGTGGACAGGCAAGAGAGAGAAAATAAACAGGTTCAGGAGGTGGGGAGAAATGAGCTGGTGGAAGCCAGGGGAGGGAAGTCGTGGCAAGTAAACACAGCTGAACTGGAGGAAAAAGATGTTTATGTATGCTTATTTAAGGTTTGCAGTGGGGATAAATGCAAGTCTGTCAGGACAGTTTCTCTCCTCACAGTGCTGTGAACCCTTTGTCTATTTACATGCTGTTATATGTGAGTAAGAAATCTGGCATTATGCAATTTTCTTTATGACTGGAATGCAAACAGTGCGGTTTGGCAGAGGTAAATTTAACTGGTGCATGAGAGCCCCAGTTTGAGACTCAGTTGAAATAACAAACCAGAATACACACATTCACATACGTATGTATACATATATGTAGGTCCATGTGTACATGCCGTCTTGTTATCCGAGAGAGGATCCTGCTAATTGGTTGACCATTCGGCAGAAACAACAGTTTAAGAGTGACTTAAAAACATACACCAGATTAAAAAGGTGGTACCCTAAGAAAAACCCAGAGATTTCATATCAGTGCCATCTCAAATTATCAATGCTGTGAAAACCAGGGACATTGAAACACAACCTCAGCACTGTTAGCAGACATCTGACTGCACGTTCTGGAGCAATATTCCAAGATTCATTTTTCATTTTCTCTGATATGTTGTTGGGGATGGGGACATGTAGCTGAACAAAGTGATCAATAAAAGAACAAATAAGGAACAGATACTAAGAATATTCAAGATAAGGTTTTTACTTGAAAATCACAGGCAGCTTTATTCTGCAGAAATCTCTGAACAGAACGTTCTTCAGTCTATTCTGTTTATTTACAGCAATATTCATTTCACAGGCTTATGATTCAGGCAGACAGAAGGAAGAAATGATATTAAAAAATCCCTACAAATACTAAGATGCAGGAGAAAATGAGTTGAGAAAATAGGTTGGGAACAAAACCAAATCAGCAAAATAAACCTGCATGAACACATCATAAATAAAAGTACAGTTTGGAGCTTCACAGTTTTAAAATTTTATATTATGCCTAGTTTTTAATAGGTTGAACTAGGACTGTGAAAGTAATTATGAACATACAAAAAATTTATAAAAATTACTAAATTACTTCTGTCCAAATGATCATACCAAATTCTTTGAGTGTGTAGGGAGAGACATTGATAATATTTTGCAGTTTTTAAATACCTTAGCTTTGTGTCCCTTAGGAACCTCAGAATATCATTGTGAGGAACAGAAAAATGAAAGGGGTATACTTACAAATATTTGCAAGTTGATAAAATATAGCCTTTTAAGATAGATTGCTTAAATACATTATCTACATTCATCATGTGTGTCTGCATGTATGTATGTTATATGGTTTATCCAGCATGTAGTCCTGTCTTATTACAATTGTAGAAATAATCATGACTCAGTGTGACTTAGACACTTTTCTCCATAAAATTGTTCTTTAACAGATGATTTGTGTTATTTATTGAAGAGCAATACTTACGCATCAGTGCTAGTATCAATAAATTAGTGTATGCTTTTTTTTATTTTATGCTTTGAACTAAAAACAGGCAAAGCCAGGATAAGTTCATTTGTGAAACCTTTTTGCATACTAATGAGAAGAAAAATCATCCCAGTCATACTGAATAAATTCTGTAGGTAGTATGAAGGATTTTCAGTGATCCATATTGTCCTTGGACTTGGCTGTTGTATTGTACTTTAAATGGAATTGATTGTGTGGTTGTAATGAAAGTAACAGATTGATTTCTATACAGAGTTACACAGAGTAAATAGAAAAATGTTCTTGTCTTGACCTGCATTCATAAACTAAAAATCAGTGGCTTTTGACCTAATCCTTAATAAAAAATGTAAATGTAATATAGGAAATCGGAAGGTTTCTTTAATTCTTAGAAAATTTACTGTTTATTTGGTTTTGTGGGCTTGCTTCCTCGGATTTTAATTGATTTTGTTTAGGATTCTAATAACTGTATTGCATTTTCTTTTTGAGGAACTTGTACTTTTTGCTATTTTATCTTTTGGGAAAATATATTTGACTTTTTTCTTTCTTATTATTCCTTGTGCCTTGGCTACATAGCATTTTCCTTTATATAGGTAGAATATTTACATTTTTCAGTACCTTTGCTGTTAAACATTGTTAGCATAGCATCTTTGCAAGTGTATGACCCATACGTTTTTCAGTTGCTACTGCACACTTTCATAGGTTATTTCTAAAAGATAGAATTGACTGAGCTGCATATGCAGATTAATAGCTTTATATTGTAATAAAAGGAAGAAAGCTGTTGATTGAAATAAGGTGCAACATTCTATTTGAATAAACCCCAATGAATGTTTATATTATTGCAACTATTATCTTAGTAAAAGGCCATAGAGATATGAACAATGTTTATTACTCTGGTTTTTGTATGTGTGAGATTGTGGTTCAGGCCCTGGTAAAATGAGCAATCTAGCTGGCAAATTCTCTCATTGACCTGTAAACTAGGACTACAATAAGAAAGATCAGAGTTACTGCATTCATCAGTTTCTCAGTGAATTTTGTGATTTTATTTTTGGTGCTTAGAGTTTAATTTCTCACTGTAGTAAAGCAGCGCATTGTAACAATGCACAAACAAGAAGACCAAAACAATAGAAACCCTAATGCACCGACAGCCACCGCTACTCCATTGTAGCTTCCAAAGGCACTCTATTCTTCCCAGCCCACTTGATATCCTGCAGGTTGTGGCAGTACAATTCACAGGAAAAGCTTAGACATTGAGCTTGCACGCTTCTTGACTCCATTTTAAACCCTTTGTTCACACTGGGGTGGCATTTTTTCACACCACATGTGGCAGCTTTGACTCCTATCCAGCTTGTCGTATAGAATCAAAGTCTGTGGTTTCTTACATTCCCAGTGTTGTCTCCTGAGCCACTGTATTACTTGTAGTTCCCAAAATATTTCAAATCTTAATTTCATTCACAGTTTTTTAAAGCTTTATAGGGTATGGGATAAGACAACTCTACCTGCACACTAAGATTTAGTTAAAATCAAAGCTATTTGCAGGGGAGAGTGAAGAGCTCTTTTTTCCTCCTTCTTCTCTTTTAAATAAACCTCAACACTGGCTCTTAAAAATGATGTAGTGAACTTGATATATATACAGTCAGCCTGATGTATGTTTTACAGAAAATAATTAAAATAATGTGTAACACTAGTATTTTTAGATTTGTAAAAGACATGAGTGCTCTTTGTTGGATTCAGTATTAAAACATTGTTTGTTCATCTTGAGATGTGTACTTTTTTATTGCACGCAGGCATGATCTAAGATGCTCTCTTTTCCCTACTTTTCCAAAGACAACCTTCCTCTCCAGTTTTGCTGAAAGTTTTATGTGCCATAATGTCAATAATAAATTATTCTTCAAACTAATTTTAAAGAGAACAAAAACAGTCTACCAATATGAATACCCCTAAAATACACATTGTTTGAAAGTTTATTAGTAGAAGATATATTGCTTAAGTTAATGTCATTCAGTGTAGCTAAAATGCTACTTGACTTAAACAAATGCTTAAGTATGTATTTCTTACTAAGAAACTTTACGATGGATGGCAAGTGCAGTGTGACATGGGAACAATAACATTTGGATAAAAATTATCACAGGAATTAAAGTAACTTGTATTTGACACTTTTTGATATATTTTTAAATGATCAATGAAAATTAAATGGTTGTATGATTAAAAAGAAACGTTCTCAGTTCTATATATATTTATAATTCTTTATGTTCATTGTTACTACTTCACTCAGCTGAAGATAATAGAATAAATTCTCCTTAGCACATATGCTAGCCTGTACATTGCCATGCCACCCTAATAAATATTTTGACTCGAGAGCTGTTGTATGTTGCTATTTGTCAGGTGGTTAGAACAGTCTTTTGGCTGCTGCTCCCTTTGCAAACTAAAATATTAAAATGTATGCTTTCAGTCTAGCAGTTTTCTTATTGTATTTTGATATGTTTTCTGACTGTTCATTCTTTCTTTACGAGTATAGTACCGAGGTGTGCTTAACGCACACTGCTTGTTCACCAAAACCTAATTGCTTATGCTGTTGATGAAATACACTAGATTGGTTTTATGCTTGCTTTTAAGAATGGCATGAAATCATATTATATAAGGTAACAGTTCAGTAACACAGCCTATAGAAAGACAAAATTTCAGTGTTCTTTTTTAGTTTAGAAAATAGAATTAATAATAATTTCACATGCATATTTTTATGCTGTTTCCTTGCCATTTATTTATGTAAGATTTGGTGTTAAGTTGTTGCATTGTCCTAGCTGGTCTGATACATAGCAGCACTTGAATAACAGAAAGTCTGTCCCAATTAATCTTTATTTTATATTTATTTTCAGTCCAAAATCTGAAAGGTATGAACTATCCCGTAGTAAGAATTTATTTTCAATTAGCAGCACAGTTTTATTAGCTCTGACTGCTAAGCAGGTTTTGTGTAATTAAAAAGTACAAAACGTATGAAAGCAAACATTTAACTCATGGTTGGTTGGGGGTTTTTTGTCTGTGATTTTCAAACAAGATCAACACTTGAAAAATGCATTTAGAATTTGTACCTAAAACTGGTTTTATTTTGCATACTAAATTATAAAAAATGTATAGAAACATTCTTTGAGAAGATCAATGATTACTTTACTAACACTTGAATTAAAATGGATTTTTTAAAAGTTACCTATTGCTTAAAAAAGTAATTAATCTAAATTAACATTTCTATAGACAAAATGAGATACTGTTTACTCCTTTTGCCAAGTACCTTAGCAGTCTCTGCAGTTTAACTATCTACACATGTCCAGACATTCTGAATGCAATTTTATATCATAAAAAATAGTTGTTATATGAAAAATGAAACAGTAAAGAGATAAATCCTTTCAGAATGTAAACCTGTAATTTATGCTAAGCAAGTCTTTTCCAAAGCACACTATAAGGAGACAAACATATAAAATACACATGCAAGCTTACCTATTTACTGTTTAAATATTAAAACAGTGACTCAGAAAAGCAATGTACACATGTTTAGCAGAAAGTTATTTTACTGTCACAGTTATCTACATTTAACTTGATATCATACAGCATTTTTAGAAGATTCAAGTATGAATTTCTCTGAAGCATACAAGTGCAATAAGTGTATCAAAATTAGTTTACCTACTTTCACAGCGCATATTTACTGAAGAAATGGCATGATCTTATTTCATTTAAGTGTCATGAAGCAGAAATATAGAATAAGCATTTATCATTATCCATTCCAGAAAATCCCAACTTTTATTTCTTGGCTTTTCTTACTTTTCCCCATGTTTCTTCAGACCCTCTTCACGTTAACATTTCTTCTACTTCCAGAAAAGGGGGGTGGGGGGAAACCCCAACAACAAAACCCCACAAACAATCAGCAAAAACATAATTGGTTTACATTGCCTTTCAGCTTGTGGCCTGTCCTCATATTATTAAATCAGATCATACACACTCCCCTAAAATTCAGCTTGGAGTAATCCTCTGCTACTTAAGGCTGGATGAAAAGAGTACTCATTGTGAATTATGTTTCATCTGTCACAATAACCTTCTTTATTCTTTAGTGCACCTCCCCTTTGCCTGCGGCAATTAGAGAAAATAGGTATGCCTTGAAGTATGAGATAGTGGTATCTTAAAAAATATATATACTGATGTCATATACAGACAACACTGGGTAAGCAACACCCTGAAGAATATATAAGCCCTTTTTGATGCGATCCAGATTTTAGCAGAACAGAGTAGAAGCAGGCATATTTTACAATGAGTAGGTGCTGATGGCTGTCACTAGGTTATTGTTTTTTGACAGGCAGTCGTCAGAGAGTTTGCCATTCTATTAAAAGAAGAGTAAAAACTTGCTTACCAACTGATTTCAAGAATGTATAATTTTCCACATTACCTACAATTCTGGTTTTTTTTATTCAAAGGTCTTAGAGCATCTTTTTCGTCACTCCTCCTTGAAATTTCTAGAGTTCCATTGAACTCTTCAACTGAACACTTCAGCTACATTTTCTCAGTGTCTTAGCGTAATTTTCATAATTTCTTGCTATGGTTTGGACATTTATCTATTTTTTTTTAATTAAATACATCTTAAAAAAAATAAGCTGGCCAGTGAATATTGAAAATGTTTGTGCAGTAGTACAGAAGAGTAAAACGTATTTTAGAGCTCCCATGTTATCAGATGTTAAATTTCCAAATTACTTGTTTGTATACTGAGGGGAAAAAAGGAGAGAGGATTCTTTTACTTTTTTAGCCACCCCTGTCAGGTTATTTTCTCTATTGCAATATCTTTCTTTCCTTACTACTATCTACTTTATTTTTATTTAACAAAAAAAAAAAATTAAAAAAATGCCATATTTGCTGGATTTTTTACTTTTTTGAATTTACCTTGGAAGCTTTCCAAGTTCACTCTTTTCCCTGTGTTATTATTAAAGCTTTATGGTAGCAAACCTCCAGTCGATATCTTGAAACCCCTCACAATTCTGGGCTATTTATACTGGTTCAAAATCAGCCTCCCTTGCACTTTAAGAGGGCTGATGTTCAACTGGGAATGACTAAAAGAGAAAGCACCTTTAAAAAAAAATTAAAAAAATTAAGTGCTAAATCAAGCAGATTACAACAAAGAGATTCTGCTGTGAGGCTGCTCTAACATTAGGACACCATTATTAAAGTACCTAAGAAATTACTATACTCCAAAAACCAATAATACTTGTGAATAAAGGAAGAGAGTTTGGCCCACTGCACAGATTTGGGCACAAAAGTGCTTGCTAAGCTATCTATTTCACACATGCAACGACAGAAGGTTCGATATTCATTCGATCGATGACTGAAAAGGCACAATGGCAAAATCGGACGGACTTCTTTTCAAATACAGATCTCCGATGTCCCCCTACAGTCTGCAGTCGCACGGCTGGTGGTGTGGCACAGACGGAGCAAGGGTTACATCAAGGCTGTTCTCTGGACCGTGCAAACAGTCTAGACCAATGACCTGCAGCATCATGCCCTTTGAAGAAGAGGCAAGTTCGGTCACCACGAAGAAAAATCAAGGCGTACCCCTTTTAACAATAGGGAGCAGCTCGTGGCTGCAAAGAGGTAAGCAGGGGTAAGCAAAAAAGGCATCTGCTTCCATGGTTACAGGCCAAGCATGGGAACCTTGCTTTTGAAGAGGGATGGTTCTCAGGCTCCCTCACAGGCTATGTCATGCATTATAAGCAAAGGCAGGTTGAGCTGAAATCCGCAGAGTTATTTCAGAGTAAAATGATACGCGAGCACATGGCTGTTAGCAAAAAAAAGTCACATGACTGTTTAGAAGCAGGCTTGCACTGTTTCCGAATTGAGTCTTTCAGTTGGGGCATTTTCTTCTTCCTTTTTTTTCTCTTTTTTTTCTTTTTTCTCTGATTTTGCAGCAAACTAAGAAAATTGGGAGAATGTTTATACAAAACAAACATGTGTTTGATACACAAGATTCTGGCTGTTCTTCTCTAAACTGAAAAAAGGTCAGGGGTCAATGTTTTTCATGACAGGGCCACAAATCCTTTTGTTAACGTAGCTTTAGCAAACGCCATTTAAAATAAGATTTTGCTTTTCTTTTGAAGTGCATATTATTATAAGTTTGACAGAGCATGAAGGTAATGAATTTCTATCTCTCTGCAATAATTTTTTGTTCCAATATTTTGACAATTATTTTTCTTCCTTTTTTGTCTCTAAAATGTGAATTTTTGAGATTTATACTCCTAGGCAAGGCAATTAAAAATGCACACAAAAGTCAGCACATAATGTCTTACCTTCTTCAGGGGAAAGAAAAAATATTATCTCCAGGCTATAGGTAGTAAAAATGTGATCAGTGAATATAAGCCTGTGGTGTAACAATTAACATTTGAGAATCGTTATATTTGCACTTTGTTTCTTTTTTTTGCTTTGTTATTCCTTTAGCTGCAGCATATTACATTTCCTCTTGAAAAATTAAAATGCGTACTGTATTTGCTCTGGCATAAGTGTGCCTGGTTTATTAATCGTATTTATTAAATCTGTTCTGTGAAATTTTAACTGTTTGTGGTAGTTTGTAAATTTTGATGGCTTACTATTTTAATTAGAATTTTACTGTTAAAATGTTTGGTTTACACTTCTGTTATGTACTTACTATATGTTTTTTTCTGTTTTGTTACAAGCTACAGCATTTGTGTTCTTATTATCAGTACAGGATTAATTTTATTCCAACCATTCTCTTAAAATTGAGGGGGGGGGGCAGGGAGCAAATATCTGGAGAACTGTTGAACAGTTTGAAGTTTCAAGAAAACTAATAATTACACCATCAGTATTTTTTGCTGCTCTTGAATAACTGCAGGGTCCTGTGGTACTTGGTAGAATTTATATTGCTATCCTATAAATGTAATTAATATGTATGAGTGTATCAAAGAGAGTAGTTTCTCAGGGTGTATGCTGAAGTTCTGTTGATCCATAGGACAGTTTGATTTAACTTTAGACTGGGGACTGCATATTCAAAATGAAAGTATGTATATGAACCAATTGTAAGTTGCCTCTAAATAGTGACAGGCTTTTTTGAAAAAAAATCTTTGGCCTACCTTGCACATTTATGAGCCAAAATTATCTAAGAAAACAACAAAAAATGCATAGGGCAATATAAATATGCAATATAAGCAATTAAATATTAATAGCAAAAGTAGGAAACCCATTAGCTTAAAATGGTCATGATCTGGATTCAGTGGATTAGTTCTGGATAATATATATCCTGCATATTAATTTAGTTTTCAGATAGTTTTTGACATGATTGCAAATTGTACCTTTTCTCCAGAAGGTCCATTAACTAGTCCCATTAGTGTAAGAGAATAATCTATTTGCTGGTCTTTTGTGTAGGCTCTTACATGTAATAGGACATTTTGGTATTCTTGCTGAACTATAAATGCATGTTAATAATGACAAACATGTTCATATGCTGACTGCAGTTTAGAAATTCATACACTGTGTGGAAGTGTTGTGCCTTAAGCTTTATTTAGACTATATGAGATACTCTTTGTTTGTTACATTCAACAATAAATTAAAAGATTAAGTACTCAGTCTTACATGTATGGCATAAACAGTGCAAAAGACAGTGCTGTTGTATTTGGTATCAAATACTGCTTGAAATTCAGCAATGTAATGGCAGCAATCACTTATTCTCATGCTAATAACACATCAAGTTTTAATACAAAATAAGAAAGGAGAGGGGGGAGAGAGACAGATATCTACTCCTGGAAGGAAGATTTTTAAAATAAAAGGCTTTCCTCTTGTTTGTGTTAATGTAATTGATAAGAAAATCATCTCTAGATTCACAGCACTCTGCACAGTGTACAAAGGGGAGGATCTGATCTTAATTATATTCATGATCATTTCTTGAAATAATTAGTCGTCTCCTGTAAGGAGCTGAGGATAGAGCATTGCGATAAAAGATGTATAAGACTTGGTGTTGAAGGGGAAAGGTACATCTCTATTAGCAATGAAAAATATGATTGTGAAACCATTAAATTTTATTTCTGTTTTTGTTGTAGGATGGATTTTAACATGCATTCATGTGTTGCCCCAAAGTACATACACTCCTGGCCGTCTTTTGTTGTTGACATTGAAGTTCTGAAAAAACATTGGGTTATACTGGGCTGTTGCTTGAGCAACGTGCCAGTTTTGCACCTAGTTAGTTCAAGATAAAGTTCAGGTTGCCAGTTGGAGGCATTTTACTCTGTTAAAGGCAGTGATGACTATTAGATTTCTCTTTACTTTTCGCCTTTGAGCCATTCATTTAGATGAAGTAGCAAATAATCTAGACATGTTATTCCCCTTCTTGAATACCAGGGCTCTAAGGGCCTCAGGAAGCAACAGTATCTTCTAACCTCCATTGTGATATAGAAGTGAATTCAGCTTCTCTGAACAAAGGGAGTGCATTACTGCTTCTGAGAACACAGGGACGAAGAGGGCCTTTTTTTATACTGGAGATGCCTCCTGGATGTTGTGCAGTTTTGTGGTTTGCATAGCAAGGATTATCAGATGCAATTTCCTTCATAATCAATGTAATTCATACTCCTGTTGTCTTCAGAAAGAATTCCTTTGTTTTCACAAGAGGTGGACAAAGATTTAATACAGTGTGCTGTAGACAAGGCTTGCTGTGTCATCATATTTTAGAGGAATTTTAGACTGAATTACTCACTTGAATTAAGGGAGGTACCAATCATACCAGTATGGTTTATCTGCCCTTTCTTCCCTCCATTTTTTTCTTCCCTGAAGAAATACAAAGAATTAGGGAAATCTGTTAAGATAGCTGAACCAATGTGAAACATGTAGCCTATGAAAACTTCAGCAATTGAGAAAAAGGTTTTATAATGGCTTATTTGTTTCACCAAAAGTCTCTTAATTTGAGTCATCCAGGTAAGCCTCTTTGAAAAAAACTTGTCAGCTCTGTCATAGTATAGTGGACCAAAAGAAAGCAAATACCCTGAAGAGACTACTTATCCTCTAGCTCATAGAAGGTAAGGGTTCTGCAGTTTGGTACCATCTTTAAGCAATTTGTATATTGGCACTTTACTAGGTTATGCAACAATGTTGTAAATCATCATTTCAAGGATAGGAGTTTATCATGTTGCGCATCCTAATAATCTACTGGATAAAATAATGGCAGCAAAAACCAGAAGAGGGTCCAGGTTTTAGTTTGGTGATACAAGGGAATTGTAGTTATCTGAAATTTGAATGAAAAGATACCTTTTTTAATTCAAGGTTTCTAAATTTGCTGCCAGCTTTAATCCCTACCAAAAATCTTTGGTTTGCTTCCCCAGGATCGTGCTTTTCTACATTTCCTCAATGACCAAGAATATTCAAGCCTGACTGTGGACTTGCTAAAAGCAAGGACTTGGAGAAGCCCATTTAGCAAAGAATCATCAAAACTTAAATCTGTGTTGTTTGAATTTTGGTAGTATGTGAAAGTCTCTACGCTTTTCCCCTCAAAACCTAGGTACCTAATAGATGAGTTAAGCCAGTGACAGTTAGTTATTTGCTTTATGTGGATTTGCTTTGTTATAAACTTGGAAATGTTTTATTGCATCAGCTTCAATTTAAGATAGAAAACAAATTAAGTGTCTCTGGCTCTTGATTATTCCTCTTGGTCTATAATCACCACCACAAAAAGCCTTAGAAAGTCTACTTAGGTCCTTGCTCCTTATTCTAGTCTTCTTCCAAATGCTTTGAGTGTGAATAACAGATGCAGGATGAACTCTGAGTCAAATGACCAGAAAGACATATTTTCTCACTCAGTGGCATAGTTCCATGATGTTTTGCCCTTGGAATGGAAGTTAGTCTGATTCCAAGAGCATCTGAAATATATGTTCATTTCAGTACTGTCATTTTCTGAGCCTTTGATACTGATAAGCAGAAGTCCCTTTAATGCTTATTTTCTGTTTGTAGAAGAGGAAGCTTTAGCATTTCTGAAATAATGTTAATCTGAAATAACCTGGTATTTTCTTGTAGCTTTTTAACATAGACATGCAGAATAACAGCAGTAACAGCTTCATTCTTGTGTAGACTCCGACTAATTTAAGATTGCAATCTTTGTGGTATGGTCCCCTGGCAAAAATATGTCCTGCAAAGAGCCTGTCATGCCAAACAGTCATAGAATTGTAGAATCATAGAATAGTTTGGGTTGGAAGGGACCTTTAAAGTTCATTTAGTCCAATCCCTCTGCTGTGGGCAGGGATATCTTTCACTAGATCAGGTTGCTCAAAGCCCCATCCAATCTGACCTTGAACACTTCTAGGGGCATCCACAACTTCTCTGGGCAATCTTTTCCAGTGCTTCAACAACCTCATTGTAAAAAAAAATAAAAAATAAAAAAAAAATCCTGATATCTAATCTAAATCTATATCTATCCCCTTTCAGTTTAAAACCATTACCCCTTGTCCTGTCACTACAGGCCCTGGTAAAGTCTCTCTCCATCTTTCTTACAAACTCCTTCAAGTATTGAGAGGCTGCAACAAGGTCTTCCTGGAGCCTTCTCTTCTCCAGGCTGAACCCCAACTCTCTCAGTCTTTCTTCATAGGAGAGGTGTTCCAATGCTCTGACAATTTTCATGGCCCCCCTCTGTACCCTCTACAATAGGTCCATGTCTTTCTTGTGCTGAGGGCCCCAGAGCTGGAGGCAGTACTCCAGGTGGGGTCTCATGAGAGCAGAGTGGAGGGAAAGAGTCACATCCCTTGACGGGCTGGCTACACTTTTTTTCCAGGATATGACTGGCTTTCTGGGCTACAAGAAGATGCATTGTCCATATGTAGAAAACAAAATTTTCTAAAAAATGGTTGCTTTTGCCTTTCTAATATTTTCAGAATATCATCATGGAGATCCTCCTTATGCAAAACATATGCTGCCTTCTCACCATTTGCCTCCTCTTGTATGCTACATAATGAATTTATGGAAAATCAAACAGGACTTAAAAGGGACCAGAGTAAGTCTAAGCTACTGTTGGTCTTGGTTTTAAAATATTGTGCTGTCTGGGGTGTGACTACATTTTTTTTCTTATTTGATTTCTTTCAAAGAGATGGTAATGAAAAAGGGAGTTCTCAGGATAAATATTGGCTATTTTATATACAGATATGCCTTTGGTAGAATTATTACATCTTGTTTCAGAAACAGGTGGAAATTTCCACTCTGTTTGTATCTGTTGAAGTTTTACATTACTGAAAAGAAAGAATTATAAAGAAATCTTGGAGTGCTTGTACACACATGAGTAAAGAACCTTGCAAACTAGGGCAAACATGCAAATTTTGCACTTAGCAGTATGTGAAAGAATACGTAGCAGAATGCAAAATGAGAACAGTCATTTCAAAAGAGAGAAACTTTGAAAAGGTCAGCATATATGCTTAACAAATGCCACTGTCAAGGATATGTTTATGAGAGCTCTGGCCTAAGAAAATAGAATTTTCATAGAGAATAGAAAATCTGATGATTTTTGGCTTATGAGTGGCATGATGGCTGATAGTTTGACATAAAAAAAAAATCTGAAATTACATCCTGAAAAAAATCTTCCATATTTCTGTGAAATGACATACCTTTGATCTTGCTATGGCTGGGTTTTTGGGTCTGAATGTATGTTGTGCGAGAACCCTAATGGCATTTCTTCACTCATTAGTTCTGACTGGGTGATCTCACTTTTAGGCCACGGTGTTTAACAATTTTGTACAAATATCTTTTCCCCACAATTTTATTTGAGTTTCCTCAAGGTGATACTGAAGTCTATCTGTTTTTTATTCATGGAACAAGATAATTCAATAAATGCTCTGGTGGGCCAGGCTAATGGGCCACCTATCCTGATGCTTATTCTATGACAGTGGCAACAGAGCATGCAATTTAGGGAAAACACATGGTCCTCTCTGCTTTCTTTGGTCCATTTCCCTTGTACACGCTTGGCATCCATAATTTTGGGACTTCTGATGTTAGAGGGGACATTGCTACCTGTAACCTTCAGTATCTGTTTCTGGACCTACTGTCCATGAATTTGTCTTTGAGCCTGAATTATCTGGAAGTTAATCCTTTTAGTATTGTGGTTCGGGGAATTAAGTTGTTATGTGTTTGTATTTCTGAGGCTTATCCTGAGTTCTGGTTTCTGAGTACCAAGTAGGATGAAAAGCATTCATAATTACTTCTGCTATGGTAAATAACTCAGTTTTGAATTGTTCATGTTTGTGTGTTCAGTAATCTTCCAAATGTTCTGTAATTTGTATTTAGTTTGGGATTGACAGTGGTTTGGATGAAAACTTTCCCCAGTCGTCTGCTGTCATAAGAAATTTTGTCCAAACCCTTGTGTCACATGAAGAATTGTTCAAATGCTTATATGTAAGCAGGATTGGTGACACGTGAAGAAAGCCTTCATGAGTATGTATTGGCCAAAACCAAAACTCCTGAGATATTCAGTCCAGCCTGTCACTTGCTGCAAAATGTCTGGTATAAACCTATTTATCTGTATTAGCACTTCCCTCACAAAGCAAAGAAACACTGGTATAGTGGTAACACTTTTTCCATTGCATAGTTCATATATGGAGGATTTAAGGTAATTTTATGATTCAACAGTAGTCAATTTTTAAATATTAATCCACTGTGAGACCATACAGTATGGCAACTAAACTGATTTGTCTATGGACATGAGGGTGAGTATCGACTTCTTTCTGATTTTAATTTGTTCTTTGTGAAGCAAAATTACATAGTTGTTCCACTGGAGAAGATAATAGAGATATGTATTTTTGCTTGCTTGCTCAATTTTAATGTTTATCTTTTACTATTCAAATGTTTCAAGCTTCTTTCTCAGAAAATGTAGTTAAGGATCTTTGATAGAGATGGATTGCCAAAAAGCATCCTGCCTACTTCCCCAAGTCTACATCCTTTTATTTATGATTGATCAAAATTCTTGTTTTCACTTAATTTTATGGCAATCTGATTTCCTAAAATACCCCTTGCTCTTTCTCATGTTCTAGTCTAGAATATCAGTTGTCAAACTGTAATCCTGTCAAATCATTGCACAAGCACTTGTTTTCTGAGGGGAAATTGTGCTACCTCTAGTTACTGTGGGCTTTAAAGGTGTACTAAAAGAGCCATTTTCAATATGCAGTTCAAAGGTACTGTCGATCTGGAATAATCCAGAGAAAACTTCACAACTCAGAGACTGAGTAATAGAAACAGGATGGAAGTCTGAAAACATAAAGTTATATCTGTGGTTTTGATTACTTCTGCTATTATCTGATATCTTGTGATTTTTTAAAAGGAAATGTAAGAGCTGATTATATTAATAAACCACAAAATAAGCTGTTCAGTTGATCCAGTATAGATCCCTACAGCTAAGGTATTTGTGTAGACATGGTCAGTGAAGAGTATTTCTAGGGAACAACAGATTTCATGCAGTCAGAATTTCTAAAAATAGATCAGATGAATCATGCTGTAAAGTGCCTCTAATTATAAAAGGGGCCTGTGGTGACTAGCTCAGAAGTGCTGCTTAGAACTAGGTGAGATTAGTTTCATACAAAGTTACTGAGATACGAATGTGATATGAACATAAACCAAGTTTATGACATTTAAAAAATGTATCAAGTCAGACCATTCAGGTAGTGAAATAAAATTATTAATGCCTCCATGTGAAGCACTGCAACAACCTCACCAGGAATACTGCCTAGCATTCAGAGCACCCAGGTATAGGAAGCATGAACTTATTTGTAACAAACAGAGAAATGCTACTAAAATGAATAGTAGGAAGGGAGAGATTATTGTGAGGATACTAAAAGCTTTATTTCTCTTCAATAAAATGAAGGCCAAGAGAAAAGATATGCTGTGGGAAGAGGAGAATTTCAAGCAAAGGAAAACAATCATTTAATCTGAAGAACAGAGCTGGGACAGGAATAACTGCCACAAAATCAGACTGAAAGTATAGAAGATTTCTAGCCTTCAAAGCAGTAGTGTTCTGGAGAAGCCTCCCAGTAAGTTTGTCAGGTTTTGTTTTTCCACACATGTCTAGCTGTTTGCAAGGTAGAAAATGATACATTTATGAAAGGGAATGTGAAACACGGTTGCCTCTGATAGTGGGAGCCTGGGCTCAATATGCCACCACTTTGATCCTAGAAAGGGATGTGTATGCATGACTGCACTTATTGAAGTGACAGTAATTATGCTGTAGATATGCCTATACTATCAATGTGAATATGTTGTGTTTCTTCTTTAAACTTGTAATTAATACTAATTGAGCTCTCAGAAGCTAAAGGGTTCCTTATTTAAAAATCCTTTGCATTTGCTAAATATAACAACAGTTTACTAACTTATCCCATTTCTTGAAAAACTCCCTGTTAATGAAAGGAAGGTACTATGTGTGATCTGTTGGTAACAAACAGCTCAGACGCTTTCTTACTGCATAAACTAAACATCTTTTGCCAGAATAGTGCTTCTACTGCATGTGTTCTCCCTTGGTATTATATTTATGGTACTAGAAATGTGATTATTGAGTAATAATTTTCCTAATAAGATCTACTAAACACAACTTTGTATTTGCTGTGAAGATGTTAGTACAAATAAGACTTTGTGCATAAATTCAAACTGTACATTTTCTAACAATCTACAAAGAGAAAAAAGAATTTTCATGTGCTAAAATTCAGTCTAAAAAGTGGAGTTGTTTGCTACTTTATAAAAGTAATAAAATTGTGTCTTTATTTGTGTACATAGCTCAGCACACAATTGAATGTGCAGCCAGCAAGGGAGTGCCCCCAGTTTGTAACGTTACGAAAGTCTGTGGGGCCTGCGAGAGAGAAGATGGCGGGGGAGTAAAATAATTCACCTTCTCTGTGGCCTGCTCTCTGCCTGTGTCCACTGCAACCCTTGGAAAAGCAGGGACTGAGGGCAGGCCCCGTGCTGGTCCACTGTTCAGATGGGCCAAGTCAGGCGAGCTAGGGGTCAGGCACTCCGCCTTGTGGTACCGGCTTATTTTCTTGCAT
This sequence comes from Elanus axillaris, assembly GCA_026212715.1. Classification (NCBI taxonomy): domain Eukaryota; kingdom Metazoa; phylum Chordata; class Aves; order Accipitriformes; family Accipitridae; genus Elanus; species Elanus axillaris. The sequence continues at coordinate 23,061,437 of JANZLQ010000031.1, forward strand.
AAGCTGGTGATATATGACAATTCCCATAAATTTGTTAACCTGTTGAAGTTCACCAAGCCTTGAAAAAAAAGGTTCCTCTTTTTTGTCTGTATATTTCGTAATTATGGGATATAACATTACATCTTTCTTTGAAACAGGGTTAGTTTTAAAATAACCAGGTGAAACCCAGAGACTGAGCTAGTTTATTGCATGAGTCCTGTATCCGTGTTCTGATGCACCGCATCTCTTCCAGGTATACAGCTGCCTTCCCGTTTCGCAGCAGGACCGTGTTTGCCGCTTCACAAGCCACAGGTAAGCCCTGAGACCATTACCCAATGTCTCGGTTGCCAAGTCACCATGACCACGGGCAGTGCTGCTGCTCTCCATCCATGCAGCTTTCCCAGGACAGAGTTAGGAGACACTCCCTCTGCATTTGAAATGGTTCCCAAGGAGCGCAGTCATGGCACTTATCCTCACAGCACAGGGCTGCCAGGGGGCAGGGCCAGCTATGGACAGCAGCTGGGACAGCCTTCTTTCCAGCACTGGGCCAGGCTGGTCTGGTGTCCCTCAGGCCAAGGCCTAGATGCCAGGCCCCACGGCAAAGCCAGGCTGGGCCCTGCTGTAAGGGAGGCAGGGTCTGGCCCACTGCAGTGGCTGGCACCCACAGCCCCAGCCCATCTGGGATGGTGCAGCAGGTCCCTGAGGCTTTCTCTGGTGAGAATATAGCTCAGCACTGGCAACACCAGAACTGGGTCTAAAATCTCAGCACCGTTAAATGTTGATGGGATTTTTGTCACTGTCATCTTCACTCTGATGAAAATTTATCCATGATTTTCTAAGGAAGGTTAAATGGCAATCCTCTCACTTGTGGAAGGGCTGGGATTGCTGTGATTCAAAATATTTTTCCTTACAGATGTGACTAATTACTTCACACCTTTCACAGAGAGTGATAGTGTTTCAAATCTGAATGTGCCATTGGACCCTGTAGTTTAAACTCTTTTAAGTTTTTATATTTTTTTGCCATTAATCCCTTGTATTTTGTCTTTGAAACAGGAAAGGATTTATTTTTTATTTAATCCCCTATTTATATTCATAGCAAGAGTGATTAATTCCTGAAACAAACTGTCAAAAATTGTGCCATTTACCTGATTTAAATTTGACTAGCTTCAGCTTTGAGCCATTGTTTTCTGCTGGTACTTATACATGGTAGTTGTTTTCCTATAATCACTGCTATATATTTGTTCAAGTTAGCTAAAATAGATCTGATGTCTCTTCAGACTTCCACTGTAACACATGTTCACCAGTATTCAGTTTTTGTTGCTCTTCCTTCATCTCTATTTTTTCCGTATCTTTTTACAAATACACAGGAATTTCTAAACATTACTGTAGGATCACTACTGATACTGCAGCTGGAGGGAAAAGCAGTTGTCTAACTGCTGCTTTACTGGCCCTTTGAACGTCGCAGTGTTGTGCTAAACTCTTTATGCTGGGACCTTATGTTGAATGGTGATTCCACGTGCTTACTCCATCCACTTCAACAATGACTTGTTCAGTTTGTCTTTCTGATCTAAGGATGGATTTTGGGTGCATGGTTATTCACACAGGTTTGCATTCTCCACTTAAAACCATTTGGCTAGGTTCATACTAAAAATTCTTTGTTACCTTTACTTTTTGTCTTCCTTCGGATGTAAGGAATAACTTACTTTTGTGATAGATTGTGCTCATACTTCCAGCTGATGTGAATGTGTGATCTCAGAAAAATATCAAGCTGTAATAAAAAGTTTATGAAAAGGTCTTTTGAATTATACCATATTTAGAGATTGTCTTCAGTTAAATGACATTGATTTGCGATGGTGGGCATCTAATACACATCCATGTAAACTGGATTTACATTTTTGGTTTATGTAGAGAAGCTGGTTACAAAAAGTGTAATATTCAGGAATATTAGCCATAAGTGTGAAGGACGAGTATGGCTGCCTGCTTAATGTTGAATTAGTAGAAAGTAGTCATATCACTGTATTCTTGAAAAGCAGTAATTCACCAGTGTATTTCAACTAGAGCAGGTAATAGTGACTCAGCTTTTCTGTGAAATAAATTGAGCTTCCTTGCAATGGCACTCATAAAGCCAGGCTTGGAGGCAGCACTCTTTGGCCTTCCTTCACTTTCCTCCTCTCTCTTCCCAAAGGCTTCACAATCATAATTTCTTTCCCTCCTGTTTGTGTTTCCTCCTTTACTATGAAACGTTTTTAGGTCTTGGTTCCTTTCTTTCATTTTTTTTTTAATGTGTCTGGGATCAGTTTCTTTTTTGCTGTCCTTGTTTTCTCTCAAACTTCTATTTATCCATAAAATCTGGGTAATTTTTTTTTGTTTTGTTTTTGTGGCCTTTCTTTCCATCACTGTACTTACTTATTTTGTATATCTGGAGAAAATTCTGCTCTACTTTGTCTTTCTACCTAAAAACTAAAAATCACGAAAAAAAGGGATCTGAATCTGTGCTTGTAGGATAGTGGAAGCCAGCTGTCCAAACAGACTGTGTATTTGGTCATAAATTTACTGAAATATGAGTGTGTTTTTTAATGTGCATTTTGGTATTTTCTTTGCAGTCAGCATAGAACTGAATATAAACCTGCTTAATCATTCTGAATACTAATATTAATAGAATAAGAGGAAGTCCTGTTTCTGTAATACATGACACTATATTCTGGAAAATTTCTTTCAAAAATAAGGAGAAGTTAAAGAAATAAAAAGCGAACAATAATCTTTTGGCTGGATCTATGGATGAGTCGCTCCTAAAGCTGGATATCCTACAGAGCAGTCCCCATCAAAGAGATTACATTATTTTTACAGTACCTAGGCTATGCTGGCAAAATCTTTCCTACTTTTACCAGTAGAAGCCATTGTTAGCTCCCAAATTAAAGGCAATTTAGCCTATATGTAATATAGTATGTGCTGCCTGCAATATTTTTGCTGTAGATGATACCCTAATTTTTTTAAAAGTCAAGAAGTCTGAAAACTGTATTTTTTTTGTCAAACAATTATGCACAAGATGTTTTTTCTTTCTTTTCCCTTCTTTGGAGTCCTTTACTCATTTGGTTTACTAGCATATATTGTAAAAGTTTAAGTTTATTATGCAATTGAAAGTTACCCAGTCATTTCTGCTTGGGAATTATTCTTGGAAAAAGACAATGACTGGAAATAACACCCATATTTCTCAAATTTTACAACATTACAGTATACAAGAAAAATAACAATATGGGATGATACATGTTTTTTAAAAAAAAAACATGTAGGATACGCCGATCAAAGTTAAGCTTAGCTGTTAGTAGTGAACTTTATCCTTCAATTTGTCATTAAATAGAAGGAAACTGGAATAGCTGTACATGTTGAAAAAAACAGCATTTCCCTCTTACAGAAAAACCCAAATATAAAGAATGCCATTGTTTGCTACGCATGTGGCAACTAGTCTGGGTTATATAAAGTTGAAGTTACTGCCATCTGGTGGGGAAAATAGTATTAGATCACCACAGTTGGACGCAATTCTGTTAGGGTTACCTTCTCTGTGTGTATGTGAATATTGTGTGTGCCTGTGTGTGTGTCTATATACACACCCCTATATAGAGATAGAGATAGACCTATCTGTATATAATATTAGTATTTGGGGCTGATTTTACAAGAATTTGAAAGCATTCAGTGGTACAGAATGGCCTGCTGAATCAGAGATTAGTCAAGAGTATAAAGATGTGTGAAAGAAAATAGGTAAAATGTAAGAGGTAGAGTAGATAGATGCGCAAAATATATGCTGTGGTACTGCCAGTGCACCCACACTTCTGGCCTAGATTAACATAGATAATCATGTACAAAACTTGTCCCCAAAATATTTCTTTGTACTTTGAACAGCTGGAGATCTTACATTTTGTGCAGTGGGCTTCCTGTTTTAGAGATGACTACTAATTTTTGCTGCAAAAAACATCTGGGCTAGCTCTGCCTTAGTGCTCCATTCTTTACTTAGATTTTCTCTTCGGTGCAGCAAGTTTGCTGCTCCTTGAGTCTTGACATATACTTGTGTTAACTATTGTCTGATTCTTGAAGGATTAGCTCAATAGGAATGGATTTGTATGATTAGTGCATCATGGGAGTCTGCAGGGCATCTTACACATATAAAATTAATTAGGTTGTTTTCTCAAGGTGCTAACGCTCCTGTTAGATGTAACAGTGCAGTGAATGATAGACAAAGTGGTAATAGAAGAAGATTCAGTTGTGGGAGACAGTGTCAGATACCTATCGTCTTTAATAAATTGCTTGGTAACCATATAAGAATAATAACTAGTATCCAGAACTTGTTCTTATTTCATTGTCATAGTGTCTGAAGACTCCAAACAAGATTAGGTCTGCTTTAGGTATAAATACTAAATATGCTTTGCCCTTGTCATATGCTGTGTTTTCTTCTGGTAGAGAACATTAGAAGTAGTCCTTTACTTTTAATCTACAGAATAAATTGCCATTTTCTCTACTAAGAAGGCATGTTTTATTAGGTTTGTATCAAAAGTGTATTTTAACTGGCATCTCATGCTAAGAGTCAAAGAAAAGTTAAGGAGATCCAAGAGTCTCACGAGGTGTGTAGTAATGTGGTCAAATTCCCAGCACTGCTGTGTTTTCCAAAACCCTCCAGCTGAATGCTTAGCCTCCAATGGGAGCCAAGCTTTTATCAGTGTGCAAGTGCTGATGTTGACTGAGGTAAGGCCAGAGAAGGCATACCTGGCTTCAGCATTGCTCAGGCTTGACCATGTCCAGGCCCTCAGTGGCACATGATTAATGATCAGCACTAAGCACAGGACTTGAGTGGAGTTGAGGCCCCTAGACAATGAGTCCTGCTAATTTCAGGTCACTGAGGAGACTCGCTTCAGGGCCTTGTGTACATCATACCTTATGGTGAGCTGGACAAGCAGAGAAGTCAGTGGCAGATAACATTAGATTCCTTTTTAAGGGGAAAACTAAATGCTGTCATCCTGTACTTTCTTGCAAGAGGTATATTATTCTGTTGACATTCTCTCCACTGTCTTTTTTTGCAGGGGGTGGGGGGAGCATTTTTCTTCTGTGGAAGTCTTGCTTTGTTGGGCTTTCTAATGCTGTAGTCTACAGCAACATTCTGTTTCTTTGACTGCTTACTGGCCTTGACAGTGACATCTCAAAGAGGCCTGTTGAATGCTTGTCTGATTGGACGTTACATTCCTGTAGACCAGCTAGCTTGAATTGCAGCAGCTTATTTGGTTGGTGAGATTTGGGTTTCTGCTTCCTATATAGGGGTAATTTCCATTCCTGTCCTATACAGAGCAGCTTATGAGATTCTTGGTCTGTACATTTACAAAGTGCTTGGTCAAGTCTGGTTTGTGTGGAAGGCATATTCTTCTTGCTCTCATAGTCCTGAAAACTGTTTTCAAAACAACAGGTGGAGGGACCCTACAATTTTGTGAATTCCCTCATCTTTGAATCTAATTAGGCAAAAAAACTAATGATATTAAATTTCTGTACATCTCTTAGACGTTACTGAATGAGTTAAGCATGGTTGCAGAAAAATATTTCTCATCTCTCATAATTCTTGTTTATTTTGTTTAAAATTCTTTTGCACTTGGTTGTTTTTTGCTGCCTGTTGTAGTTTTTTGTTTGTATATCGTCTTTTTCCTTTTTCTGAACTCTCTAGGAGTCAGAATCCTGCCCAGATAACATCTTTCAAAAGGAAAACCATTGACCTTGTAATCCTGTCATTCTGCTTCTACACTTTGCACAGGCAGGTGTCTGATTTCTTCATAGGTTTTAGAGGAAGTACTTTTTCATGACTTTGGAATGTAATTGCCTAATTGTTTTTCAAGGAGACACATGTTTTTCTCACAGTAAGACTCTTACTGGAAAGGTTTAACAGTAAGAGTTAGAGCGCTAGGTGGTACAGCTCCATATATTAAGGAAGTGCTTCAAACTCAAGCCCACAGCTTTAACCATACAGTGCAAAGAGCTCTCTCTGACTCAGTCAAATTTGCACAAGACAGAAAAGTAGAACAGCTTTCAGAAGGAAAATAATCCCTGGTTCCCTCTTCTAGCCTTCAGCTGTCAACATAAAGTTTACTTTGTGCTATATGACAGAAATACCTAAGTTGCTTAGCTCTTGGTTACAAAACTGGCTGCTTTTTCTTTTCACTACTGCTGACAAAATGACCAGCAGTTAATCATTCTTTGAAATCCTGGTGGCACCAAGATGATAGCTTTCTCAAATATCTTTTTCTTTTTGTCTGCCTGTGTGTCTTTGTTTTTTTCTTTCCTCTCTTTCCCCCCGCCACCCATATAGCTTCACATATTTACTTATAATCCCCTCGGATTAATAAGCAGTTTGATAGCTAGAAGGTAATTGCTCTCTGTGCTTAGGGTAACTAAACTGTAAGAGAAGCTTTTGTAGTGAAAGATGACATAATGCAAGACAAGGTTAGAAGGATGTATCTTCTGAACCAAAAATGAACATCTTCTAGACAGTGTGTTAAGATGGTATAGAGTTTAATGTTACATGATATGAATTATACATTAGAGTGTGGAATGCATTGAAGTCTCTCAAATTTCAACTCTTTAAATCAAAATTGATTATAGTCATGTCCTTACTCAATGACAAGTTGATACAGAAATGAGTGAGTCCAGCTTTTTGAAATCATTATGCAGAAAATCAGAACAGCACCATAGAGATCCCGGCTAGCTTTGAAAATCTATGAGGATGTGGATGAACCTCTCCAACAACAATCTGCTAGATGTGATATTTGTATTTGATATTTGAATCTCCATCCTTGGAAGTGTCCAGGACTTGACTAGACAAGCTGCTGAGGAACCTGCTCTTAGACCTGCTTTGAGCAGGGGAGCAGATTAGGTGACTTCTAGACATCCCTTCCAAGCTTATTTATCCTCTGATTCCATGATATGAAATCTAGGCTTCTAAAGACAAGATATTACCAAAGAATAGAGATTTCATTACAAGATCCTATTTCATATCTCAAAGGTGATGAGTTGCTGAAGTTACTTTAAAAAAAAGTTGCCTTAATTCTGAGGTAGAAAATCACTATAATGAACTTAGTTTATGCACACTGGAACTTTTTATCACCTTTGTAAAGCTTGTTTCCTCAACGTTTCTAAGGGCTATTTGGGGTGGTGGGAGCCACTTCCCATGGAAATTCAAGTGCAAGGCACAATTCTTTTATTTATCTTTGTCTGACATAAACATAGAAGTATGTGTATGCATTTATTAAAATGATAAAATAAAAGAAACCTTATCAAAACATTATATTTTATGCTTAATTTCCCCCTTAGGAAAGAGGAAATGAGCCAACTATGACAGACACTACTTCTAGCTCTTAATGGACTGCTGAGGGTACTTTGATAACCTGGTGCTAAAGGCAGTAAAGAGACTATACCTCTAATAGAATACTAAATATTTTTAACAATGCTTTATTTTCTTTTTAAAGCAAAATAATTTAAATATTTATACCTTTCAGATTGCCAGTACTGCATTTAAAATCCTGTGTCTTAGCAATCTGAAGATCAGTAGAATGCAAACAATACTTTCTGAAATTCTTGTGCCGTCATCTCTGCTTTAGAGGGAACACCCTCTCTCTAGGGTAGAAAAGTAACTTAGTCTAGGACACAAAGCAATTTTGGCTGCTCTTGAACAAATATCTCAAGTAAAAAACTTTTATGAACTTCATGCCATTCTTATTCATACATACGGGGGAAACTTCAAAACTCAAGTTACTCAGAAGTGTTGGTTAGCTGAATTAAAGGAGCACTTTGTAAATTGACATCATGTTTGCTACAGATGTGTTTAGATTACCTTTTGGGAAAAATCTGTTTCAATAACGTGCCCCCATGTTCATATTCCTTTTCCTGGAGTGTTGTCCATCCATTTAGAGAGGGATGCACAAATGATCCACAAGAAAGCTGACTCATCATATCTTTGAATTTAGTCTTGAGTGATAATAAGCAAAGAAATGCTAATGAGCTGTGTAGTGCTTAATTTATGTATAATATAATTTGATCAGCTGCAATACAAATATCTTTTGCAGTGCATAGCAAGATAGACCGAGCTACAGTTATCATTCAGTATTTTGTTGTCATTCAGTTTTTGGATTAATCATGCCACAAACGTAGAGCCAGTTTGGGTCCACACCTCAGATCTCAGTGCTGTATTAACGTGGTTGTAGCAATTATAAAACCAGCTTAAGTCCACAAACAGATTAGCTACTTTCATGCTGCATAGAGCTCTAACTAGTAAACCCTGTATGAACCCAAAAGGCTCCATGCAGACCTAACTTGAATGTCCCTACCTCACTTATCCTGGATGAGGAACACAGAAAATATATGGAGAGGCAAGTCCAACAGGACTCAATGTCAGCTGTCCCAAATCCACAGCAAATCTATTTGCAGTTGCTATCACTTCCTCCTGCTCCATTTCCAAAGATCTTATTAGGTCAGGTGTAGCAAATGTTCAAGCACTGAGAAGCAGCCCTGGGCTACAGCTGGTAAACTCCAAGAGATCAGACTTCACTGCAATGTGTTTTCTCTGCATATCCTAAACAGCACAAGAGCACTCAATAACTTGAGCACAGCACTGAACCCATGCTGGCAGAATCTGTTTGAAATGTATGGTGCCTGGCCCTCCAGGAAGCAAAGGCTCAGAGCAGCACTGTACTGTGATGGTAGAGCTTTGCTGCATCACAGCCAGCTGTGTGGAGCTACATCTCGGTCTTGGCATTCTCTCTAAAACTACCTATATTACCTCTCCACCATTCCCCTTCCCTCCTCTCACTCTTCAGCCTCCTAGTCCCCCCAGTTTTTGAGGAATCCAGGCTCCTGTTACCTTGGACAACAGAGAACTGATGATGCTGCAGTGAGGAGGTAACTGAGTGGCTATAGTAATGCAGCATAATAATAAAATACCTGTGTTTTTAATATCTATTATTGTTAAAGGATTGGCTTTAATTTTGCCTGATTTTTAGTTCTCTGTCTTAATCTAGAATGGTCTTTATGTTTCATATCAGTATTTCATTTATGTACTGCTTTAAAATTGCTGAACAGAAGATAGAGGATTGCTTGTAATGTCTTTTACGCAGGTTATTTTATGGCAGGGCCTATACTCTCATTTTTCTGGGTTCTTACATCCCTTCAGATTATTTAATTACTTAGTGTGTTCAGAATGAGAATTTCCTGAATGAACATTTGAAATATGCAAGCCTTACTTTCCCTTATGTTTTGTGTTGTTAAGGAGTCTTCGAATTTTCTGCCCCCATGTTGGAGCAAATGTACTAGTTCTCTAGGAGGCAGTTAGACACCTTGTTCGGAGTGTGTCTGATGTGTTGGATTCACAGCTGCATGTACATCTGCTCAGGAGGGGCCTGGGGGTGGGGGGACAGTCTGGATCCCTCACCACCAGCTACCTCTTCGCATCGGAGATTCCCACAGCATGTCAGCACATCTCCCTTGTTTGGATCAGCCCTGTACTTATCCCCCAGGAAGAAATTAATGGGTGACTGGTGCCCTGGACAGCTGGATCCTCTTCCTCTGCCTGCCACACCACTCAGGTCATATATATACTCTATGTACATACTCCTGCTCAGATGGATCCCTATCATTTGTTCCTTATTTCCAGAGTACTTAGGGGAGGTACTTGTGGCTTCCAGTGCAGCACCTGGGAACTCTCACAACTCCAGCAAAAGACAACAGGGAAAATGTGTTTTGAATGTACAGAAACAGATAGTCTCAAAAGCATTAGTCTGTAAGAAGTTTGTTTGGGGTATGCAAAATAAACTGACTGATATTTTTCTGCCAGCTAAACCAAAACAATGCTAATGGCACTTTTCCACACAATGGTCTCTTATATGTACGTGTTGAGTTCTTTTAACTAAAGTGATGAAGGTTTGTGGAGGGTTTGGGTAGTATAGTATTTGCCAAAGAAACAACCTTTCAGAAATTAATGTCATGGTAAGTTTTAGGTGACCTGAAAAGTACCTTTATTAAAGGAGATAAAACATTGAGTAATGAGACCAAAAAGATGTGCTGAAAGGCTACTTAGATAATGACAATTGTCTTTTCTGAGCATTAACCGCTGTCTGTTCAGATTATAAATTATATATTGTCATATAAGATTGTTTTGTAATGAGAATATTAACCAAGACTTACTGTTTAGGATTGGGTTTTGGTGTGCTTTCATAGTAAAATATATGTATATATTAAATATATATTGATGCATGTGTATACCAAATAAAAAAACCTCACATTCTCACATTTTGAAGCTACTTTGAGGTTACAAAGTTGAGCACCAGAAGACAGCCTAAAAATACATGCACATACACATCTGGAAATTAATATGTAATATATATCTTAATTTTTTAAATATATTCAGTGTTCCAGTGCACAACAATTTTTCTTCTCATGGGTACTATATTGGCATTCAAACTTGCATACACTTTCTAAATGTTCTGTGTACATAAATATTGTTCTAAGATCATTTGGAGACAGTGGTTTTGATCAACTTCACTAAGCAGGCTTCATTTTCAGCATCTTTTTAGAGAAATGATGGTTGAATATGATGTCAGATGAAAATTTGGGAGAAAATTTTGAGAGTTTGTTTGTTTGTTGTCTTTTTTAGAGCTTTCAAGCCTTTCAGGAAGGTTATGTTCTTACTGGAAGGTTTAGTATTTTGATTTCTGAATCATTAAAATTTTGTGACATAATTCAGCTCAGCATAGTTGTAGTGCAATAGATGTCAGTACAATAGCATAGTGAAAGGCACTATTAATTTAATTTTAGAGTGGTGTTTTCATAGTCAACATGATTATGCATATATATGCTGTAACATCAGCACACTATTAAATCTCTACAAATAAATGCCTCATTGCTTTTTATTGTGCATTATGCCTCATCCACTGGCATGTATCAGAGATATCATTGTCTTATTTGAGAATGATCTATGTAATTATTATTGACATGGCATTCCAATTTTGCAAAACAAAAATGAAGACTGACACACAAAGTAGGTCATGAAGAAAAATGAGGAACCATTAACAGAGTTGGACATTAGGGGAAAAACTGAGAAATTTTATAACCAAAGTAAGGTGAAAATTGCTAACTGGCTGTGTAACTGATGTATCGAAGTGTGTGAATTACTCATCTTTCCCTCCTTCATTTCATTTACAAAAAGGTCATAGTGCAGAAGGGACATTTTGATTCTTTGTCTGATTTTGCTGAAGAGCTGTTTTCAACTGAATTTACAAATCTGAAGGCATACAGGCTTAAATGTAATCTAAATAAGAATTAAATGTAGATAAAAGAGGACATATAGTTGACCATGGGTTAACGTTATAAGCAGTCTGAGTATCCAACTGGCGCAGCTTTTCTCACATTTTTTGTATTTATGGTACCTAAAACTTTTGAAGAAAACCCAGCCATTTTGCTGAGAGACGTTGTGGTGGGAGCCTGAGAAAGTGATAGCAGACCAAAACATCACATAGTTAAAGGTGCTTTTACACTTGTTTCTCCCTAGCACGATAGGAAGCATGGGAAGCAACACAGTAATCCTTGTTCCAAAGTGTACTAATGCAAACTGTCATCATACACCACTCTGGAGATCCACATCAATGAGACCTTACCCTAAGGGGTGACCAGGGGGTTAAAAAGAAGGACAGCATGAGCTCTTGGGTTAGGAATATTACCTTTGCAGCAAAAAACTTGGATGGATTTGAACATATAGGTTTGTCAAAGCCTGAGAAGAATGCCTTGACATAATTGAGAAATGATATTTTGGGAACATGGGACAGGCATTTGATTGAAGATGTAGGTGAGAAAGGCCATACATATGGCTGATGACATGGAGTATCCTGCCTATGAAGACATAGAAGGAAATTCGTGGGTCCTATCAGTGAAGGCCAGATGTTAAAGATTTTAGAAAGATTGAAAAGCATTTTATGGAAGGGACTTTTGTGAGATAAAGTCTCAAAATTTTGTTTTAGCCATACCCAGTTTCAGTTCATGGCCAGATGTTCATAGAGAGATAACAGAAAGGTAGTATGAGTTTAATTTGGATAAAAGGAATGCTACTTCTAAAAGATTAAATAGAAGGGGGGGATGGCATGAGAAAGTGAGTTGTAACCTGTCTGTCTCCATGTATACTCTACAGACATGAAGTGTTGTGTATGTTTTCTTTTTCAGTGATGTGAGTGACATCTAGTTCATTTTTGATTGATCTACTTGGAAGCCAGGTAGCGTTTGAGAGACATCTAATAAGAATGGATTCATCAATACTTGTTGTATAAGCTAAGAAGTATTTACACTGACTAAAAAAAAAAAATCCCCTCCTTAATGTTAGGAAAACTAGACAAGACCATTGTAGTAAAACTGTCTCCCTGAGAAGTAGATGCTATTACAAAAGAAATTCTGAATAACTGCTAATGAGAAAAGACATGAGATAGTTCGTTTTTAAACCTTATGGTATTTTTCCATTTTGCTTTGCAATCATCTTCATTCAGAGTTGTTGGGGAATGGTATAGACAGTGATATCTGTGTCAGTACTTGGTGGCAGTTTGAAGGAAGAACAGAGCAGGTAAGTAGCAATCCGATTTACAAGTAATTTTGTGTCTTCGTGTAGACAGCCAGTCTTGGTCAGAATGGGAAAATTGCCTGGTACTGACATTTATTCAACACTTTCAAATTAAGTACAAAAGATTGCTGTTTTTTTCCAGACAATGTTAGTGTAAATGTTAAAGAAGAGTTGCTTGTCTATTTTCAGCAAAACTAATTTTCCAGATCTGAGCTCTGTTGACTTCAGTTATTGGAAGTGCATACCAGATAACCACAAAAAGTATAAGAATTCAGTCTTTTATAAGAAATCAGTTAGTATTCATTTAAATGCATTTGGTTTCATTTAACTATATTTGAAACTTTGAAGCTGAGGCTGATAGACCAATACCAAACTTTGAATCTTGTTCATCTGTATTAAACATATATAAACTATATATGAACAACTTGGCTTACATTTTTTTCCTTCCCCTCTCTTCCCCCACCCAATAATGATGGCAAAACATTGTTCCTGGCAAGAATGGGAAGATTACTTTGTTCCTTGTTATTGCTTGACTATCCAATTCATTCTCAACATCTGATTAAGTATAATACTCCACTGTAGGAAAGCAAATAACAGTTTCAACTGCTTCATTGATGGTTTTGTGTTCCTTGCAGTTAAACAGATTTTCAGTATGGTACCTTAGAAATAACTAGAGTTAATTTATGCATGTGACTGTTCAGAAAGTACCTGAAGTAGCTAAGGCTATGAACTGCTTTTATAGGCCCTGTTTGGTTTACAGAAGTTTGTTTAAAGCAGTGGGCAGTTGCCAGCCAGGATGCTCTCAACTCAGTAATAATTATGGGGAGGTTGGCTCTCTAAGGGAAGTAGTATAAAGACCATGTTGAAGACACAATGCAAACTGTGAAGAGTCAATATAAGATGTCAATTGTAGGTAAAGTGTTTTTTAATTTGTTGTGTCAATGTGCTGTGATATGATGTACCGTTTAGCTGGGTCACTTGCATCCTACAGACCAGTCTTGGCATTGCTTATTCCAGGAGTCAGCCAGGTGCAGTCACTTGCAGTAAGAAAGAGGAAAAGACTCTTGGCTGCTCTGCTTGTGGGCATTAAGGACATAAATACAGAGACTGACTGACTGAATGGCAGATGTATTCTGGATCATTGCATTTTATGAATATTGTATTGTTCCGGTTTTAGTTTTCATCTGTTCCTCATCCTTTGTCTCCTCAAACTTTTTCATATATGTAGATGGCAAACATTGTCCAGAGGGGCTTTGGAAACCTGTCTCACCATTGAACTCTTTGCTGAGTACAAGATGGCCATCTGAAGCTGAGTGTATTAATGCTTTGAGGATACAGTGTTTAAAAAGCATAGGTAGGCATAGTGCTGAAGAGGCAGAACTAAAATAGAAAACAGGATACTTCACTCAAATCAAATGTAGTGAAAACTTGAAACAGCAATAATAACAATCATGGGAAAACTGCTGTTTAGAGATGAACAACATCAGCCTGGATAACCAGGAGTGGAAATTGAAATGTAGAAATATAGAAACTGCATGAGATTGGGAACAAACACAAAGCTTTTTTTTTTTTTTGTCCTTCCTATATTACTGTTGGAATACAGCTAGAGATCACACAGAGCACTGCTGATTGCAAAGACCATTCTTGAGGCAAAAGGTAGACCTGAGGCAGAAATTCATTGTATAAGAGAAATAAAAGAGACAGACTATCAACTCTTGATACAAGTGTTTTTAAAGGCTTCTCAGAGCATTCTGGCAGTTTGCTGTGTTCTCCATCTTCCAGACTTTCAGTGCAGGCTGAGGGTTGCCTATTTTGTATTACTTAAGCTATTTGTGATTTCTTCCTCCTCTATTTGCACTAATGTATAGGACAGAATTACTAGTCCCATTTTAATGACATACAGAAAAGGCAGATAAAGAGAGAGACCAAGGCCGAGATCTTCAAAAGTACCCACTTTCCATCAGAAAAGTTTCTGGTACCTGGCTGGTTTTGTGGATCTGTGGCCCAGGGGTCAGCTCATAGCTGATAAAGTGATCTGGGCTGGAATGAGGGATTCAATCTACATCTACCATTTCAAGGCTGCTACCCTAACCATTAAGACCTCTTTTTGAGTTTTTATTGTGTTGATCATAAATACTTCCTATAAAATTAGTTTCAAAGTGTTGTAATTGGTGTGCCATAATTGCAGCCATTTGATTTGGCAATTGCTGTCTAGATGGATTTCACTAATGTATATAGCAGAAATTTTTGCCTAAAGAATTAATTCAAGAGTATGTCTGGACATGAATACAAAATAAAATTCTACATGGAGAGAACTGGTTTTCCAAAAGCAGACTCTCATCTTTTCATGTTCCTAACATTACCCACCTCAAATTATTATTTTTTATAAGAGAGTGTAATGTCAGTCATGATGAAACAGGCAGAATTACCTGACTTTTCATAAAAAATTGTATAATGTAGACAACTTTTTTATTGTTTTGGAGAATAAAGAGCAACTCTGTCTCACCTTTATTGTCTGTGCAAAACACATTGTTAAACTGTTAGATGAATACCTGAATACACTTTAAATTCAGCATGGGCCACTTTACAATAATGATGCCTTAATATTTTATGTTTCCTAGGGCAATTTCTCCTGAAGTGTGATCATTATAGATAATAGTGATAATTATGAAATTTGTTACATTTGAAACCCTAACTTCTTGTACATAATGGTTATTAAAATGTCTTCTGTAGTATACATGAATTGTAAGGATGAGTGACATAACAGACCTAATAGCTATTTAGTTGCATTTCCTAAGAAGAGATGTAACCATCTGAAAAGGAATTGCAGAATTCTAGTTTTCTTTGTTCATGAAGTTTGTTTCCTAAAACAACACAGCAGAATTGCTACAGTTGTATTGATGTTGTACTACATTCCAGTTAGTCTGTCTTTAATGAGAAGGAAAGATTGAGATAGTGTGATGTGACTTGCCATGCAGCATGCACTATTAACTTCCAAGACCTTCACCTAACACCTTCATCTTTGTTCTCCAGCCCAAAGCCTGCATAGCCATCTCTGGTATGCAGTGTTTCAACCAGATATCTGAACTGAAAGCCTTCATCCAAACACTTTTGTGCAAAGCCAAAAACAGGTGCAATTAAATCAAATGCATATTTTTAATTAAAATGTACATTTCTGAAACCATACAACACAGACCATGGTAAGTGTACATACATTACCATGGAGCATCTATAATAAAATAACATATTATATAATGTGTGTATGTCTGCACTATGCAGAAGATAGTCTTTTGCTTTCAGATGTGTGCATTGGCTTATTTAACGTAAGAAAATATCTTCTCAAGACAAATGTGACACTGCTTGCCTTTTGAAAAATACTCATTGAAGGCATGAAACAGTACAGAGAATGTTTTCCCAGCACAAACAAATTTCTCGTTACATAACTTCTTTGGCTTCAAAAATTAAGCAAGCTGTTTGGTTCTATACTGCAATTTTGAACCTGCCAACTCTGACAGCCTCACATTATCATTTAACTGTTGTTTGGTGGTATTGCAGCAAACCTCTCTGCTTAGTTTATGTTGACCTTGTCCTCCTGGTGAGATTCAAATAATGCTTCCTCTTCAAAGGTGTATCTGTCAGAAATTAATGTCAAAATCACATTGCCTGTGCTCCAAAAGAACTAGTGAAATATAATTTTTGTTACAAGTGAGAAGTAGGTAAGATTTTGAGACTGTGAATAAAGAGACCAAAAGGAAAAGGGCATTTTAGGGTCTTCTGTGTAGAGATTTGTAAGATTTTGTTTTGTCAATATGATATATAAAAGTATTACTGAAAACTACATAAAAATTTTATAAGTATTTGTTAGTGAATTCAGATATTTTTCTGATGATTACTCTAAATGTTTTGTATTGTATTCTGAAGAATGCAGGTACCGTCCTTACATAATCAGAGCTTCATTAAAATACTTTCATGTGCCATTGGGTGGGTTAAGGAGGGATTTATTCTGTTGTGGCAAAATTTCCTTTTGTTGTTTGTTTGTTTCGGTTTTTTTACTCTTATATTTAAATGATGCTGTAAACAGGATTTTATTTGCAATTGTGCTATATACAATCATAAAATTATTAGAGGCAGCCTTCTATAGATTTCAAATAAACATTTCCTTATTTATATGTATTTTGCAACACCCTGAAGTATGATTTACTTTCAGGTCTTTCGAACACTAAAGGAATGAGCACGCTAATCATAAATCTTAGTGTCATTGCTTTAACTTTTCCCATTTTGCAATTAACATATTTAAGCTTTTCCCATAATTTTATTTCTTCTAGGTCATTTTATAAAACTGTTGGTCAGTATCCTCGTCAGCACTGTTTAGTATCTCTGACATGTAACAGAATTGGAGACCAAGCCCTTAGACTTTACAATAAACACAGGGAAAAATCCTCATCAGCCAAAAGTTGTATTTTGGTTGTTTGGTAGTTGGGGTTTTTTTCAGTTTTAAACTGACAAGGCTCTTCCCACATGGCTGTACCTCTAAATCCCTTCCAAATTAAACACAGAGATATAAAAACAATATACAAACAATAGCAATAAAAGTGCATCTTATTTATCCCTTCTTGCATTTTTACTTATGACAATCCTGAAGTGTGGCCTTCAAATCTTCTATGAGAAAGGAATGTGCCTAAAATGCACAGCATACTTTCTCAAGTGGCCTGGATTACAGTTTAACTGTAATCATTTAACAGTAAAACACTGGTTCCTAATCTTCCTTGAAGATATCATCTTTGGAAGGAGCCTGATTAGAAGCATATTTTATCCCATCAGTTTGTTCCCCCAATTCTGAGGAAAAAAATGTAAATTGTAATTCAACCTGCTTTTAGAACTTTTGGTCTCTAAACACATGTAGTTGTATAGCTTTTTCCCATGCTCCAAACTGGTCCTTTAAAACCCGTTCCTCACCCATCTAGCGACTATGTTGCCTACCCTATAATGATGTTTTTAAATAAAAATAGTTATCTCATAAAAATGATAGGAATGAAAATAAGACCCATCCCAAGCCATATAGATCTGAGTGCATCTTATAGCTTCTTATGTATAAAACTCATCCATGAAATTGTTAATTAACTCTAGGAGTATTATATTAATCTAACTGTAATTTCTCATTGCAGCTAACATCAAAGGTATGAAATTGATTGTACTATTTCCACTATATATTTATACAAGTGTGTATTTGTCTGTAGGCGTACCTACATGGCAACTGAAGGTTTCCAAGGCTTGAATTACTGCTGTTTGGGTTTTTTCCTTCTCAAATGTGATGTGATCAGATCCTGTAATATTGAAGACCAGCAGTGAAAAACAGAAGCCTTAGAAAATGTTGATGAGTGTGTAACAGAATGGGCAAGATTTACTTCCCTACCATGACCACAGTGATTTCCCAGGCAGGTATGTAAGTGGAGTTTTGGAAGACTGTTGTACAGTTGCCACTGGTTAAGAATAAGATGACTAAAGATACAGAATAGTCTCAAATATTATTCTAAACCCTTCAGGTGGTATAGCACTAGCCACAGTATGCTGGAAGGAGAAGGTGAATGTGCATAATATTATTTCAACTTTTTAACAGAAAGGGCCCAGAGCTGACAAAACAGATTGGTGTTTTTTAATGAAAGTGAATACAGTTAATCTGTGTATACTTTCATTGACAAGGTTCTGCACTTAGGAGTACAGCACAGATGGTATAAGCAAGGAATACTTATGTCTGACTGTAATTGATCCTATCAACAATGACATACCTTTAACTGGGTTGTATCACTTTACGTCACATATGGTTAATTAAGAAGGGCCCAAATACACTAAGGAGATTTTTATGTTTATACTTAGGAAAACAGTTTAGACAGGTGTTAACATAAATGAAGTTAGTACTTGTCAAAGGTGAAATTCACCATATGTAGCCCTGCTTCAGTCTCCAAATAAATATAGTATGGCTATGTCTACATTAGCAAGTAGCGAGGAACAATAGGACCTGATACACAAAGTGAAACAATTGGTGCTTAGGATCCCACTTCCCCACCGTAGGTGTCTGGGGAGCAGGGAGATTGGTTTAGACTGGGTCTGCTCTGGTCCTACTGACTGAATGCCCAGAAGTGACTAGAGGGCACTACTAAGTGCAATCTTGCACAGCATCACTTGCTTTAGATTATTTCCTTGTATTTAATACCTTGCTGTGTATTTTGGGGAGCTACTCTGTCTTTTATCCACAAAACAAAGCTTGCCCTTCATTTCCAACATCCTTCAACCTCAATTGCAAGAGATTTGCTTCCTTAGATAATTCCTCCTAGCATGCTTCCTGATTAGCCATCACAGTCATTAATTGTCTTTTGCTATATGTAGATGTCTGTGCCATGACAGTGTAGAAGAGTATCACGTAGCAGTGTTTGTGTTAAATTATTTTTTTGCATGTGCATGTATTTGTATTGGCCCTTAGTTGGCAAATCTGTCTTTTGTAAAAATACTGTTGGAAAATTACATGTCCTAAATTCTTTCCTTTTATGGACTGTACTTTCCATTGCGAAGCACACCTTCCCTTTGCTTTCTCCAGCATGGAAAACAATATGACAAAACAGAGCTTGATGTGGTTCCAATTTTGGTCCTGGAGGTATTCATAGGTATGAATTCTTTCTATTAGCTCTAATCTCAGTATTCTCCTTTACCTTTTGCTCTACTTTTGAAACTTCCCGCAATAGTTTTACCTTCAAGTCACTGAATGTGTAGTTCTACTTATACATCAGAACCCAGTGGCCACCTGTGGGTGTCCCAGAAGCAAATCTCAACCATTTTCTGAGACGCGCCTGCAATAATTGCTCTTGGGGGTTAAATAACTGCTGAACTACATATTCTTGGCTGGTGGTTCTCCCACAACAAGTATTCCTACAAGGATTTTTTTCTTTTTGAAAAGGAAAATTGTTCAAGCCCTTTCAGACCTTACATGTTACCGTTGCAGAAAGAAGAAAGTTTTGCACCACCCAGCCCTTCTCTTTAACAACAAGGTAGATTTTGTTTTCTTGTTTTCTGGTTGACAGCATTTTTAATTTTTTTTGGTAGGTTCCCCCTTCTTCAGAGCAAAAACTTTTTTATGTCTCTCTTTGTCCTTAGCCCAATTGTAAGTTCTGAAGGAGAACACCATTTCACCTCATGTGATTTTTATCAGCTTCTCCCACTTGAAAACATTGCAGCTGCTTGAAAACTTTAATTTGTCACTGCTGAAACACATACTTTGTGGGTGTCACACCTAAACTTTCCTATCCATCCCAAGTGGCTGTGTAATTTCCACAATTTGATTAGCATCATCAGTTCTGGAATCAGAAAAGTTGATGCCATTCTTAAGTTAACATCATCTTAGTTGTGATAACCATTAGCCTGCTGCCAACATTTGACTGGTCCAATATTTCTTTGAACATTATCAACTTTATATATTGATATGAAAAAGGTGTGCTAAAAATTAATTTAGTAACACCTTGAATTTAACAGTCAGCTTATTTATAAAGTGAAAACATACATAGTTGCTTGGTATCAAACTGGTTCAGATTGTGTTCAGTTTTTAAATATATAATATCAAAAGCATTATAATTTAGGATACACAAGACTATTGTGTAACATGGGAAATTGTGTGTACTAGACAACATCAAACAGTAACTGAATAAAAAACCCAAACTCCTCCCATGCTTTAAGAAATTGACATTAAGTTGTTATGATAATTAGTCTTGTCATGGAAGGTTTTTTTTCCCAAGATAATTTATTTTTTAAACTAATTTAGTGCATTGAAAAGAAGTTGGATGCATATTTCTCTTTCACTTAAAGACTAGTTTAAACATCACAGAACATTGTCATATGATTTAGAAATAAAAGTAAGCCCGACAAATGGCATAGGCACCTAAAGGCACATTTTGACTTCTTATTGTAGACTGTTTTAGATTTAACTCTTTTATTTCCATTTGTGGGTTTGTGCTTAAAATTAATGCAAAAGTTATATTTTTCTATTTCTCTGTAAAATTATCTAGCATTTTGTAAAATTGTGTTGTAATGTTGCATATACATAGGAAAAGAGTAGCAAGTGTAGCAACCTAAAAAAACGGACTGAAGTAAATACAGTAATAGCATTAATTTTCAGTTTTAGTGTGATGTTTTAATATACTGTTCAGATATTTTTCAGATAGCTTCTAATCAATTCTTAATTGAACTACTCATGTACCTTAAAGTATGTACTAAAGTATCTTGCTAAATCAGAGCTTAAATTTAAAAGGTTTGGGAAGCCTGTTAGTAAGTCCTGAGCTCTAAGTATCTCAAAACAACAGAAAAAGTCATATATTCTAGAAAACACTTCCTTTATGTTGTGTTACTATAGGGCCAATCCTGCTGTGCTTTGTTCCCATTGAAAAAGTAGTGTGCCTCCACTGTATTTTTATAAATATCATAAGCAATGTTATCAGCCAGTACCCTCAGTATAGTGTAACAATATACATAAACCTTTCCTTCAGAAATACTCATAAGAAGTGGGGGGGGGGGGGGTAGAGAAAAAAAAAAAGGGGAGAAAATTAATCTGGTATCATTTTTATTCCCTGGGAAGTACTTTTTTTTTTTTTCCTCTTTGAGGATGACCACTTAATTTAAAAGTTTTTGAGAGTTATGATCTTTGGTACAAGAAATTAGTTTGTAGATAGACTTAGAGCAACAAAGACACACGGGTTGAGTTTCACAGTTATATTAAAAGATCACTATTTTCTAAAATATTTTGTTGTTCATGAGTAGCAAATTTACTCTCCATGCACATTTTATCAGATATCACAAAGAAACTAAGAGAATGTTATATTTGAAACCAAGCATCACTGATACCAACCATATTACAAGATTTTCTTCACAGTGCTTATGAAGATACAAGTGGTGAAATGCACTGGAAAAACACAGTCCGGAACAAAAGCAGTGGCTTCTAAGTGAAAAGCTAAGTCTGGGGAGGTCATTAAAAAGTAGAAGAAAAACAACAAACATAGCTCTCTATTAAGCATGTGTTATGATATGTTTGATGCAATTTGATACTTCTGTTTCATTGGATCACATTTGAAAGAACGGAAATCTGGGAATTACATCAATTTTTAAAAGAAAAAAAAAAGTTGGATCAAGCAGTCTGCCTAATCTTAAATACTCTTCCACGTATCTGTTAAAGATGTAGCTGATCTGAAATTTAAAAAATCATGAATTTTGCTTTGTCGTATTTTCTGGTTTTGCCCATTCTGTTCCAGTAAAGGTAGGAATATTTTCTCAGTATTTTATGTATGGGTTAATAAGTAGATAACTGATAGCAAAATGGGTGAAGGTTTTTATATATTCTCATGAAATTGCATGTGCAGTTTGGTTTTAAATATTTTTGTATAAAATATCTCCCACCTAATTATTAAGGGATTCACATGGATTGAAGTGAGAAGATTCTTTAAAGAACAGAAAAAAAAAGAAACAAGTAAACAGAAACAACATTAAGAAGAAATATCTAAAGGACATCTAACATTTGTAGTTATTTGTTCACCAGTTCTGTCTAGAAATGAGAGAAATTGATTGCATGTGGAAATCTAAACAATTTGGTTAAGTATGAAATATTAACTGCTTAGCAGGCCAAGAGGAGAGCAATATAAAGCTTCAAAGCTAGAATAACATTTGCAAGCATCTTATCCTTATTCCACCAGCAAATATTTTTTAAGGTCATTTGAATGTCAATTTAAATGAAAAAAAAAACCCCAACCAAAACCAAAAACCCCAAATGCAGAAAACTGATTAACAGTATCTGGTTAGGTTAAAATAAGATCTTCTTAGATCTTTAACATGAAGATTTGACATTTTTTAGGGAATAATTTTTTGTAAAAATTGACACCTCAACTCTCAGGCTCCTCATTCATAAGCTTCTTCACCATTCCAGCATATCTTCACCTTGAGTCATTGTATCTTGCTTACACTTCCCACCTTTTTGCTGCGTATGTCATGGTACCTTATTTGCTCTGCTAGTGCATTCTACTCTCTGAGTAACTCCCTTCTATTAATGAAAATGCTACTCCTGTGCAGCAAGAACCTACAATCTCTTCTTTGAAATGCTTTTAAACACCCCTATTGCACAGTCCTCACCAAAATGCATAATCTCATTGCAAACACTGAACTTCCGTTTACTGCCATGTTTGACAATTCTTTTAGCTATTATTCTAAAGCAGACAGTTTTATAGTTTTGTGATTCAATGGGAATAAAATTAAATTGCAGAAGGAAACTGAGAATCCAAACAAACAAAACTTTTCTGTTTCTCAGTTTCACCACTAGAATTTGAAATTACTTGGTTTTATTGTCTTGGTTCTCTTCTGTGACCTAGTGATTGTAATCAGCTATCAAGCCTACTTGACTATGGTCTACAGAAATGATCCTCCAGGTTCTTCATTACTAGGCTTTCCAGGACAACTTTAATGTGTCTGCCACCATGCTGAAAGAGTACATATTCTGATGAGTAATAAACTCTCAACCCCTGTTTATAAGACTTAGTCAGGAATCCATCAATCCTAGTAACATTGCTTGTATATTTTCCAAACTGTGAACTAACAAAGTTTGGCCTATAGCAATGAAAAAGGTGTTCTATAAAAATGAATACTGAGGTAGATGCTCCTTAATAAATAAGCAAACCCTTCTTCTGCCAGCTACTTTCTAGTTTGAGAAGGAACTGGTTTGTGGACTCTAGCATAAAAAAGTAGTACATAAATCATATACAGTTGACTAAATCACTAAGGTTGCAGCCTAAGCACTTTTTTTTTGTATGAAGATAAGTAATTTCTGCTATAATGCTAGTATTTCAGTCATATGTGATTATTATTCTTTAAGTTTACTTGAAATAACTTTTTTCAGTCTAGCATGGTCTCCTGTCTTTTTTTTAAATACCAAGTTGAAGACTAATATAATGCAGTACTCTGTATAGGAAAGAACAAAGTAATGCTACATTTGGAAATTGATTCTACAGTTTCTTTTTGTCCAGTTCCCTTCCTTCCTCCCTATTCACCTCCCAGTCCCAGTTACAGTAAACTGTTTATTGTTAGGTATAAAATAACACAGTGTTTATGGCTTAAATATAAATTTGAGTGAGTTGCAACATCAATAAAAGTTTAGAAATTCACACTTAAATACATCAGGGTTTACATAAAACCTGAAAAATATCTTTTCAAGATACCATTGGAATAATGTTCCCAGAACTGTTTGATATTGTTATCTTTGTATTATTGAATCCTGTTTGATAAAACTATTAGAGAAATACTTTTTTTTTTTTTTACCATTGATTCTTTTTATGCACAATGGTTTTGGTAGAGGAAGGGCAGGATTTTTTTTTTTTTTCCCCTGGGAATTCCTAAGACATTTATGTAATTTTAAAGCTCAAGTTCAATTGAACCATTGAGACTGCTCCATATGAATTTTGTGGCTCACAAAAGTAATGAGGAAAGTAACATTAGTTTTAGAAATAACACATTGCTTTTGTTTGTGATTCTGCATTTATTGGACTTTCTGTTTCAGCTTCCACTATAAAGTCTATCTGTAGAGGTTTAAGAACTTGACTAAAAAAAATTTGCTTTGGGTGAAAAACTAACATTAAAGCTATAGTGCTTGGAATGAAGTTGCCTTTTGCCCCCAAATTTTGAAAAGGAAAAAGAAAACTTTGTGGGCATTAATTCTGTATTAGCTCAAGATGTTATTTAGTGTTTCTATAACTCAGAAAGATATTTATGAACATTAATTTTTTGTTTGTTTTTCCACTTGAAGGATTTCTTTCTGTTTCACTCAGTATGTTGAATAATCATCAGTAGCAAAGCAAGTTCTAGTCATAAATCAAGAGAATGACAGATTTTAGTTTTAATGAGTTGCCTAGCTGTTAAAAGACAGGAATAACAGAGTTGTCTTTATTTCACTAGATACATGCTTGGTACTGCAAACAATTTTTTTCTGGAGAATCAAGGGTAGAGCATGATCCTCACAGAGCTTTCTTTGCCATTGCATTATTGCAATGTTACTGACCAATGTTCTTAGTATGCTGAGCAGTCTTTACATGTTGGGGGTGATCTGTTTTTCAAACTAGTGTAAAAATGTCTGAAGTTGGGTTTGATCATATTTGGACATCTTGGGATGCAAAGGCAATTCCTAACTGGTTGTTCACTTACAGCACAAAGATCTAGCCCATTTCACTCTTCAGCTGAAACAGTTAGTCTGGACTTGCTCTCCAGTCTGAAGTGCAAACAGATGAGTAAGTCAGGAAAGGAAGAGAAAGGCAACTTTTGAACTTGACCTATATCCTTCCATGAACTATTTTCCCTCTTTTTTTAAGTTTATTTGTCTGTGTTTGATGACCAAAGAATGTGGATCACCCTGCTGGCAGGAAATACAAACCACTCTCATAGTTATACACTACAGAAATGATATTGTGCTGGTAAAACTAGTGTCATATATTTTTATTAAATCAGTGCCCATGATTTCTTTCTCAGTAAATCCTCATGGAATTCTTTTTGTTTCTTTCTTCCCAGAGAAATTAACCATGGGTTATCATCGGAGTGTTACATGCTAGAATGAATATCAAATTCATAACATATTAAAAATGTTTCATATATTGATTTTAAAGGAATAACCTTTATAGCAACATTTTTGAAGTTTAAAATTCATGATTGTTATGGGTTTACTTATTGATTTAGTTGCTGACCTTCAAAATATCATTAAAAAGAGTTCTGTTAGGAGGGTAATATTCTGCAGTAATCAAGGTGTCATTTGGGTTGGCTTTTTACTGTTAGTGAAGGGGTTTTTTAAGTTTTAACTTAGCAGTCTAATCTTTTTATACATGACACTGCCATCAAGTGACTATTGAGTAAAACCTCTGTGTTATCCATCTTTAATTTAAATGTTAGTCTTGTTTTTAATTAAGAGCTTGGTTTGGAAAGAGGGAATATCCTATACTTGCTAACTGACAGAAACAAATTCAATTTATTGCTCTCTGGACCAGATTTGTGAAGGTTGATGCTTGAAGATGCTTTGAAATATGCTTTAAAAGAATGGGATTTCAGTGACATCAAAGTTTGTTGGCATTGATTTTTTATCAGCTTCAAAAGGCATTACAAAACTCTCTGGTCACTTTGTGAACTATTCTGAGTGTCCACTTGCATTTTTTCAGTCATCTTAATATGCAAGTAAATCTTCCCTTTTAATGTCTCATTTTAATCCATTCTACCAGAACTCCACAAAATAGAGGTAGTCTATAGACTTGGGTAAGGATTTTAAGATGCTGAATCTAAGAGGCCAGAATTAACATGGATCCTAAACTTCAAGAAATTTTCCTTGAATCAAGAAGCTCATTTATGACAGCCCAACAACTGTGTCTTTTAAAGTTGACAAAACCTTAAGTTTTTCAGTTTTCAGGGAGGTAAAGCCAACACCCCAGTGCCAAATGACCATTTGCAGTTCCTCGCAGCCCAAATATTAACATTCATCAACAACTCTCAGTTCACTTCCAGCAGTATGGGTCTGTTAACTAATTTTACGCAAATAATGATAAACATCCCGATTCTCCTGAAGATCATTTGCCTTCTTTCACCGTCTAGAAATGATAATAGAAAATCATGTGCACATTTGCATTTGTATTTACTGTGTTTGAATTAAAGCTGCAAACAGCTTTGATTCACTAATAACTGCTGAAAGTGTCTCATTATTGAGCTACAAAACCTTCAACAAATTAATGGAAATTGCAAATCACCTTGAAAATTGCAGGCTCTTTAGTCCTATATTAAGTGCTGAGAAAAACTGCATAAATAGCCTTGTTGCTTAACTCTTTTGAAAAAAGAGCTTTCTTATTACATTTTTTAAAAAGCATGGCTTGCTAATTAAGGCATGGCTAAGCAACATCTTGATTTTTTTGCTGTATTTTGTTTTCTGTACATGAACATTATACAGTATGTTACTATTTTTGCTTCCTTCCCTTTTATATAATATTTAGAAACACAGACTCTCTGCCTCTGATGCTAAGCAAATATTTTGGGCACTTTTCTCTCATGCCACAAATTACAATACAAGTTTTAGCATGTGCTGGTTCTTTTCTGTAGTGAGATAATGTATTTTTAAATATATATACCTGCAATGTTTTCCTGCAAAATTGCAGCTTAATGAGAATAAAATATTTCATGAAAAGAAAAGAAATCCACACTATGTATTTGTTTGATTTTTACTGTTTCTGCATAACTCTGAATCTAAAACTAGTGCATGTCACTTGTCGTGAAGAAAAATGTATGGAGCTGATCTCCAGTTGGTATAATCGTAGCCTCATTGTCATGGAAATCTACTCTAGCAGAGTATCAGCTGCATTTCTGTAAAAGGTAGAGTGATTTCTACAAAGTGCTAGGTTCTCTTATATCCCACAATTCCACGTTACAGCTGCATGTCTCAGGTAAACTTGATTGATTTGAAGGAACATATTTCAGCTTAACATAGATTTGAAATAAAAATCACCAGTTTGTAATTTTGTCCATTTTTGCTAATGCTTCAGTCATCATTAAGGTTGTGATGATGAGTAATTTGTTAGTTTTCTGCATTCAACAGAATTAAAAAAAAATAATTAAGGCATATCAGACAATCTTTTTACATATAAAGCTTCATATAGCATTTGTGCTAGTGCAGTGTAACAATAGAGGAACAGAATTTGCACTCAAAGTAATTTTTCTGCTATATTTGAAGTCACTTTGCTTATAGTAGTAAAAGCATTTTGTGCTGGCACACCCTTTAGGTATTATTGCTAAGAGAAGTTCCAACATTTAACAAAATTTGTGAATCTCCAATAACACAACTGCTTCTATTAGTTGGCAGGTGCCTTTTACTAGAAAAGCTTTTCTATGATTTTCCAGATTGGTTTCTTTCAAGGGCTGAATAACCTGTGAGATGTCCATCACTAGTTCTGTCCAACAATGGAGCTTGAAGTAGCAAAGAATTGAAGTTTCTGTTTGTCCAGCCCCATGGTTACAGGCTTCATGAGTGAGGAAAAAAAAAGTCCATTTCATTTTCTCTTCTTCTTTTTATTCCTTCTAACCCATCACCTTCTGCTTTTCCTTTTGTACTTTCTTGATATTATTAATCATGTATCCACAACTCTTGCTCATTACTTTCATTCTACTCCACCACCCCAATTTATGTCCTTTTACCCATGAGCACTGTACTGATGTTTGATAGCACTTTGCTAGTCTTTCACACCAAATGATGAAAGATCAAGTATTACTCCTTTTCATTCCAGCTTCTTCATGTCCAAACTATGGAGACTTAAACACTCCTCCAAAATCTATGAAAACATTAATATTCTTCTATTTGAAGCCCAGAAAATAATTTTGTTTCCTTCTGTTTCTTTGTCCTCTTTCCTGCTGCTTTGTTCTCCCTGCTGCTCAGTCAGTTGAGCAGTGGATACTTAGTGCTTTTAGAATACTATTTAACTGAAGAAAATGAGTCAGCTTGCTATCCAGCTATTTGCATGGACTTATCGCTGTTTTGAAGTAGTGTTTGTTTAATATGCTAAACATATGTAGAAACCACAGGCACCTGGAGGTACCATCATTTTCAAAATCAAGTTGAATGCAGGTGAATTCAAACTGATTATAGTCTGTTGTCTATCTTCTCACACAGTTTTTTTAGAGGACACAATGTTCGAGAAAGTTTTGGCATGTACTGATGTTGTTGAACCCATTCCTCAAATATTTGCTCTTTAAATATTGTGATGTTGTAAGGATCATTATATACCAAGTTTCTACATTACAAATGTACATAGAGTAATTAACAAAAACTATATGTTCAATTGTTCATGATACTTGATTACTCATATGAGGCTAAGGTAATAAGCATGTGTTTCCCATCAGTACTTGCATACAGCTCTCAAATACTAATGGAAACTATATGTATTAAGCAGATGTGACAGACCACACTCACAACTTGAAAAAGGTTTCTGCTTTGCAAGGCCTTCTGCCTAAGTGAATTCCAGTTTTCTGGGTTTCATGTTGGAATGGTAATTTAACTTCTTATAGTGTAAATGTAAGCCAACTTCTGATGATGTGACTAACTGAAAATTACTTTTCATAGCTGCTACTTTTTCAGCTGGGATGCAGAAGTTGCCTTCAATTAAACTTGAAACTTCTCCAGTGACAGTAAAGTGCTGTCTAAAATAACTAATAAAATACAGCTGGAAGTGGAATAAAAGCTAGTTTTAGACATAAGGAGGCATTTTATCAAAAAGGTAGTCTCTATGTGGAGGTTAACATTTGTATGAATAACTGAAAGGTATTGAATAGGACCTACCCAATTTAATATGTGCAAGATACGGTATTTCATGGAACTTTCACTTGACAGTTAGTGGCAGTCATGAAAATTTAGAACATCAAAATAGTGTGAAAAAACTTATTAAGTACATTTTCTAACATAGTATTTTTTGTTGTTGTTCTGATGAAAAAATTGATCAAATACATTGCTTTCCTCTACTTCTTGTTGTAAAATCTACTCTGCTATATCACAGACCCCTAACCAAAACCATGTAATGTTATGATTTTTTACCTAACATAGTCAAAAGGCTGCTGTAGCTGATGGTCTATTCTCTTGGGCCTTCATAGATGTGTGATAATAGGATATAATAACTAAGCTTCGTTATCTATTGCTTCTTTGTTTAGGTAATTGTTTGACTGACAAGGATAAAGCATCCTAAATATGTTCCTTTTGTGTCTTATATTGGGTTTGAAAGGAGAAAACTCGAGACAGCCAGTTTTGCATGAAGGATACAATAATAGTATTGTATATGTTATTTCAGTTGAATGTTATGTTTTGTCTACAGACAATTTATAGGCGGATTCATAATATGCAAATAAAAGCTTTCATTTCCAAACCTTCTGGTGTAATAGTTTTGAAACTCAGCTATTTTTGGTGTAGGATGCACAAAGGTCTGAAGAATTTTTCCCATATCGCCAGGTTTAGTTTTGGTTGTGACTAAGTGCATAGCAATGGAAATGGTTGCTGAGCAGGATTTTGAAATCATCAGTGTATGCAAATCCCACCTGCCTTTTTTTTCCTCTCCAGAGCTTTGAAAAGAACCCAAGGCACAGATTTTTAGTCTCCTGGTGTTGCTGGTAGGCTCTTCTGCTTGACATTAATAGTCAATACCATCATGATTCCTAGATGAGGCGATTTCAACTCTAAGTCATTAAAAGGTTGGTAAACAGGCATCCCCCAGACAAGAGTAATGCATGCATCTGTGCTGTGTTAGCTGTACTTAAACAGGTGAGACAGACTGAAAAAACAGAATGTGGTAACTTCTCTCCATTTTGGTTGTGTAGGGTCCTTGTTCTCTGAGAGAAATTTTTGTCTGAAAAGTTTATATTAAAAAGTGAAAATATTTAAAGAGTCAACACAGCACTGACTTAAAAGCATATGCATTGGCAGAGTGATGGTTGTTTAAACTTTGCAGTGAAGCAGGTAGTTTAAAACTCTAGACGTTAGTGCTTAGAACTATCTTTGTGAAGCATGCAGTGAAAAACTGAATCTGATGCCCTGTCTCTTCAATTTACATAAAAACAGCACTTCAACCAACCACAGATTTATTCTGGATATTCAATAGAGACTTGTTTAATATTTTTTCTACTGTAGATCAACATTACAGGCAATCAGAAATTGTAGTTGTTTACATTAATTTATGATGAAATGCATTCTTTGATTCTCCCATCATTGCTGCAAAGGTGGATTTCAAACAATTTAGGAAGAATTAATAGTGTTCATATTACTATATTATTAATTACTGAAAAATTAATAGGAATATCATCTGCTGCACTTTCAGAGAAACTAGGATGTAGAGGACTGAAGGCTTGACTATGCAGGTCCTTTCACATGCCTTTTGAGCCTTGTCAGTTTATGTCAGCTGAAATCTGGGACAGAGGAGGTTAAGTTATATACTCAAAGTTACACATCGAACTAGGAGCAGGGTCAGAAATAAACACAAAGAATCCTGATTGCTAGTCACCTTGAACTGCTGTATCACATTCCTTCCTAGACTTGCTAGCATTTTGGTAGTATGCAATACCGTAAATAGAATTTGTTTGCTGTCCATCTCATTTTTATATTTAGTGCTAAGTAGGAAACAGTTTTTAATGCTTCCTTAATGTTTGGAGAGGTGCATTACCAACAATCTTCTTCATTATTTTGTTTTTCTCAGTGTTTTTTCTTTCCATATCCTCTTTAACCTCTTGTTAAAAAAATAACAGAAGGTAAGTCCATAGAAGATATTTACCCACAAAGGAAAAACTGGAATATGTCTCCCTTCTTCAGTAGTCAGAACTACAGAAGAGATTATGGTAGTGGGAGAAGAGAGCTAACCTTGTGTATGAGCTCAGGGAAGGTATCTTATGTACCAATGCTGAATTTGACTGACAAAATAGCAGGATGATGTTTGAGGCGAGAACTGCCTTTTCTTGTTTGGCAACACAATAGTATCCTCTTCCTTGGATTCTCAGCACTACTCAGTATAATAACATCATAATTGGTCCCAAAGATGAAATAAGATTGCATGATGGTCTTTGGGGGCCCAGTTGTGTTATATCTAATTTAATTATGTTTAATACTGACTTTTTAATACATATGGTAGCTATTTCCTTGGCTTGGAAGTAAGGCGTATATACAAGCTTGATGTTTGCTTGATCTCTGTTCTAAAAGCACACAAATTTATTCTTAGGAGAAACCCCAGCTATATCTGTCTCATGTCATGCTGTATTCTAATTCAAAACTAAAACTGATTTGTTCCAGAAGATGTCTTGAAGCATAAATGTGTTGTGGCTTGTGGAAATGTGGGAGGAGTGATGGACAGAGCAAATGTCTATAGATTGTACTTCAAAAAACCACTGCAGCTTGCTACAGAGAAGACATAGTAAGTTATTGCTGCCTTGGAGCAACAATCCACAGCAGGCATTCACCCCTTTGCATGGGACAATATAAACATTTTAGTGGATTTATGAGTATAAAGCAGCATCTGGAGATGATGAGATTGCATAAGACTAATTTTAGAGTCTGAATTAAACTAATTCCATAGTTAAAAAAAGTCACTGCCATGTTCTATGCTCTTGTTTAAAAGATGTCTGTGGACTATGTCAATACCAGATTTTCCCAAACAAATGGAAAAGTCTAATGCACTACTGTTGGTAGGGGTATGGTGGGCACTGGCTTACTCAGAGGATTATGAAAATCCCTCATGAAAGATATTTATGCAATCAAGTTTCTGAGGCAAGATTCTTCTCAGCTGTTAGCATCTGGGTTCCATTTCACCATGAATAGGTGACTGTCTCTCAAATTTATTTATGTCTCTCACTTTTTAATAGAAAGTATAGCATGTATTCCTGGTTGGGGGTGTGTGTTGGTTTCTTTGGGTTTCTTTTCTTTTTTTCCCCTCACATTTCACTATTGTCTTCCAGCTTAAATAAGCATATTATAAATTAAACATATTAATAAAATTAGTGGTGATGTACTAATGGAGTAGGTAGGGAAATAAAGTTGTTTGAAGTCAATTTTGGTTTTGGAAATCTAACTTGCTCACCTAAAGTGTCTGAAATACTGAAATGCAGCTTTGTTCTATGTTTAATTTCTCTTTTCTCCTCTTTCCCCTAGTGATTCTTACTGGTGAAATGCTTCCAGCCTAGCAGTGATAATTGGTGAAAGTTCAGATAGTAGAGAGCTCAGTAAATGAACAAATGGACAGCATTGTAGGAGCTCAGAGTCTCCAGTGATAGAGTGGTATATATGACTTGCAATGTTATGTCATAGTTTTGGCTATTGTCTCTTCCAGAAGTGGCTGATGCACAAGTGGAAGCTGAAAATTATTAATCACCTCACAGTGCTAGCTACACAGGCCTCTACACACATCACTTTCTGGGACCCTGTAGCAATATGCTCATGGCTTGGGGTTGAAAAGGATAAAATCCTGATTCTTTTGAAATTAATTAGAGCTTTACAATTGACTTGAAGTGAGGAATCATTTGGTCATAAAGTAGTGGGCCAAAATTATGCTATTAAACATAGAAGAAATGAGGGCAAAAAGAAGTCACTCTAATTGAATAGTTTAAACTAAAAAGCAAACCAACCAAACAAAAAAGTCTTTGGATCATATGCCCAATATGCTTTCTACCAGCTTCCCAGCAAAACCAAGGTAGCTCATGACCAGTGAAGCCTACTTTCCTATGGATTCATTTCTTGAGGTTAATTGGATTTTTGATATTTAAAACAGCATGTGGGTCTGATGGAAGTATTTACTATGAAGTAATGAAGCAGTTAGAAGGTCTTTTTCTTCTACAGATTTTCCATATTTGCTCATAGGGATGTTGACAGAATTTATCTCCTCTATTCATTTGACTTATATTTGATATGGGTTAGAGATCTCAAAGCTACTGAGTTTCTCAAAAATACACCTGAAACCACTGATCTTAAATTTGATCAATATTGGCCAATGATTTGAAGCTCTTTTGGATAGATACACACAGTGTAATCACATATACACTCAGCTCCCTAACCTCAAAATCAAGGTAAAAAGAATTAATGTGTTATTTCTAACAGAGAACCCCTTTTAGGAGCAACCAGAGATTTTCTACAACAGGAGCTGTAAATATGCTTAGCTGTACTAATACTTTATTTATAAGATAATAAGGATTCTAAATAGTTTTCTAGGAGGAAAGAAATTTGTATTCATCAGCAAAGCTCTACTAGTTACGTATTCCAGTGCTTCCCTACGTTTCTTCATGCATTGCCCAAGGCTGACAAAAGTTTGTTTAAAAGCAAAAGAAATGCTAGATACCACCTCCCCCTCTTGCAGCCACCCTGGAGCAATTATGACAAGAGTATTTAACTTACAAATCAACATGATGCTAAGAGGACCCACCCTTACAAATGAAAACAGGAATAAATTTTCAATTAGCTTTCCAAGAAGGAGAAGGTTGCATGAGCTTTCTGCTCATTATACAGTATTTGAATGAAAAGCCTTTATGTTCTGCCTTTAAGTGTATAGTCTTGTCTTTTTTATGTCAGTGTTTTAAGTGCCTATCCACCATGGTTTATTGGCAGCCTGATCTTGTCCTGTCTTGGATAAGTTCCTTCTTGGCTTAGCTGAGAACAGTATCGTTCCCTTCCTGTCATTCTCAAATTTTGTTACTAAATTCTTTGTCTGTTGATTTGGCCATATTACCTTCTTTTCTGCCTCAAGGAGCTGGTAAAGCTTCACTCCAGCCTATATGTTGTTTCTTATCTCATACTGTTGTTCTTTTCCATCCATGCTAAGTTCAATGTTATTAATGTCTTTCTAGACCTATTGCTGCAACATTTCCTTTCTTTTCTGGTGCAATGCGAGGTATGAATTCACAGGGCACACAGTCTCCTTGCTGAGGAGGAGTCGCATTTTCTTTAGGGGGCCTGCCAATTCATTTCATGATAAATGCTTGCTGTGCTCCTTAGAGAGGGAGGAGAGAGACTGTAAAAACTGTTAGCTTTCTCTCACCTGCCTGCCATTTTAAGATTTCAGACTTCTCAGGTGTAGGCAACTGTCTTTCTTGTACCTTCCTCAATGTAAATGTAATTGTATGTTCTTTCTTGGCATTTCAGACATAATGGAGGTCTCCTCTTCCATTTCAGTTCTGATGTTAGATAGGAACATTGGGCATTTGTTGGGCTAGCCATTACTCATTTCATTTGTAATCCTTATTCATTTTACAGTGGATTATTTAAAATCTTTTCCAGGATCTTTTCTTAAACTGTTAATATACTTGAGGACCAGTGAGAGGAGCAGGTAGTTAGTGAGATTTGATCTTGTGCAATATCAATGACTTCCACCGGTTTCTGGTAGCAGGCTGTTGAACAGCTCATGGAAATCGGTTGGTGCACAACAGCCTAAGACAGAGCAATAGGCTCAGCTTTCAGGGTTAGAGTTTTTTGTTTTGTTCTATTTTAGTTTAGTTTTTGTTTTGGTTCCCC
>JANZLQ010000031.1:23096100-23125466 GCA_026212715.1 Elanus axillaris
CCCATTATCCCTGTTGAGTGTACATACTGAATTTGAGATATGCAGCAGTGCTTACTGAAGACATTCAGATGTCAGGAGCCAGACCTTCCCCTTGTCCTTTACACCGTATCAAAATAAGTCATACACTTTTATAGTAAATAAAAACAGTTGGGTCCCCTGTCTATGCCTTTTGGTTTTCGGTGGAGGTATTCTGATTTTTTTACTGAACAAGAAAATTATCATCACATGCAGTTTTTGGGAATAGCCAGCAACCTGCCATGGAGGCGTGAGAGTAAACAAAGTTTTGGCTTAAGTAGTGTGGCTGAGTTTGGGTATAAGAGCTACAAAACTGTAGGTGCTGTGTTGGACTGTGCTGCACATCCAGTACTTCAGAAGCCTCCATTGGATTTTAACATATGTATGTGCTTTTTTTCTGTTGCTGCAACTTTTCTTTGGCTTTTTTTGAATTAGAAAAGACATGCCAACCTCCATGCCATATGCCTATTACTAGTAATGCTTATGTATTTTTTCAGTCTCATATACTTTCATATGTAAATTGGCTATCGAATTCCACCCTCAGTTTTAACCTGTCATAATTTCATTGCTTACAGTGCAATTTACACTGGTGTAATTTAGATCAGAATCTGGATGCATATGTAAATGTGTGCATGTATGCACACATGTAATGCCTGCTTTCTTACATATACACACACACACACACTTTCATTTTACAATTAAAAATTAGTGAGACGGAGAATCAGTTGATTATTTTTATGCTGAACAGTTTTAGAGCAACTAGCAAGAGGAAAATAAATAATTTGAGATTGTAGATGGATTTTGGTGTCACGCATGCACATGCACTCCTTTACAGTGTATTTTGGTTCTTGTGAGTCCCAAGCAGTAACATCTACCCTTTCACTTGACTTGCAATGCTGAATTTTCTGCAAGCCTCAAATCTCATTTTTATTTCATTTTGGGGAAAATAGAGGCAGAGATGTTAAAAAAAAGAAAAAAGAGGAAAAAAAGGAAGAAAGAAACCCCCAAAACTGCAGTCCCCCAAGCCCCCACTTCTATACCACTCATCCAAACATGGAACATATTTTAGCAGAAGTGCCCTAGCTCTATCATATGTGCTGTGCAGAGTCATCATGGCCATGGTGCATAGCTGAGAGCCGGAAAGCAAACAGCTGCTGTAGCCTGATTTGAGTTAAAATAGTGTCAGTGTTTAGTCTGGCGCAGTGCTTCAGGAGAGATTGGCAGCTGGGTCAAACAAAGTCATTCCATTGGCTCCCTTCCCAGTAAGCTTCTGCTAGTATTTAGGTACTAGTGCAGCCTAGGCCCCTTTTCTCAGGGATAGCCTAACATCTGACCGCACCCTCTTTGCTTTTTAAAAAATGCCGTTTCACTCTTTAAGATAAATCCTCTATTATACAATCTGCCACTAATTGTGTATTAAGACTGTTTTTCTCTCGAAAGCTGACGCACCCTGCTCTCAACGTGGTGTAGAAAGCAGGCTGTTACAGTGCTGGATTAATAAAAGGGGCCTTTATGGTTTGTGAAAGAATATCTGTGCTTAGGCAGGAAACTTTTTGATCCACTGAAAAGCCAGACGACATCTAGGTAAGGCCGTGTATCAAATCTGCTTTTATGGGATAGTGGTGCAGCGACCGCTGTTAATTGTGATTGCTTAATGTTTGCATGCCCATTTTGATAAGCTTTTTAGAAAGTTTAGGAAATAGCTGCTCCCACGTATGGAGCTCTTTCTCTCCTCCCCCCTCCTCACTACTCCTATGCCTTTAACGTTTGCAAAATCTTGTAATGAGCAGCTTAGTTTTCGCTGAAATATGCGCGGGCACCTCGCTTCTTTTTGGAGAGGGGTTTCTTGCAGAGGCGCACGGCAGAAAGTTCTGCTGTCGAACCCAAATGCTGTTAAAAGTGGAGTGGCTGGGGACAATTTATAGGGAAGCTTTCAACTGTTACAGACTGCCTGTGCAATCATTTAAAAGTAGTTGGAAACTGCTTTGAACTAACAAGGGTTTAATTACGGAAAAGTTTAATGTGGCGATGGAAGGAATATTAAGTAAGTTGTCTTTGTCTCGTACTTTTTGATTTCAGTTGTTGCTTTAGCCTGTTGGGTCACATTTTTTGTCAGTGCTGAAGGCTGCCATGAATTGGTAATGAGGGCCCCTTTTTGCACATGATTTTGGCCAAGTGCCAAAATCAACTTCCCAACGGCAAGCTTTCTCTAAAAGAACCTGAAGCATTTTTTTGTGATTAGGAATCACATCTGAAAGCTGCCACAACCAGTTGTGTAGGCATGTCAAAATGACTTTATACAGTATATGTGAAGTATTAGGGGGGTGTCTGTTTTTAACTCGTGTACCAAATTGTTGCTATTATCATTCTAAATTTCCACAGCTTACGCACACCCAAAAACAGGCTACAGGGAGCTAGGGCATAATGACAGTCATTGGTACCTTTATATTTTTCAACATGCCAAAGCAGCCCTAACTGTCACATTTAAGCAGGATACAGTATTAGGGGTTGCTTAAAGCACTTGTGGACAT
Organism: Elanus axillaris; assembly: GCA_026212715.1. Taxonomy (NCBI): domain Eukaryota; kingdom Metazoa; phylum Chordata; class Aves; order Accipitriformes; family Accipitridae; genus Elanus; species Elanus axillaris. Next base: position 23,098,647 of record JANZLQ010000031.1, read on the forward strand.
AAAGCAGATGAATCTTTAAACTTTTAATCTCAGTCAATTATGCTCAGTGAACAGTAAGTAATGACATTTTTGAGAAGTTTCTTTGTTTCAATTGTGCAAATGAAGCTTTTTGATATAACTATTTAAAAAATACATGCCTAGATCCATTGGGGGAAAATTTGCAATGAAAATCTCAGATGTGCCTTTGGATTTATCCTGATTCCTTGAAATCTGGGTATGGGTCTGATCTGTGAGACAGGGAGCAGGAGCTGGGTTGTCCTTTGTTGTTAAAAAGGGGGGAAAAGAGTTAGTCTAAACATTAATAAGGAGCTGTGAAAGTTCACGTTTCAAGTGTGCTCAGACTTCAGAAACTTGTGGAGATCATCGGTGCAATAAATGACTGATTATTCCTCGCTGATATTATATAAACAAGTCTGGCACTGTAAGTGAATACATTATTACTGTACACTTGAACATTTTGTGAATTTAATCTGTATTTAACAAAGCAACTCAGCAATTGGAAATTAAGGACCTCCTATTACATGCTGTGTATACTCTACCCCAGAGTCTTTTCCATGTGCATTCAATGTAAAGACAAAATGAGTTAGGCAGCATTTTTGTTAGGCATTTTTATTTTACCTAACAGCACTTGTGGCTATTGCCGAAGAGTTGCTTGCTCCTTCCTATATTTGTTGTTTACTTATAAGCTATACTGTACTTCAGCAGCAATATCGATGTGGAACAGCCTTTCGCACCTTTCCCTGCCCCCTGCCCCCCCAGCTTGATCTCTTTTGCAGTAGTTCCTGCTGTTAAAATGGGCTTTACAGGTATTGTCTTTCTTCTGTTAAACCATACATTTTCTGTAAGGTGTTTGTGTGTGTGTATGTGTTTGTGTGTGTGTTTCCTTTATTACATAATGCAAGACATAACTAGATTGGGAAAAAACTCGAGCTTTATAGACTCTTCAGTATCTGTACTTTCATATAACTTGCCTGGGAGAGTTTATTCATTGTTACATTTCAGGAGACGGAGCTGCAATACTTGAAAGTCTCCTACGAGTTTAACTATAACACTTTGTATTTACAATGAAAGAAAGCAGACAAGATCAACATGATGAAACAAAAAAGATGGAGAACATTAGTAAAATAAACCACATAGGACTTAATTGTATTTTTCTGGGATATTAAAAAAGCTTTACAATAGGGGAAAAATACATCAAAGTTGAATCCTATTTTAATGTAAAGCATTGACAGAAAATTACCACACTGGGTGCAAAAGTAAATGTGATAGTAGAATTATCACAAATCGTTATGGAATATATTTGCTGGTGAATGGTATTAATTTCTCCTGAGTTACTAGATTGGTTACAGTTAATTTAAAATACGCGCATAAACACGTAGTTACTGCAAAACTAACTTTAATATGTTTTACTGTGATATTCCTAGTTTTACTTAGAAGGTTTTACTGTGAAATAATGAACACATGCTAGTGCGCTACTTCTGGAGGTTTTCATTTCTGTTTTGGTTCATAAAGGGTTGTGTTATAAATCACAGCAAGTTATGCTCCAAAAAACTTTGTGAGCAGTTTCTAAATCAAGAGTCAAATTTTGTCTGATAGCATGCTTGAAGTGTAAAATCTAATATATAAAGGAACAGAGAGTTTTGCTTAAAAACTTAAAACATTTTAAATTTGGCTTTTGATTGCAGACACTAAATTAACATTTTCCTTCATTAAGAAATCTATTGTCTGTATGGACATACAAAGAAGTCACGTTTCCTTCAGATAAATCAGCATTCTGTATTCATAAGTATAAAGTTTAAATTGTATAGATACTGTATTCTGTTTTTAAATCCCACACTGGTAGATTAATGTGTCTTCTTTATAGTTGGGTTGATAAATAACTGCTTAGTTACTTTTCCTGAGACTACAAAAGGTGAAGGATACTAAATATTCTCCAGTATGCCATTGTTATTTTTAACAGCCCTCAGGAATAACATGCCTCTAATCTTCCTACTTGGAGGGCTTTATGTTTTCTATTTGTTTGCAAACATATCATGAAAGAGTGCAATTATAAAGCTTAACTTTAATGTAATTTTCTATGCTAGATTTTATTCCATAGAACTGTTGAACTCCCAGTTACCCATTTCAGTGCAATAAACCAATTTAATCTGCATTCAAAATACAAATTCTTGCTTTGTAGTTGGCTTTTTTAATGACTGTTGGCCATTAATATTTTGTGTTTTAGTAGTGCACTGTAAGTGGTACACATGGTTACACATTTGAATAAAAGTTACAAATGTATTTATAAAATACTTTCACTTATCTGAAAAAAAAAGAACACTTTCAGTTTATCGAGAAAACATGAGGTCTTGTAAAAATAGCTTTATTTCTCAATAGATTCTACTGGGTGTTTTAAAACTTTAGGAATTAAATAGAGCTGTTTTGTTTTGTCTTGTGGGGTTTTTTTTAGCAAGCATTTAATTCATATAAACTAAGCACTTTGTTCTATATGTTCTAAATTCCAGCAATGAGATAAATAAATTGCTGGATTGGATGGAACATAATTATTGAATTTTGGCAGAACTTCAGTGAACTCTGCTATGAAAGATTAATGTACACAGTGTGCTCTTAGATTCTAAAGTAACAGAGTAAGATAAGGGGAGTGCATAACAGGCTCCAACCGTTGTGGTTTAGAGAAAATAGAAGACAATGGGCAAATGTTAACTTTTGGTATAAACTGCTTATGATAATGTTTTGTCATCTGAGTGATAAAACCTACAGGAGGGAGACAAGAAAATCCAATTTAACACAAATGCTCTCCATTTCTTTCTTGCTCTGCTTCCCATTTTTCTATATTAGAATAGCCACAATTGTTCTGTATCCTTACAAAAAGGAGAATATAGCAGGCAGACTACTTGCAGTATCCAGTCATGTAATGTCCTAATGAAATCCCTCCATATCAGCATGTTATATATGTTTTTTTCACTACAGTTATGGTTTTGGTTTGTGATTATGCTACAGTGTTTTCAGAATACAAGTAAAATTGCACTGGCTGGATGAAGGCTACATGAAGTCATAGTAGTGTTTGTTATTGCTCTGTCTTTCTTCTTTCTCTACCAAACCTTGATAGTTTAAAACATTTGCTTCAATTGACAAATTGTGGTTATAATCACAAAATCATATTCCTCATGGTTTTTAAATAATTACTGCACCCAAGTAATGTTTTTAATTGAGAACAAAGATGCATTGTCCTGCCAGTCAAGCTCCCTTGGCAGGACCAATATGATTGCAAAGACTTTTTAGTATTTTCAGTCAGTTCACTATAGGAGAGAATGGGCACGACATCAACCCTGCTCTGGGGAAAACGGCTGTAGCTCTGTCAGTGGTAGCCTGCTCCCCGGAGTAATCCCTCTGCCTGCTCAGCCTCCCCAGCAGCCTGTACCTAAGCCGAGGTGTTTTCCCTTCTGCAGATGTGTGCAGCCCCGAGCATGAGCCCCTGGCCCTGGAGCTGGTTTCCAGTGGGTCTCAGGGATGGCGGCATGATGGGCAGGCTCCAACGTGGCTGCAGGTGTGTGGTCTGCCTGACTGGCTAGTTATGGGGGTATAGCTCCAGTGCACCCCAAACACCTGGAATCAGAGAGACTTAGGCAGGGAGGATGCATCCATGGTGGGGGGGTTTTTTTTCTCTGTTTGCCTCTTGCTTCTAGACTGTTAACCTGCTGCTAAGGTGGAATGCATTCAGCTCAGTGTTTTAAAATGGCAGGTATCCAGGATCTTGGATGTACTTCATGACTTCAAAGACATTCCTGCTTTCCTTCTCAGTCACATCCTTAAGCTCATGATGACTTCGTTACGAGTGGGATAGTTAAAGAGGTATAAGGGCAAGGGGCTGATCTAGGGCCCATTGCAGTCAGCAGAGATAACCCCCCTGACTTTGCGGCTCTTTGGATCTAGCACCCTGTGACCTGGCTGCTCCGAGACACCAAAAACTCCCTCTTCCCCATAGTTCCTGGTGGCACTAGTGTGACTGGCATTGCCATCTTCCTCAAGCAGCTTCACTGTCTTCATCCTCACTCCTTGAAGAGGACAGTTTACTGAGTAAAAGGCTTGAACATGCCTTCCTTGTGTTGTAAAGAAGCAGATGTCCGAGTGCATATTTTGCCCATTTGCAGTCTTTTCCCTCATCCTTGTCTCCTTCTGAAAGTGACTCTTGTGGCTGACCTTGATTATATCAATTTGTATCACCATTTCAGGCAGAGTTCAGAAAGAGCAGCTACCTGTCTTCTAGTGCATCCCTATTTAAATATTGCAGTAAATAGTGTACACCCAAGGTGAAATGATTTTACATACTAGGTCTATTATTTTGATAAATAGAGATAATTTTCTTTCAGTAAGGTTGATTTCAGGATACCTTCCTCTTCAACCAAAAAATTTATATTTTAATCTTTTGTATGTATGTAGAGCGCTTCAATCTTTGCTTGCTCTGTAAGTGTATTTGGTTGGAAAACCTTTGACAGGTTATATTCAGAGTGAGCTTGTATTTCTTTTTCTTTTAGGTTTAAGCAATTCACAGAAATAAACAGATTTTTTTTTAGCCATCTAGAATTGTTACCACAGATAACAAAAGAATAGGAGGAGGAATATTATGCCTTCTTTGCAGGCATAATAAATGTATTTGCAATGTGAAATCAAGTTATGCTTTTACAGCAGCAGGGTTATGGACTGTTAACATATTCAATGTCTTAACATATTATGAACATTTTTGCAAAAGTTATTTATATGACCCAGTGAACACCCCCTACATTATTTTAATGCATAAAATTGGGTGGATATTTAAATGTCTAGCAGGTGTCACATGGGAGGCTGTGAGATGACAAAAAAAGGTGGATTAAAGCAAATCTTACTGTTCCCTCTCTGCTGACCCGGAGAGTCCTGCCTGCCACAGAAGTAGCAGGTCTCCTGGGTGGGGTGAGACAGTGGCACTGGGACGCTTCTGTGCCTTGGTGCAGCTGTGTGTGGCAGCGGGGGGAGAGCATCGGGAGGGCAGGAGCAAAGCCAAGGTACTCATGACTGTACAGATTGGTTGTTGTTCTGCCTGGTAGAGAGGGAGCGTAGCAGCTGTCTCAGGATCCCAGGCTGAGGTCTGCTTTGAGTCTTTCTCAAAGCAGGATGAGTTTTTTAGCTGCAATCCCAGAGCCCTTGGCAGCACGCAATGAAGTTACATGGGCAGCGTACTGGGAGAGGGCTCAGTCCTGTGAGGGATCCTCTGTGGCTTCATGAGTTACTGCAAAACTTAAGTCCCGAATTAAAGGCAGAAAATACGAGGCAGGAGAATGTGGTTTTTCAGATGTATAACAGTGTGGAAGCTTCTCTTTCGAGCATAGTAACTAACAAACAGATTAAATTCTGCTAAAGTGATGTTTGGGTTTTTTTAGTTACCTGCACATTGTATGGGTCAGCATAGCAAATTATCCTAATATGTAGTCTGTAAAATTGTGTACTTTACAGTTTGCAAAATTACACATACTGGTGTCCATTTCTGAGGGGTCTGTCCCTGGGCATGCCAGGTCTCCCAAGGGCTGAACATTACAAATATCAAATTTTCCTTCCACTACGACATACAAAATTTTGCGTGTCAACATTACACTCTTCCAAAATATTGAAAGAGTGTTGTAAAGAAGAAAAGGATTCCACAGACGTCTGAAACATCTTTTTTTTTTTGTCAGAAATGAGGAACAGTGATGTTAGAAAGCTGTTACATTTGAGTAGGGCAGGGGGGAGTAGGGGAGGAAGGTTAAGTTTAAAAAACCCAACCTAGTCATGTAACTCACAATGTTCACAACCTATGAAAATATTTATGACAGAATTGAAATACTGTTAGGCTGACAAATCACAGTTGAAACTGCTTGTTGTAATCTTAGAGCATGGCTGAAGAAGCAGAGTATTTGACTATAATACTCCTGTATTAATAGTAGGAAAGAAACAAATATTTGAAAGGAATTCCAAATACTCACAAGGTATCTTATTTGGGGGCATACATTAGTTTGCTAAATTCCAACTCCCAGACTGGTAATCATGATTGTTAACGTATATCCTTTATGACTTTCAGAGCAAGAGAAGCCAACTTTAGAAGCATGCATATTGTGATATCCTCATCGGTAAGTACCCTAACTGCAATCAACTTTATTACATTTTTGTAGAGTAGAGGCCTTTTCAAGACCACACTTGCTGCAGCTTAGTCACACAACAGCTTCAAATGTCATTCTGGAATAATAGGGTAGTAATCTGATATACTCTATAATGAAAATCAGTGTAAAGCACAGGTGGTTGCTAGCATTTGTGTGGTCAGATATAAAAGCTTCACTATGGGTACAAGCTACTGCTTTCCCACTTGAGAAAAGTATAATTAAAAGTGGTTTCCAGATGTGCTGGCACACATCTGCCACTTTAAAAAGTGAATTTTGCAAATACAAACTGAACTGTGTTGCATTCATCATTATAAAGCTGTTGATGGGTTTTCAGGTAATAAAAATGTTGGAAGCATCAACACCACTGCTGTAAAACTGAGGTGTCTTTAGAAAACAGACAGTAGCATTTTATGTTTGTATTGTGTTCTTAGGATTTTCTGTGAGTAGTTCATAGCTGAGCTGTGGCAAATATGCATAATCTATCTGGACAAAAATTAAGATTTATTTCATGAAAATATGAGAGATGACTCCTTGCTAGCAATTTTATTTGCTACCAGAAAAAATGCAGCAAATTTGGGCTTTTTTCTTTGTTTTCAGTGCAGTGAAATAAATGCTACCCTAAAACATTAAAGTTTGGTTCCTTTATCCTAATTTTCAAGAGGTGTAAATAGTCAGAAAACAAGAAAAACATAATGTGCTGAAAATTGACCTTTAATTTTTCTCAGAACAGAAAACAGAAGAAACTCTGTACTTACGGGCTTACATAATGCATCCTTAGTTGAACTATCTAGGGGGTGGAAATTAGAACAAAATTCAGAAAAGGTGCTAGGCTTTAAAATATTGTTGAGAGAACATTACATATCTTTTGATTTAGCTAAATATAGATTTTTAGGACAAATTGTTTCTCCTAATATCCATTTGATTTCATTAGAACCAGTATTTCCCCTGGAAATGTTGTTATTAAAATGAAATCCATGTTTCGGAAGAAAGTTTTTGCAACTCCAGAAGTTTTAGTTACTGCTGCTGCTTGGAACTAGCACAAGGGAATAATTCTGTGCCTGCTATCTTCTTAATGACACTTCTAGCACTGCACCAATTACTGATACCTATGTCTTCCAGTCAATTTAAAAAAAACAATGAAGGCTGGGACCTACTAGCTCGAGGGTTTGGTCTATTGATCAGGCTGCTAAATAATAAGAGTTTTTAAGATACTATGTGTAATATTGGCTTACCATTGCCTATATTTCCTTCACTTACTTCCGCAGATGTGGCTCATAGCATTTCTTGTTGAGTGAGAGTCTAATCCTTAACATCATATTTCAGGGAAATACTGACACTGGGTAAATTAAATGTTTTCTGGATGTTTCCTCTTAGTCTGACTTTTCCACATAGAAATTGCTTTTTTCCATTTAAATCTGTCTTTCTTGACTAAGCAGAGTTAAAACCCTCTTTTGAAGTGTGTAAATATTGGAATAGTTTGTAGAAGATTGAGCTAGAAAAACAGCTGCTCAGTTCAAATATTTTTTAATATAAAAGTTAACATGCAGTCTGTACTTAATTTTTTTTTTCTCTTTATGAAACTTTGTACATTGTTACAAAGGCACTGACAGATTCAGTGAGGGATTCAAAATGTAGCTTTGGTAGTAAACATAGCAAGCTGTCCTATTTGTTCTTTTCTGTAATAATGCAACTTGGTAAGGTCCTAGTGCTGGTAAACAAGACTGTTCTGACTTAAACATTTTAATGTCTCTGAGATAGAGGGTCCAGATCAGCATATGGCATCTGACCTGTGCCCAGGGCATCTTGAGGACACAATATTATAAATGATAATCAATAAGCAGGATATTAATACTTTGTAGTGAAAATGCTGATTTCAGCAATATTGGCTGCTAGTACAGCAGAGCTTTTTTTTTTACGTCAGGTATATTATAAATGTTCTGTCTTCAAAATTGTGCTACCAGTGACTGTTTTACAAGTATGTATTTACTAACACATGCACATACATTTAATATTAAATCACATTTAAATCACTATTTGCCCAGAAGGTAGGATTTTGGCACTCAACTGTTATAAGTCTTTTTTTTTTTTTTTATAATCCTGGCAAAATGCCATTCAACATTGAACTTAGAAATGTCTGCAAAAATACAGACATTCAGATGTGAAAATCTGCAAAGTGAACACTACCTATGCACTTAACTCAGCCTGTTGCAATTAAGACTTGTTAGTGGTCACTCCCCTTAACTGGCTATTCACATTAGAGACCAACCCTGGGCGGACCCACAGCCTAGCTTGCAGTTTTGTACATAACCTTTGTGTATAAAGGGTCAATTTTCACAGAATCTCAGAGGGGTTAGTCAAAATAAGTAGCTTACTGAAAAAAATAGATTTAAATAGTGGCGGCTTTGCATTCTTAGTAACTGCAATGCTGACCTGACTGGGGGAGGTGTCAAAAGTCTTTTTGGGCTGTGCATCAAGGGACATAAAGGCGGCAGCTTATGGGCTGTCAAAGATCTTGCCTTGACCAATACACACAGAAGACAAACACCAAGGTCATATCTTCCCTTAAGTGCAACAAACCTATCCAGGGTACTTATAAGAACTGAGGCAATACTCTTCTGTGGTATAAACCTATACCAGACACTGAGTACTATTTTATAAGAGGCCAGTGAGTTGATTACTGTGACTGGAGAAACTGTTATGTATATACAATACCATTGCTGCTATTTATTGGCAATTCTGCAGGGACATCCTTTTCTGAACAACTATATCATTGGTTTTGGTAGTATTCCAGAGTTCAGCAAGTGCAATGCACCCTAGTTCACCCAGAAAAAAAATTTGAAAACTGCTGCTTTAAATTGTATTTTATCTCTATTCAGAACTTTTTTTGCCTTGGGCCTTGAGCTGTCAATTTTAATACTTTCTTGTAAATCAGGATCATTGCCAGTGTTTCTTATGTCTTCCGGATACCTATTCTTCACCTTAAGTTAAAGACTTGTGTCTGTGTCTTCACAATTAGTCACTACAAGAAAATAGTCTATAATGTTAGAAATTGTTGACTCAGGCCTAGGGAAGAGTAAGCCACAGAATAAAGAAAGACTCTTTAATAGTAATATTATTTTCAAAAATATATCCCTAATGATGTAAAAGAAAAGAAAGATACACTCAAAGTATTTCTAAAAAATATTCTTCAAAGTTTTTCATGAAATAACTTTACATAACTTGAAGATGGATCAGAAATAATTATCATGTGTGTTAAGAATTTTTTTAACTTTCAGAACTTTCTCCTTTTTGAAATAGTAAAAAAAAGATAAAATATCAATTGTTTTATAAATAAAAGTCAGGGGGAAGGTGAATCAGCTCACCTTAATTATTTAATATTTAATTTTGGTTTGTTTTTCTACATATCTATATTAGCCTTTGGGGGAAGGAAAAAAGGTCATTTTGAACTTTAAAGCAGAACTCTTTCATCTTGAAAACAGCTGAATCGGATATTTGAGCAATTTCAAAACAGTCTCTGCTTTTTAAATAACAAATGAATTGACACATTTCCTTGCAAATAACTTTGCTTTTTATGAACCAGACTTTTCTGATGTAAAATTGTCTAAAATATTTCCTGCTAACTGCATCACATGACAAACATATAATATATTTTGTATTTCTTAATATTTATGCTTGTGGTTTTGTACAACATAAAACATTAAAATATTATCAGTTTAAGCCTTGAGTTTTATTGTTCCTTCTTAGAGAAAATGAAGTACGTGATAGCGGAAATATATGGAAAATCTAGTTCAAAGGCTTTGGCTGGGGATAAGCCCCATATATTCATGTAAATAAGACCACTGAAACCACGAAAGTTGTGTGCTCAGTGATTTACTTAAAGTCAGTATGTATTACACTGTTATAAATAGACCTTATATGAGACCTGCGTACAGGTCATTACGCTGCAAATAAGTTTGAATGCAGCCATGCAGTAAGTTGCTGCCCTGAGCTTTCATCTCATTTAGATTTTCCCCCTGCACCTGGGAAACCTGTGCAGTACACGTCTGTAGCCAAAGCAATTTTATCTACTGCAGCATGTCTAGCAGCAAGACAGAGTCCTTGGGAAATGAAAGGTGGTCTTCATGGAGGCCCCACACCCTACTGTCCAGCTGTGTGACTCTAGTAATTTGCTTTCTCCCAGCATCAGTCCTCCATTTCACTGGGCTGAAATCCCTTGGTATTTTGCTGTTTCCTAATATCATCCTGCTGAAGTGTTTCAGTGTTGTTTAAGGAAGGCTTAAAGACACAGCTCTTAATAGAGTTGTCATTCAAACTGATTATACCATTGCTTTTTAAATTTTTTATGAAGGAACACCTCCTCTTAGCCAGAAATGTGGGCACTGTGCCTTCTATTCTTGTGCAGGGTTGTCAGTGGTGGCATTAGCACAGAAGATGAATATATCCCTTCCTCGCCTGTTCTGCTGAGACCATTTCTATATTCTTTGCTAATCAAATGCTTCAGAATTGAGATTATTTCTGATCAGTGCTGGTTCAACTACTACAGACAGTGAAGAGCAAATATGTTCTAAATATTTATTATTTGCATTTTTCTAAGGGATTTTTTTATTTTGACATATCCAGTCTTCTTGTTGGAACTGGCTTCCAAGTTTAGATGATTAAAGGGGATATCTTTGAAAAGGGTATATCTCTGAGAAATGACCTTTAGCCATTTAGAAACAGAGCATGAGTTTCTCTGTCAGTAGTTCAGTTTAAATGGATGTCTGCACAGTGAGTGCAATTGCTGTTGCCTTTCCCTGCTTAGTTGTGAGTCTGTTGGTAGTCTGGAGTGTGATAACCATCCCTCTTTGGACACTGTACAGCAAGAAGGAGGCAGAGTACAATGATGATAATCAGAGGTCTTGAAGATCAGATTTGCAAGGAAAGTTTGAATGAAGTGAAGTCAGTAGCCAAATATGCTAGGATAGACAAGCATAACGGGTGCTGCCTTGCTGAAGCATGATGGACTAGATGATCCCTTGTGTTCTCTTCAGCCTATTCTCCCATTCCTTCCATCATTTCACCCATTCTCCTATTACTTCACCCCCACTCAACCCCAACACACACAACTTTTAACATTTCAGGGAGAATTTGTGCACAGAGCTTCTCGTTATTAAGCTTGTAAAGAGTTGGTCAGAAAAATTTAATTTCATTCATTATGATGATATTTCATGTCTGGCAAACTGATTTGTAAGGCAAGAGCTACTTCAGTGGATGACATTTAGGAAAAGAAGTCTCTTCCACCTTTATCCTGGCTGCTTTTTGCAGTTCTATTTTCTGGTACAGTGCCTGAATACTTGCATTGTTTTCTGAAATGTGGAGGAAGAACACTCCTGGAGCTCTTGGTCCAGGAGCAAATTCTTTGTTTTCTGTTTCTTCTCCATCTATAAGTCCATTGTTCCCAGAGGCATCTGAAACTTGCCACTGAAAATTCAGTGGGAAAGCCCCACTTCAGTAAAGCTTAAATAAACGGGAGTACTTACTAGCGAATTGTGGATAGATGGGGGAAAAAAAAACAACAACAAGCAAACAAAAGAAAACAAAACCAAAACCCCAAAGCCTAACAAATTAGAAGTTATTTCAGCTTCAGGATGGCAGCTTCCTAAATGGCTAAGAAAGTGCCTATGGGAAGATCCCATACATACAGGGTACTTGAAGATAAATTTGGTTTTGACCATTGTGGTAATTTTGTTTGGATTTTACTTTAGCCTTTTCTTACCACTAAAAGAAACAGAGGTGTACAATGCTGAAAATATGTGTCTAATACTAAACAATTCGTTTTGCACATACAAAAGATGAGTACAGTGAGTCTGTGTTTTGCCAATGGATTTAGTAACATACTATAAGTAAGCTTGGAGAACACGCAAATGACAAACTCTTGATAAAAAATAGTAAACTGCAGTCTTGTTATGCTATGTAGAGCTGCAGTAGACTACTGTATCTTCCTTTAAAAGGTGATGGATATTGGACACTGACAAATGCATCAAATACCATCAAAGTTTTGCAGGTAGATAGGTAATTTCTTTTCAAAAGTGTTCAAAGTAATGTTCAGACTTTGTCCTTTGATGTGAACTGGGGAGTTTGTAGGGCAGATTGTGTCTCATAACATGGTGAGAAACACCTGTTTGTTTCCTTCTGAGCAACCAGGTATGTTACTCAGTAAGTGCTGTTTACCTCAATGATCTACAAGGCAAACTTACATCCCCTGTCTGCCAGGAAGCTCTCAAACTGGAAAGCAAACATAGGCTGGAGACAAAATACACCAGGACATACAAAACAAGTCTGTTAGAGTAAATATAAAACATCAACAAAAATAGATAGAGTAAGGCAGCAGAAGGAGTGTTAGAGATGTTTGCTGTCTTTGAAGAAAATGAAGGAAATTCCGATTTGTGGTGGTCTGCATACGAGTGAAAAAAGAAAAAAATCCAACTGTGTAGAACACAGGAAAGAGGTGCTAAAGTAAAACAAGAATATAATTCATGATGGAATAAAAACCACGTGGTCTGAAAATACAGCAAGGATGTGGGCAAGGTAAGGATTCTAGAAAACAAATTTAGATAGAAGCAGGTTTCCATAATACATCCAAAAATACTAGGAACTGTGAGGATACTGAGTAGAAGGTGTACACTAAAATCATACTCACTAAATAGTGTTTAGGCATATGGAGCTCTTTACAGTTAAAGATACATCTAGATAACATTAAAAGATGACCCGCTGATCACCATGGTTCCTGGTGCATAGTTGGAAGTAAGTTTGGTAAAATTCATCTGGTTGCAAATTTATAGTAGTACAACAGTATGTCAAGAAGAGTCTTGGAAAAGAGATTTTTCCAGTCAGCGAATGCTTGTTTTTAAGCAGCGTAATCCACCTGGACTTTGAAAATCCACTCTTCTTTTTATCTTCTCAGGTAGAAAAGTTTCTGTTCCTTTGGGTTTGGTTAAAAAAAAGGAAGGGAAAAAACCCACAAAACTCCAAACACAAATCTTTGTATGCATTAGAAGCAGACAAACTTCTCGTTCTGCAGTGTTTATACCATCCACTTTTAAGTTGTAGAGGAGAGCGTAGTTGCCTGTTTCATTCCATAAACTGTTTGATCCCTTATCAGTCACAGTCCTCCCAAGTTTTTCCAGGGTATACCTTCAGCATTTTACTGCTGAATTCAACACACTTCTTTTTGCAGGTTTTAGACAATCTATTTGATGTTGTCTTTACTGTGATCTCTTCTAATGTGTGGCTGGTCTGCTGATGTGCTGAAGAATATCTGTTTGAACACCTCAGAAATGATAAATGAGGTTGAAATAATGATAGGGCCACTGTAGGAATTAAGAAGTATCTGGCCTTCCTGCTGTCCTTCTGTGCTGGGCTTGTATTTCACTCGAAGTATTATTCATCTTCTGAGCACAAAACAACTGATTTTTTGTGGTAAACAGGTATTTTTATATTCCTTTTAAAAATTAAGAAACTGGTGAGAAGAATTGTTATTGCCAAATTTCCCACATAGGATCAGTATCAAAGGAATCAGAATCTAGAAATCTGAGCTTGCAGTGGGAATTGAAGGAAACTTCATAAGAGTATCTCTACAATAGATGTCAGACTTGTGATGAGATTGTGGAAATCAAGAAGCAGAAAAGGAAACAAATAGGGGTCTGTCATGACCTGAAGTTATGAAAAAGGGAGGAGGAAGGGACACCACAAGGAGGTGGATAATCCTGGCTAAGATTTCAAAGTCTGCAGAGCATACCCAAACCAAATCTCTGTGGTCTCTGACATTTTGCCTCTTACAAACAAGTGCAACATTCCAGCCAAGAAGTGAATGTTGAAAAATCTGGTTTAAGCTGAATTAATTTGGTAGCATGTATTCATAAGTAATAAGCCAGTAAGCAGTGAGGAATCTATGATGCAGTCTAGAAAGTGAACTCGTGGTTTTATGGTAGCATGGGAGATGGCTGATGTGCAGCTATCAGACCAGAATAACTGACAGATGAAATAATCAGAAGGGATACTGCTGCTTTACTCCATTTGTGAGGCAGCATTTCTGGAAAACAATACTGAACAAGAATTTTGGTGCTAAGTACTCCAAAAATGCTTTTTTTCTCCAAATCTCAAGTTAAATGTCAATATTGTTTGCATATATACAATTTTTACGATGTTCTGGAGTGCATCACGTGTCACCTTGCAGAACATCTTCTAGCCAGACCAAAGTCACTTTCCACCTTATATACAAGCTGTGTAATGAGGCATGACTGAGAACAGGAAAGCCCAGCTTTCAGTGGGAAATATAGGAAATACTTGAAAAAAGATTCACAAAACAGAAGGGGAAATGGCCTTTGAGAAGAGGAGGCATCAGGGTCCATTTCCTAGAATTACAGTACTAGTTCAGCAGTTTTCTGTTTATTTTCCAGTCATGTACACTCCTTTCTGTTTTTCTTCTTGATAGGTATACATACTCAAAGTCTCACAGTCAAAACAAGAAAACAGACTGAAATTATTGTTCTGTTGATTCTGTAAGAACTGATCTCTTCTCAGCAGTTTAATGTGATTTCACAAAAGTTAGGAAAATGGATTATAGAAGATTGTGTGCACCATACCCTGGTGGAAGATATACCAGAATAAATTTCAAAGGATTTCTTTCCAACACATTACTTGAGAATAACTTAGGAAATAACTTAGTGGTCTTGTTATACAGATGCCTTTCCATTTATTTGGGTCCACTGATAGTGAAACACTTCAGTTTACCTCTGAGAACACCAAAGTGGTGAGAAAGTGATTTTCACCACCTTATTAACAGCAAGAAAACAAAAATCCTGACTGAAGTTCAGATGGACTTTGCCCTGAAATTAAGAATTCAGTTTTGAAATAAAAGCTTTCCCTGTGGGTTACCTTCTGTTTTCCTCTGTCACCTACTGGTTTAGCTACTGCACTTTCTTCTTTTATGTTTTTCCTTAGAGCTTTTCCTTCAAAAGGACAGGGCACTCAAAATGCTGCAATATAGGCCTGTCATGCTAGAAAGCTGTACAGGTGTCATGGTTTAACACTATCCAGCAGCTAAGTCCCATGCAGCTGCTCACTCACCTCCCTCACAGTGGGATGGGGGAGAGAATCAGAAGGGTAAAAGTGAAAAAACTCGTGGGTTGAGATAAAGATACTTTAATAAGTAAAGCAAAAGCCACACACACAAGCAAAGCAAACCAAGGAATTCATTCACTACTTCCCACGGGCAGCAAGGTGTTCAGCCATCTCCAGGAAAGCAGGGCTCCATCACGCATAATGGTTACTTGGGAAGACAAATGCCATCACTGTGAACATCCCCCTTTCCTTCTTCTTCCTCCATGCTTTAACATGATGTTGTATGATCTGGAATATCCCTTTGGTCAGTTGGGGTCAGCTGTCCCGGCTGTGTCCCCTCCCGACTCCTTGTGCACCCTCAGCCTCCTCGCTGGTGGGGTGGGGTGAGAAGCAGAAAAGGCCTTGACTCTGTGTAAGCACTGCTCAGCAGTAACAGAAACATCCCTGTGTTATCAACACTGTTTTCAGCACAAATCCCAAACATAGCCCCATACTAGCTACTATGGAGAAAATTAACTCTATCCCAGCCAAAACCGGCATAGCAGGTATCACACATGGGTTACTGTCATTGGCTACCTCTTCATTTTGAAACCCAGTCAGGAAATTGCTTTTCTGGATTTTGAAACTCTCCAGTGCTCACTCTAATACCACTTTTGGAAAACTTAGTTTTGTCCCAGGGTCACTTTTGCTTTCATCTTGGTCTGTTCTGCTCATCCCCTTCCCATTGCTCATTCCCAGTGTTGCGCCTGCCTCTTTTTCCTTATTGGAAACATGGGGTAACGTTTGCATCACACATTCACTGGACACTTGTCTGTTTGTTTACTAGCCTTTGATTGTGTTTTTGTAAAGCTTTTGCTAATACCAGTTATTGGACACAGTGTTTAAAAAAAAAAGAGGTGGCATCATGTCATAAGGTTCTTCTGTTCAATTAAGTTATTCCAAGTTTATATTTATGCAGGTGATTAAATTAGATCCTTGTGTGTTTTTCTTACAGTGCAGTGCTTTAGCTCAGCTGGGTCTACCTTTACCCATGCAGCACAGTATTTCCTAACAGTTTGCATTAATTCCTTACTCTTATAGTTCAGTCATAGCTTCTGAAGAATTTCCTATGGTGTCTAGGATAGAGATGGCGTCCACTTACTGTGCCCTCAGTGGAGGGAGACAGAAGTAGAAATTAATAATAATTCATTGGAATCCTTTGATTTTGTGATAAGGTTCTCAGGCATCCATTCTTGGAGAGTTTGGGGGCTATTTCCATCACCTAACATAAAAAGACAGTTGAGAAAAAAAGGCAATTGGAATTATCCTCTGGAAGAACCTCTCTCTGTCCACTGATGACACGGAAATGTGTCTTCTTAACTGAGGTAAGTTAGGTACCAGAAGTCAAGCAGCAGGAGAATCATTGCTCTTTTTTTTTGAGCTCTTGTAGTGTAGGTTATTATGCTTGAGAAAAAATTAGAGGAGGATTCTCATAACTGGCCTGAAGCAAATTTCCCACCTCACTCTTCTCCAAGGTTTGAAGTAGTGAGCAGTCTTCTTATGCTTTGAAATCTGCATCACTTTTTCATTATGGACAGTGCTACATGACTCCAAACAATGATCTTTCTCCTGTGTTTTAAGCTGGGAAGAACAAGTTCTGTGTCACAGAGACCATATAGCCCTATGATATTTGCTGAAAGTTTGCACATTGCAAAATCATCACTTATGTATCTGGAGATACATTTTAGTCACTTTTATTCCTGGAGACCAACTCCTAAGTCATTATAGCTTTTATTATAAGTTAAAGAAAATGTCAATATCATATCTGAAGGACGAAGCTAAAAATGGAAATTGGATCATGCCTTTACACAGTGCATTGCTCATCATAAAAAGGTTGCAAAAGCTGCCATTTTTGTGGGAGTTTGTTTCAAAAAAATAATCTGAGTTTATAAAATATGACAGTTGAAAAGGAGATTGTACTCAATGGATTGTCCTTTGCTCTTCACACAGCACTTAAAGTTCATTCCTGGTTTTTTTTGCTCATTATGAATACACAGATGGCATCCTGCAAAACCTATTGTAATGCATTATTCTAAATGCCAGTCAGATAATATATTAAGAAATCTATTATGTATCAGAGGATAGGACTGGAGGTAAAAAACAGAGATGGTCTGAAATGCCCTTGTGTAGCTGAAGAATGGCATTTCACAGCAAGCTGGCCTCATCAGAAGATGTGAGCACAAGTATTTACAGTATCTTTAGACAGCATCTCTCTAGGCACAATGATTCTGTTTCTTTGAAACCAGATGCCATATTACTTGAAAATAATGATCTAGTATTTCATTACTGTGATATGAAAATTTATTTTAAAAAGCAATTTTTCTTTAGGCCTGCAGGAGGAAGGTGAAGCAAAACAAAATTCTGACAGGTACAGTTTGGGGTAAATAATACATTGTAAACTACAATTGCAAAATGATGAAGCAAACCATATTAAAATGTGGAAGTGGCAGGTAAACCATATTCTTGGAAAATTACTGAGCCGGTGAGGTGTAGAAATATATTGCTTCAGCAGTGTTTCCTCAATTTTGTCTCATAAAAGTCAGTGGTTTTGAGTTAGTTTAAAATAATGGATATCCTGAGCTTATTATGTGGACTGTCTGTTGGAAGTAAAATCAGCACACATTTTGAGAATTGGATTTTTACATTACAATGTCATGCTCTGTCAGATGACTTCCAAGTTATGCAGTGCTTATACTCACAGGTACGGTAAATGCATGATAGGGCAGTAGATAGAACTTGTAGCTGTACTATACTAAGTTTTAATAAATCCTATAGCAATAATGAAAACTGATCTGTTCTTTCATGGCTAAATATGGCTCTGGGATTTCAGTATGTTGAGAAGTATTGGCTTCACAAGCAGCCATGTGGTTTTAATTCAGCAGTCTTAATTACAGGAAATTTAATGATAATGAATAGTAACAAAGAATAAAATAAAAAGGAAAAAAAGACAAAAGAGAACTTAGTTTCCATCCAAAGGAAAGAAGTATTTTGGTAATAAATTGGTGCCTTTACCTTGGAAAATTCATTTGTTGTACTTAGAGCATATATGCTAACTGTTAGCAGTTGTCCTTTATTTCACTTTTGCATTCCTTTTTATTTCTTCTTTGATTTCCCTTTTATGGTACAAATATCTATTTAGTAATTGGAAAAATGTTATGTTAATGCATGAACCTAAGCAGGAAGGCAGCTGGTGTCTTAAGAGTTTGGTAATAGGATATCAGATTTTGTCACTGCTATAAAGTCAGTAATAAACTGAGGCAAAATTTTGGCCCTGTTGAACAAGAGTTTTGCCACTGACTTCAGTGGAATCAGAATTTCATTGCTGGGATGTGATAAGTGAAAGCCTGAGTCATAGTCTGTGGCAAGCAGAGGAAAGCTGCCTGTTTGGTTTGCCTTGGCTACCTCCTGACTGCTTGGTTGCCCATGTTTAGAGTTCATAGTCCCTGTGTCTGTATCATAGAGGGATCCAACCTCTGTAGCTTCCACCTTACTCGGTAGACTATCTGATGGCTGAACAGACAGAAAGGTATGTAGTCTTTTGTTTCCTTTGTTTGCTTTTGTTTTCCAGAAGTGCTGGAAAGGCAGTTTGGAGGAGCTGCTGCTGCTGGGCCCTCTCTGCTTTAACTTTTAGTAAATAAGACTTCAGTCTCCCAGTTTTGAAGATGTCAAAGGATAAAATAACCAAGAAACAAATGTTCAGCAATTGGCATCAAATTAAACATAAGGATGATAAAGTCTAGGCTCCTAAGCCTGGAAATCTGTCTAGTTAAAATACCAAATGATCCAATTACAAATAAAAGACAAATTCATACTATTGTTTGGGAATTGTTGAGGTCATTTGTTCATGGTGATTCATTGAGTGAAGGACTTTAATGGCCAGCAGAAGCAGCAGCTTACATTAGACAGATTTCATTCAAAATTATTTTTGATGTAGACTGTAATCAATTAACTATAGTGCTCCTCATGTCAAACATTATAGCTAAATTAATAGCTTTACCTAACTCTGTCAGTAGATTTATTTATGGGCTGCATATCATGGCAACATACATAGATTTATGACACCAATAAAAAGGTGAACTCCTTAGTGATGCAGCTTGTCTGATAACCATTTTTTTGCATATAGAATCAATCAAATTTCAAAAAAATCTTAGTTTTCCACACCTTCATTAAAAATATCTATGGAATTAATTTGAAATTGACTGAAACTTCCTTTTCACATCAATGTGATTATGCTTTCAATTTGAGAGGTGTTTCTTCATAGTCCTTCTTGTGAAAAGTTCAGCAGTGGCAAAGATGATGTTAGAAACTTAAAATGTTTATTTACTTTTTACTACGCAATGCAGTAAGATTTTAAAACCTATTTTGTAGTCCATAGCATTGTTTAAAGAACAAATAAAAAATTAAAGGGATTGCTTTTCACACTTGAAATGTCTTAGGTTTTAAAGTAAACTCAGTGCTTAATTTCCTTTGAAACTTAAAAAAAATAATGTAGTATTTTTAAACACTGAGGAACTATGCTAAATCTCACCCAGTCATTTCTGGTTTCTGTGTACATACTTATGAGCAAAGATCAAGACACTAAGATTTCTGGCATCTTTTCTTTAAGTTAGTACATCTGGATTAGTTTCCTTATTTCATTGTTCTTGGTGTCATGCACTCAACTACATGTTAAAAATTAACTGGCAAGTTGGGAAGGCATGTTTGTAAGCTAGTGAACTTCAGCCATTTTAATTTCTTATGTTTAAATACAATACATTGTGTGGATGACATGTATGCAGATCTGGTGTGATGCAGTACAAATGGAGCCAGACTCTTCTCCGTGGTATTGAGAGGAAAGATGAGAGGCAATTCAATTTAAAAATAATTTTAAACGCCACAACTTTTTACTGTGGGAGTGGTCAGCACTGGAACAGGATGCTCAGAGAGGCTGTGGAGTCTCCATCCTTGGAGATATTTAAAACCCAACAGGACACGGCCCTGAGCAGCCTGCTGTGGCTGACCCTGCTTCGAGCAAAGTTGGCCCAGGCAGTCTCCAGAGGTGCCTTCTGGCCTCAGCCTTCTGTGAGTCTATAATATGTCTTGGCCAATGTAGGAATTTTAAAAACTATAGGTTATTTTAAACTAATAATCTTACAGAAACACAAATTAACCAGATTCTGAAATCATATTATTTGCACTTCCATGATGTAAAATATATAGATAATGTGTATTTAGGGTAGTATGTAAAACCGTTCTTAAGCTAAAAGTTGGTAACTGTGTTACTAAATTAAAAATAAAAGTGTTTTTTTACTGTCAACATAAACCAGAGGATTCTGAAGGATAGAACTATAGAAGTTGAAAAAGCAGAAAAATCACGATGTTAATACTATGTTGAAAAACATGTCCTGGAGGCAGACATTAACTAGCTGAAAAATATGTAAATTAGGAGGTTTTAAAATGCTGAGTTGTGCAAATGATTCATAAGATCACTGTATGTTGACTTTCCACTCTTTGTTTTTGTCTTTACTTCTACTAACAGTGTGTGCTCCCCTTGAAGCTGCCCCAGTCTTTTAGGAATTCTGCTCTGCCCCTGATTCTGAAAACTCTACAATGCATATTTACATGCATCTTAGTCAGCTAAAGACTTCAGTGGGGTTTAATGTAAAATGTGGTGATGTTTCTAACATATTTAGTTCTTGTACTGTGATGTAGTCACAGGCTAAGCCCAGAGCCCCTCACTCTGCTAGGTGCTGTGCAGCACACAGCAGGAGATGCTGCCTGTCCAGGCAGCCTCTCTTCAAGCACACAATCAGGATAAGTTTCACAATACTCTCCATGTATGATATTAGTATCCTCCACCTTCCCCTAGCTTCTTAAAGGACATTTCAGGGGATATCTTTCCTTGTTTTAATTATGATTTTGTAGGGAAACAGTTCTTGAAAGGAAAAGGGACACATAAGAGAGGAAATAAATTAAGGAAGTGGTGGTGTGGCAACATTTGGAGCATCAGAATGAGCAGGTGGAGAAGTGTGGCTGATGTCTAACATTTGGGCAGTGTATTTGCATGCCAAAAACTCTTTTAAAAAAGATTAATCATTGTTAGGTACTTGCAATCATTGATAATGCAAAAAGTAAAGCTTTTTTTTTCTTTTTAATTTATAGGCAGTATATGCCAATAGTAGTGTGAGATCTGGCTTCTAAAATGGTGCCCTTTTGGCTGCATCATTACCTAATGTTCTCTTCAGTAAACAAAGAAAAAGCAAATTTATAAGCAGTTATTTTTGCCTTTAAATTAGCATTGCATTTTTAGTATTTGTTTGTTTACCTTTGCAAACAATTACTTTTTGGTGTTGTTTTTTCCCCTGAATGATATTTTAAAACAATAAACCAAAAGTTTGAATAACATGCATGGACATGCTTTAATATATTCATGAGTGATCAAAATACAGTACAGAAATCACATATGCTGCTCTGCTGCAACTTTCAAGGTTCAATCCATCATTCTGGAACCCAGGGGGCTGAGATTTGACATCCTGCCTAGAAACCATACTTCAGATCGGCTGGAACTAAGCCATCTTATGTTCAGGTTAAAAGAGCAGCTCTAATTTGCCTGGGTAGCACTTTAACTATGCACGGCAAATCATAAAACCCATTTTCAGTAATAAACTTGAAGATAAAATAGGTCCATTTGCTTCATTTCCTGATCCATATAAGATTTTCATCATTTTGATACAATACCACTTGGAGTTTGATCTTATAATGATGTAGATTTCTGTAACAATCTTTCTCAGGTTAGTAGGTTTTTTTAGGCTATATATACTATGTAGAAGATTTCTTTCTGGCATTTAGTGGAAGTCTTTTTCCATTGTTCTTTGAAAATATGAGAATAATGTCATAGTAGGAGTTAAGTTTACATGTGATTGCCACAATAAATAAAACCTGATTGTAGTATTTTTCAGTTGTAAAAAACAGATGTGAAAATACTCTATCCTGTTCTTTTTTTTCACCTTTATGTCTTAGTATGGCTTGCTGGCGAGGGAGTAGCAAACGCAAATACTTCTAGCAACTCAGTGAAGAGGTTTTAAGAATATACATAAATATGATTTTTATTTATGGTTTTGGATTGTAATGATTTTAGATTTCAACCTCTTGTGTTCACTCTTTTTTTCAAGTGTGACTTTGCCTGAGCAGCAAGGTCCAGCTTAACTTAGGAGGGTAAGTTTTCTGTGTAACTTAGTAACCCAAGGGAGCTCCTAGGACGGACATCCCCCAAGGGGATGTGCCAGTGAGCCTAGCTGTGGGGAGCCTGACCAGAGGCAGCCACGCTCACCTGTGCATGGGGGCTGTAGGCTTCGTTTCAACTCCTTTTAGATGTTACACCATTTGGGTTCCAGCACTGGCTTTCTTTTGATACAAGTCTGCAGCAGCTTTGTGTGAAATCAGGCCAGTAGACTATAAGAAACAACTTAAAATGTCATTCTAGTTCAGTAGACACCTAATGGCTTGACCATTAAATAGACTGGCCAGAACCCCTTAATCCTTAGTACATTTATTTCAGTAGCCTTCTGCCAAGTGCCAGATCTCTGGTTTTTTCTTTTTCACAGAGCCATTTCTCTATTGGTGTTTCTACTAGTACCTCTCTCTTTCAGCAACACAGGCCTCTCCCTTTTTTGGTATGTTTTCAACTCTTAAAGTTTGCTAAGCCAAGAGGAAGATCCTGTGTCATTCTTCCTAACCCTCATCACCCATTTATTAGTCGAGGAATTATATTTGCAAGATACATATTATGCCCTGTGTGATGCCCATGCATTACCACTGTAGCTAGCACAAGGGAAGGATCTTTCTCTCAGCCTTTCCTCAATACCACGGGGCTTTTTGATGCTGTTGGCAAGACAGCCTGTGTTACTATAGTGTTGTAGCTCAGCCTACCCTACTGAAAATACATTCTTTCAAGATATTTGTTTCCTTTAAAAGATTTAGCACTTTGAAAGTGCCTCTGGATTAAGAATTTATAAAGGTATAGCATACTTGTATCAGACATGTACTTTACTGAGGTAGCCTAGCTAGGGAAAATGAAATGTGTTTCTGTATATTCTATCTCCCCCTACCATAGTTAAGTAAGAGCAGGCTGCAGGATAGCATTGTGCATCTTGGTGGCCATACAAGCACTTTGTATTCACTGGAGACTTGGAGGTACGACAGCTGCATATAAATATGCATAGCTGGAGAGATTCATGATTGTGCCTCGCTCTAGGGCTGATTGGCTGTAGTGCTGCCACTGCAAATCAATGAGCGTTTTCCTCATCTATCAGCTGCTTGCTTGCTTGAAAGCAGACAAAATGGTTAAAACACCAACAGCCCACAGAGGGCTCCTGAGTGAGTGAGACTTGTTTGCTACAGCGCTCAAAATATTTCCCTGAATCTACAGTAGCTCTCAGTAGATGAATTTAGCACTCAGCAGATTAATTTAGCTCCCAGCGTGCTGGATTTAGAAAGAAAAACTAATATAGATGAATACATTCTGTTCAGCCAGCATATTTTGTTTTGCAACAATACACATGTCTTATTTGAACTGCAATCTGGTTGGAAAGCATTTTGCGAATGGTGCATTGGTCATAAAAATGAGTCATGCTTGCTCATTTTTTAAACAGCTCTCATCTAGTGCAGATTAAGGAAAAACCTATTGAGCAATTCACTGGAGAAAGTATTGGAATTTTAGCCATCTCTGATGAGCTTTGGACAGTTTTTTAAGTTAGACTTTGACACTGTGTTGCAAAAAAGTAGCAGCTGCTCTCCTACTGGGTGATGTGTATCACCCTGCTCATGGTAGCTTGGCTCATTTGCCTCATGGGCAGGATTCAGACAGGATTTGCTTGGAAGCACTTGCAGGCTGGAAGGTAAAGGTATGTCTAATGGCAGTTGAGAACAGCTCTTGAGGAGGAAAAATTCAGAATACAAAATCCATTGTTTTAGGACTTTAGTATAAGCTTTAGCTTTCTTCCTTAACCTGTAAAATGTCACAAGGAAAGTGGGACTAAATTGCTTATGCATGGTAGCAGACTGACTTGCTTGCTTATGATAACAGTAGTGCTTATTATTTCAGGACCTGGGAAACTGAATAAAAAGATAAAAATATAAAATAAAGATATCAAACTCTGGGACCTGAGGATATCATTTGACTAACTTTATTTAAACATAAAATGGTCAAGGAAATGAAACAAAAGATGCTGCAATATGACAAGCTGGCTTTCTAAAGTAGTATCCTCAGTAAATGAGTATCTCATATGAAAGACTAACTCCCAACACATCTAACTCCCGACACATCTTCCAGAGCACTTCTTCATAAAGTATTTCCACTACCAGCAGCAGGATGATTGTTATAAAACATTCTTTCAGTCTTTCAATATTATTTTCTTGAAAACATTAAAGAATGAGTTGAAGAGCAAAATAGCTCCTTTCAGTTGAGTCAGTGCCGTACAGTGCAGATCTAATTTACTCAGGAGGATCTCAGCTGCTACAGTGATAGGTGCTTTATAGTAGTGATTCCCAATCTTATTTAATCAAAGGACTACTGAACCTTTTGGAGAACACAAACCAAAGACCTTCTTCACTGATAGTGCAGTGGTTTTCATTTACCAAAAGATAAAAATGAAGCAAAACTTTGGATGCTCTTTTATGAGGTTTGTTTTCCCCACTTGTTTGTGTACTGGCTTGCATGTGCAGGGATGTGTGTATGTTGTCTTCTTTCTCAGTTTTTAAATCCTACAATATTTTTGGAGATTATATTGTAATATCTTACAGGCTACCAGCAGCTTTTAGTCAGTACGTCAAGGAGCACTGCTATGAAGACCGCAGAAGGCTGGAGGTCTGGTTCATATGTTTGCCAGGAATCTTGCACATCAAACTGTAAAGCAGTCTGTGCACAGTTGCCCTCCTTCTAGATGGTAAATGTTGCTTTTAGTAAGAGACTGTGAAGTGGAAATCTCTCAGGCATCATGTGGGATTTTACTGGTTCTGCCATGTGGAGGATAAGGCACAGTGGTGTGGCCAGAGGGGCACTGCGGGAAGGCGGTGGTGACTCACCATCCCTTCTGTCTCCTCTTTTCCAGGAGGAGTGGGAATTTGTTATGAGTAAATCCTCCTGCTGGAAGAGGAGAGCAAACCACCACTGTCCCACATGGACTCAGCGAGGCTGGCTGGGGCATGGAGGCAATGAAGCCAGCACTGTTTATTCACTGCCTGCATGCTCAGAAGAGTGGTAGAATGTGGTGCATCTGCATCTATGAGTACAGATTACATGTGCCAGGGCCCTGAGCACATCCCTTCCCCACCTTCACCTGATGTTTGGCTGCCTTGGCTTGGGGCATGGGTGTCCAGTATTGAAGAGAGCTGTGAGAAACTTTAGCGGGGCTCACCCTCCTTTTCAAAGCTGCATTTTGGCCGTGGTCCCAACACACCACACCCCCACCCAGCCCTGGGCCCTGCTGAGCCAGGCACCACCCACCAGCCCTGTCACATCCCATCTTGAGGGCTGCCTTCCTGGCCAGGCCCAGTGGCAACTGCAGTGGCTATTGCCAGTCCTGGTCACTGTTTCCAGCCTGGCCCAGCTCACCTTGCTGGGGGCTGTGGGAAGGGGCTGGTTGGAGAGGGAGGGCACCACACCAGCCTGGCAGCCCCATGGCTCCAGCCTTGCCCCTGCGGTCCCACATCCTCAGTGGAGCCAGGATGGAGATGCAGAAGACAGTTCTTTGTTGCAGCCCTGAGCGACATTTGGGCTGTACTGGAGCAAGGAGAGGTTTCTACTAACTGAGATTCAGCTTTTTATTGATGCTAGTTTTGAGTCAGCCAATTTTTTCTTTTCTTTGACTACATTAAGATGGTTTTGTAGGTAGACAGAGTCTGGGAAAGCTAACGCTAACTCACAAAGAAGCGAGCTCTACTGCTAGAAGGCCTTTGTGGATGTTGCAAGGTTGAGTACCCTAGACCATTAGCTTCCACAAATGTGTTGGGTAATAGGGTTTTTTGGTAGTTAAGCTTTACTTTTGGTAGTCTGAGCTTTTGGCCTTGCTGAAGGAAACACATCTTCAGTTTTTTCTCCACTGCCATAGGAGGACACCTCAGCATCCTGCTGCTGCTGTGAATCCTTACCTTCCACCACCCAACTCACTCACCTTCTCCTCCTTTCAAAGTTTCCTTGTGCTCTTGGCAACAGCTACAGAGGAAATTAAAGGCTTTATTTCCAGACTAGCTTCAGATGTCACAAATATGGAGGCCAGTTTCTGAAAATCCAGTTCTAAAAACTTCTGTGTTTATTGTTTTCTGTGCTTCCCTGCCAAGATCTTCTCCCTGCTGTGGCAAAATACTGCCATCTGTAAGATATATCAAGCTAAATGTTAGCATGTTGGTACTTGTGAATGCCATACGCTCATTCATGGCCTTGTTATGGTTTAAGATCATGCCAAACTTTATGGCACATGCCAAACTTTATGGCATGAAAGGCCTTGTTTTGAATGTCTCCACATTCCCCTCCCCC
>JANZLQ010000031.1:23132012-23200492 GCA_026212715.1 Elanus axillaris
CCCCACCCCCATGAGTGATGTATCATGATATATCTGAATCCATCTTGATAAAAGAAACCTGATTCCAAGACAGAGAACTATGGATAGCTGACACAGGAGTAAAAACAGTTGAACACTGGAAAGCGGAATTCACAGCTCTCAAAGTTCACTGGACACATTCATCATTGTGTTTGTAACAAGCCAAGTCTTTTGCTGGTGTAAGAAGGTGTAAGAAGCCCATCACAGCATTATACTTAAAAAAGCCATAAAAATGCTGCACAATGAAATATATGCTGCCCTGAAGTGCCTTGATGCTATCACAAAGGTATTCAACTGTGATTCTCACGTCTCCCTGGCTTCTTTAGTGCCCCTTAGGCAAGTGTATAGACTGATAGATTTCTTTTATCTGTTGGCCTTACATTGGTAGCTGGAGGATTTATAGTGACATTTTTTATGGAAAGACTTGAGTCTATAATAATAAAATAAAACAGATTTTAGTACTTTAAAAAAATCCTTACTTTAATTAGCCAGTGTCCATTTCTGTTGGCCCACAGTTCTTATTTATTTTCTTTCTTTTCCCCGCTCCCAGAAATGGGTGAGGAATTGGAGGGAAGAAGTTTAGGCATTAAAATGTACATTCCAGCATTATTTGTGCTGACCTGACTTTAATGTCTACAAGACTAAGGTCAGAAAAGCCCATTTAATTATCTACAAACATTCAAGAGCTATAGGCAAGAACCCCAGCCTATTGCTTTTAGCTATTGATAGGCCTAACCCCAACACTGGTGCTAGTGTTGCAAAATAAAGGCCTCCCAGAAACCCAATTAATGGCATCTTTGTTCCTCACCTGTGACTTCGTAGAACTTGTAATACTTCAGGTTTTAAAAATCAATAATGTAGAGCTGAAGTGAAAATAATACTTTGGAAATGGGGATGAAACAATCTCTTTCCTTTTCATCTTTCCCCAATGCTTTGCAGGCAAACACAACCCCAGGCAACTTCCAAACTTCCATAATTGCATTGAATTCCTTGTTAATTGGGCTTTTCTCTTACTGTTGAGTCCTTTCTTGAATAATGCCTGCTTCCTAATGATTTGTGTGCAGACAATAAATGTAGAGATTTAATAGGATGAAGGCTGTGGCTCCATATAAAGATATTTAGCCCTTAACTTCCACTGAAATCAATACCTTTGTAAATCTCATTGTAACTGATTTAAAATTAATACGCATAAAATAGGACTACTACTAAATGTTTAAAGGATAAAAAGAGAATAAAAATACCATTCTCCTCTGAAAAGTGACTGAAAAAATTGTATCTTTAGAGTTGCATGATAATTGTCTGAGCACCTTGATGCTTTTTATATCATATAATATGTGCTAGGTTTGAAAATAAGAAGTTGGTGACGTTGTCTGCAGGTTCTACAAACTAGAAGGGAAACTGGCTTCATTTCCTGGTTGGACTTTATCACAGGTTAAAAAGTCCTGTATTCCCTCATCAGACTCTTCATGATTCCTGTTCCTCCAGTGAGAGTGGGGATAACAATTTGTTTTGTGGTTTACTAGAAGGTAAAGAATCCGAGTTACTTTCTCTTAGCAATACAGAGATAAGTGGACTAAGGACATGTAAGCAATATTTTTTGTTCTGAAAGAGGCTGTGACATAATTAATGAAGGAAGAGGAGCTGCTTATGTAAAACGTGCCTTTTTTTCCCAGAGCAGAGTCGTATGTTCACAGCTTTTGTCTGGTACAGGAGTGCTGGCAGCAATGCCTGCATCAGCAGGGGTGGGTGTCCATCACAGCTTTGAGATGTGGCCAAGATAAGCAAATTGCATCCAGTCTGTCATTAACCCACTTTTGCTAGTTTTCATGCTTATCATGTTGTTACTGAAAGGCTACCCAAAAGTCTAACAGGGAAACTGCTCCAGTTTGCTCTCCAGTGCTAAACAAATGTAATCATCAAGACCATTTTTTGATGTGCTTGGTTCTGGAGTCTGACCATGAGTGATTGTGGATGGGGGGACATAACTGGTGTGGGCTGGAGTCAAAATCCAAAGCTTCCCTTACAATACTGTCAGGAAAAGGTAGATGAACAATCATTGGCGAGACTGTTGACTTTAAGTGCACAAAGTGGTAGTCTTTCTCAGGCAAACATGGCTTTACTTAAACATGGAGAGACAGATATTCTCCTGAATTTCTCGCTGTTCTGAACACATTTGGATAGTTTGTCCAATTGATTGCATAACAGTATGCGTTCTTCTTATGTTTTCAGTTGTTTGGTTTTTTTGGTGTTTTGTTGGTTTTAGTAGGTTGTGGTTTGTTTGGGTTTTGGGGGTTTTTATTTATTTTTTTTTTCCCTAGTAAAACTCATTCCACTTCTGTTCTGTGTAGAACATAAGAATAAAGGATTATGTACAGCAAATCTTACAAACACACACTAAACACTGTTCAGTTCATCCTATCATCACTCATCTTTTCACTGTTTTTGCATTTGTCAAACTCTCTTGCTGTTAAACTGCTGAAAACATTCCTGCTATCAGAGAAACTATTTTATCTGCAGTTACCTGCACAGTTGCATCAGTCCAGTGGTGCAAACCCAGTAACAGGACTGTAGTTTGGACTTGGAAGATAAGTCCCATGATAAATGTTTCTGAAATGAGATAGAAGTTCTCAAGTCACAAACAGGTAAGTGACTAAGGAAATGGTGAAGCTATGACTCCTTCCGCTCAAAGTTGCTTAACCCAAATCCCAGTTTTTAAATTAAGATAAACTACTCTGGCTACATCAGAAGGATGTTAATGAAAACAAGAAGAAACTATATTTTATTAGCACATACGCTCCAATGTTTGCTGATAATTGGGCTGATCTGACAGGGTTTGCAGTTTGTCTGTACACTTCCTTGTTGCTGTTTATCGGTCCATTCCAAAATTCTCAGCATCATGGTCACTGGCTTCCCTTTTAGTGAAAAATACAATGCATGTTGGCCAATTCTCATGTATGGAATGATGCTCCATATGCCAGAAATTGCTGTCTCAGGTGAATAAAAGGTGATACAACTGTCTTTCTGTGCTACCTTAGTCTTTTTCAAAAGTCTTTTTTTTTTTTGACATTGTATGACACTTCCCATTATAAGACTTCATTTCCAGATTCCAGGATTGAAACTATGTTTTGTTAGTCAGTTTCCTTGTGTCCACAAGTATTTAGTGAAGCACTAGCAAATGACCCTTCTGACATACCAGTTTGCAGAAAGGATTGCATGCTGTCAGTTACTCCCTGACCTAAAGGAGGACCATCTACATGTTCCAGCACTGGAGTTGGTGGTTGTTGTTGGCAGCTATCATGGTTGCTAACAGAATTTCTGAAGATTTTATGCATTCCCAACACCCTGAATAGACATTTACTGATCAAGAAAACCTGTGTTATAACATTATTGAAGTGGTAAAGTGGTAAAGTCAAACTGTACTAGCATGGCTTGTACAGCTTGATGTAACCATCCTTGCAAATGTGCTGTGGGAATCTTTCCTTACTTGGTAACACACTTTTTCATACTGTACTCAGCATAGACAGTGAGCAGATGGGCCATCTCTGAGACTGAATTTGGTTTGTAGTAATGGAGAGTCTTGTTCAGAAACAGAAAGTAGAAACTATCTGGTGACTGAGACCATCTCAGGACAAGAAAAAAAAGTCTCATAATAAAGTTGATTAAAGCCCTGGAGAATAAAATTTAGTTCTCTGATTTACCACAGAGTTCACACATCAAGGTGTAAAGTGCATTGCATCAAGTTTTTAGAGATGGTCAGCAATTGTGTGTTCTTCATTTTTGTAACTTCACTTTGTCACCTAATTTGCAATGTGCTTGGTATTATGTCTCCAACTGAAATCACTGTGAGCGGTACCTTCAGTGTATAAAGTGCTGTGTAATGCTGAGTCCTCTGAAAATACAGCCTGTGTGACTTAAATTAAATATTCGCTTTTCAGCTTGATGTCTTATTGCCAAGGAACTCATCTGAGACAATGTTATTCCCCCAAAAGAATTTGCTGAACTTGAGTTCCTCAGCGTTTGCAACACAGTCAAAGCAATCATGATTAGAGTGTATGGGCCATAGCAAGATACTGTGGTTTTTCTATCAGGATTTAAATACTACTCGATGAATGTCTCTCCAGTCCACACCTTAAGCAATGAAATTAACACAAAATAACAGTGCTTGAACTTTTTGAATGTCTGTTTGTACAAGGAATGGAGTTCCTATGAGATAATACTATGTGACTAAGAAATTAGCAACTGTAGCATATTCCATACTTATTGAAGAAATATAAGTTGCATGGGCAGGCTAACATTTGTCACTTTCTGATACTTATATTTATCACATTACAGTCTTAATAATGTTCTTTTCATACTGTGTTTATGTGATTGTTACAGAAA
Organism: Elanus axillaris; assembly: GCA_026212715.1. NCBI lineage: Eukaryota > Metazoa > Chordata > Aves > Accipitriformes > Accipitridae > Elanus > Elanus axillaris. The sequence continues at coordinate 23,136,411 of JANZLQ010000031.1, forward strand.
GTAAATGAACTCGGTATATTCAAGTGCCCTGAAGAACATTTAATGAGAAACACATGCTTTTTTTTAACCAGATGGACATATTATAAATCTGAGTATCCTTTAGGAAATAATGATAGCTATACATCTGTATTTGAATAAAAAGACACAAAAATTGATACCAGCTACATAACAGATACCTTTAATCCTTTTTGAATAGCATGGTATAGTATGTCTATTGGTTTTAATACTATTGTTTCTAAATGTAACCCTGCCACACAGGCAGGACTCTTTTAGGAAAACAGTAACCTAACAGATTTTAAGAAGGTTTTGTTTAGTAGTATTTTGCTGCTTGTGATTTCTATGTAATAGTAACCGCTCATTACTAATTTGTCATAAAAAATATGAAAGAGAGAAATAGATGATAATTAAACATTTTATTTTTCTTTTACAGATTTGTTTTACAATGCACTTTGCTCAGGCCAGTGAATTTTGTTTAACTGACCAGGTAAGCAATATGCATAGTCACAGTGTTTTCATAAAAAATGTTTTCTAGGCATCAGGCAACTAATTCTGAGAGACTGGTGTTCTACATTGTTGGAGAAAACTCACAAAATCTATTATAAATATGTTCAAAATTATGTTGTCAGTTTCTGATTTTAAAAATCTTTTGAAATTTCCAGAGTGCTATAATTTTCAATTAGAAAGGGAGTTTATTTCCCAGGTGTGCTTAATTTTATTATTTCTCTGCCTTCTTTTCTCTTGTTGTCCTAGTTTCCCTATGCTTCGCGTTGGTATTTCTGTTTTTTTTTTCAAAGCCTTACAAGTTGAGCTTTTTTTTTTTTTTTTCTGGATGCTATCAGTCTCCCTCTACCTACCAGGATATCAGCATTGCAAACAGGACTATCTGATAAGAACTCCAGAGATGGTGTTTTAACACCACAGGAATGGCACAGCAACACTAGAGTGGCTGTTGGGAAGTGGAGGTGGCTTTGGAAATTTAAACACCATTTCTGTAGATCTGAAATTAATAAAATACAATTATGAAATGAATGAAATTGTAGTTAATGATCTTGTTTGCTGGGTATCAAAAATTGAAGGCAAAGCACTATTTTACAATCTTACTGTGCATAGGTTGGTAGGCTGGCTTGTATGCTTTACCTGTGGAACTCTAGTTTGATTGGCTGCTGTTGTATGCTATAGGTATAGTTTGCAGAACACACTTTTTTGGCCATCTCTTTAACAATTTTTTTGGTCATGTCTTTTATTGTTAGGGGTTTTAAAGGAGGGAGTTGGGCAATATAATTTGCATGCAGTAGAGCTTTAACGTTGTCTACACTCAATTTTATCATTTTTTGATGCTTCTTAGAGAGTGATGTGATATCTTGTTGGGAGAGAAAAGAGTAGACAAAATGGATTAAAGATACTATTTTGTATGGAATATTTTGTTATAGTATACAGATATGGTTTGCCTTAGATGTAAAGTTCCTGTTAAAATAAGTAATTAGAGACAAAACAGTGAATAAGAACATGGTGTTCCTATGTAAGTCTTTCCTTTGTTTCATGTTGAAATGTTCCATATCTCTTACATTTTATCAGTACTGTTAACCTCACCCTTATTTTAGATGAGGCGGTCTCTTATCATCTTCTCATCATTCTAACTTCTTATCATTGTGTTTCCCTGGGGTGCTGCCAACACCTAGAAAACTTTCTCAATCTCAGTTCACTAAGGAGAAATTTCTTCCCTTTGGATCTTCTCCTGAAAATTAATTTCAAACTCACTATTCTCAATACCTTTATTTCCTTTAAAAAACAGAGGTAGACTTCAGCTAGTGCTGTCGTTTGTTTTCCCCTAGTTTGATACTCCTGGATTTAGTTTGCAATTTAATCTGCAATCAGTCTTGCAGGGAGGGAAATCTTGGATTAAAAAAACACCTAGTGATTTCAAATATTCATCCTGAGGACTTTTCAAAAGCATTTAATATTAAAACATTGGTGACAAGGAACAGATGATTAAGAAAAAAAATTTGTTTTTTTTTTCTTTTTTCTTTTTTTTTTCAAATCTGGGCCCTCTTTTTCTGGATCTTTGACATGTCCAAATTAGTCATTCCTCCAAGGTTCATTACTCAGGCTTGAAATGTTTTTAAGGTATTTTGTTCAAAACATTGCAAGATATAATTATCAACAATAAATATATGTGTTAACACTATAATTTTAACAGCTCTAGCCCAGGGATGGCTGTTGACAATCTCTATTCTTTAAGTATCATTAATAATTTTTCTGAAACAAAAATCAATACATTTCAGGAAGATTTCTCCAAACATATCTTTAACAAAACAACAACAAATTATTTTATTAAAAGAATGAAGTAAAATTCATTTGGATCATCTAAAATGCATTTTTAGTGAATACACTATTTTCTCCAACCTCTTCCCTATACCTTCCATACCTTCTTACTCCAGCACCCCACTCCCAAAGATTGCCTAGTTATGTTTCTGGTTAAAATATGTCTGTCAGTCAATGACATTTTTTAAGAAAGCCTGTGCAAAGACAGAGATTAGACCCCTCCCCAAAGAAGTTTCATAGTTACAAACTGCTCTCCTTACTGGCTTCATTTCCTGGCTTTTTTGTCCTTAGTGGTGATGATTGTAGCCTTCACAAAGTAGGAAAAATGAGCCACAGTATATACTTCTGCTCCCTGGACATAATATGTCTTTGTATGTATTCTGCACATTTCCATTAATTAATTGGATCCTAGATTATGAACATATCTGTGATGAGGTAAGGGGTTTGGCTGAATACAGGTGGTGATCAGCTCCACATGGAAGATGGTGCTGATCTTTTCTGTTGGTAATGAAATGAAAGCTGCTTTGTCACCTTTCACATCTCACTATTGACTTAAAATTTGAATCAATGCTTTTTCAAGATTATTCATGATTTTGATGAGCCTCCTATCCTGTTGGTATTTGCAGGGTAGGATGCTGTAAGCCTGAGTGATTTCCTAGTGACTGAGGCATTGGGTTGCTATTGCAATACTGTGCAATAACAGAATTTTCTGTAGATATGGTCAGCAACAATTCTTACAATAATTAGCTCTCTGACAAAAAGCTGTATGTCAAAGCTTGCAAACCTACTGGTGTTCTCAGAGGCATTGAAAGCCTGCTAAAAGTATGGGTGTATTATTAGCATACAATTTTTGTACAGTACACAGATTGTGGATGAGATTTTATATACGGGGTAGAAAATGTAACATGAAAATTATAATTTTCAATTCTTTCATTTTTAATCTACATTTCATGCACTTTTGAGCTATGAGTGGCACCTTATATTTCCATTACAAGGAGTGACTTTGGGGTGTATATGAAATATTAAAACCTCTAAATAGCTATTTTGGAGGAAAAAAGGCCTAAAAGTATATGCCAGAAGAGCTCTGGTAATTGGCATGAAAATTCATTCAGAAGTTTTTTGTACTCCAGCAGTACTTGAGCCTCTTTGAAATGTTCAGAAATTTTAGCAAGTTAGGAATATACTAGCACATCAAGTTACTGGCAGACACAGAGCACATTATAAGGAACAGTCATTGGGAGTGAAAATTGAATTCACAGTTTTCACACAGGAAAGCTTGTTGCCAGTGTTATGCTTGAACAAAACCATGGGATTCAGCTAGTCGCTCTCTGCTCAAGTTTCAGATACATACAGAGATCTGTTCACAAACAAACCATAAACCAAAAGGTATACAAGCTAGAAAAACATAAACCAATAACTGTCTATTAATTGTGTTTCACTTAAACCTCCTCTGAAACACCTGGCCCTGCCTGTCTCAGAGACCCAGTCCTGGATATACTGGGTGGCAGTTTCTGTATTGTTGTTATTTTAAAGTCTTGTATATCATAAAACTCTGTGCTGGTTACTGTGCACAGGGGTGAGTTTTGTACAGAGTCAATACAGATGAAATTGTTTTAGTTTGCCCCTGAAAAATTAACAACCAGAAGAAATACAAAAGCTGATTCTCGACTAAGTGTTGGGGTTTGCATGCATCCATACTCAGAATTCCATGTATCTCTGGGTGAGTGCAAAATGTCCTTTAAAAGGCACTATTGTTATTAAAAGAATGCAATGTCATTCATATGCCAATAGTTTTCACTATTGAAAATAATTTATTTCAGAGATATTTCTCATAATGCCCAGCACTATATAATTACTCTTCTGGGCCCTTTGTTTTAACTGATGACAAAAATATATGAATGTGTACATTTTGAGAGAAGCTTTCAATGAAGCCATTTGTTGGAAAGGTTGTTTCTTTTTCAGCTTGAGTGTGCAAGAATATAAGGGAGTTTACTACAAGTAATAATAAAAAGATTGCTTGTGGATCTCACTGTAACTAACATAGCATTTAGGTTTGCTAAAAGGGTATTTCTCTTCAGTTTATGCTAGTAGTGGAAGCCCTCAGAACTCCTGTTAACTTTGTCTATAAATTTTCTTTTGTGATATTTTTATTTAACTAGTCCCAAATTCACTCCCATTTTCCCTTCTTATGCAGTTAATAGCTACTGGCCATCTATGCTAAATCCTATGGGTGACTTGGATGGCAAACCTCTCCAAGGTTTTTGCTACTCTGGACTGACTTTCTTCAGAGTGATAGCACATGTATCTGCCTTTTCCCAGCAGGAGGTTATCATGAGAAATTCTCCCCCACTTAAATCACACATTTTGTGCATGCTGGCTCAGATGCTGTGCCCACACAGTTAAAACACAACTTTAGTAATGGTGGATCAAGCCCTTCCTATGCAGATCTCACTTGGTAGGGAAAGGAGCTGCCCCTGAAGAATTAAAGCAGTGTATGCTACAGTCATCGATAGAGCTGATTAAAGAAGGAAAATCCAGCCTTCATTAGCAGATTGGGACTGTGGTCCTGGCCAACTGTGTATATTCAAGAAGTCGGTATCCAAAATCCTGTCTCCCTTCAAGTAGTTCTGCCACTAAACATTCTTTTTGTCTTTCTTAAAGGAAAACAAGATTTTTTTGTGATCTTTTGAAAATAAATACAAGCCTTGGAACAATAGGTTCTAATGTGTGTAGAATACACAGTGTCTTTATTTGTGCTGTGTCTGTAGACCTAGGAAAGTCTAACCATACAGAGCCTCAAGCTAACTAACCAATTAAAATATTTTTAGTAGTCTTTGTGCAAAGCTCACATACTAAGTTGTTAGCATATACATATATAGGCTCCATCTTGGAGCTACATCCAGACAGAGAAAGCCCTTGTTTTCAGACAAGACAGATTTTCAGATCTTCATACAAGCACAGAGGGCCACTTGCAGGGTCAGGCTCTCAGCAAACTTGGCAACTCTTCTCCGGCCATCCATCTTGCAAAATTTGCTAATTTTGTTAATGCTTCAGCTGTTGGGCGTATGTATGAAATAACTCCTCCTTTCATGCTCTCTTTAACTTTGTAGCCTTAGTAGTTACAGAAGACATTTTCAAAGACTTGTTCTAACTTCAGACTCTTGGGTATTTCTAACAGTGTTTATGAAAGCAAGAATATCCAAGACTTAAAAGTAAGAACCAAGGTTTTTTTCTTCCTTAAATCCCATAATTTATGCAATATTCTTACAGTTGTTACTACAAGGAGAAGAAAGCCTGAAAAAAATAGTTTCATACCTAATTATTCTAAATTTGAACCTTTTTAAAGCAAGTATTTAAGGCAATTGCCTATTATATCTTTGTTCTTCATTCTACATTTTCTTGTTTCCATAAGGAAATGTCAAATGAAACATAAATTATTGGTCATATGAAGTAGACTGTGTGAGCATTTCAGAGGAAATATCTCACCGGTTTGATTCTGCAGAGCTACAAATTTACTTTTAAAAATTGGTCAGACATGTAAGTATAGGATAGCGTATATAAAATATTTTTTTCTCAAATATCTCCAGACAGTAGTATGTCAGAAGTTACAGGAGCTGTGAAGTACAAGCCTCAACTTGGAACAGTAGAATTATAACGATTGTGGCTTTGGCATTTTCTCAAAGTGAATAACTGGAGGAGATACTAACTTGCTTAGTGTTTTACAGTATCTTAAAACTGTCATATGTCCAAAGGCTTAGTTTTAAGTAGTTTTTCCTGGAACATTGAAGGGAAGTTTGATCTAAATATACCATCAGTATTATTTCATAGTTTGAACTCGTATCTTCAGGAAGTTATTTTTATTACTGCATCTTATCTGTCTGAAGTTATTTGCTTAATTTTCCTAAAATATAGCAAATATGAACAGCTGTTCTACAATTGTCTTGTGATTTCTCCACAGTTGCATTTTTCAAACCCTCTCAGGGGGTAGTTTTTACACACTATTGACAAATTTGTTTTCTGATCTACTAGAATGCAACTAAGCAAATAATCAGGAAGAAAAATGCAGAAAGCATGAGGAGGAAAGGTTTGCTAAAAATCAGTTAAAATATCTTCCACCCTTTTTTACAACTGCCCTGCTGGAAATACCAGCAACTATAATAAATTAAAGAATTTAAATTCTAGAGTTTTGTGTGCCAATTCTGTTTTAAGACAGTAATATGTTCTAAAGTTTTGTATCCTATTAACTCACAATGTTTTAAAACAAAACAAAAGAAAAATTTTTTTAGCAAGCACATCTAATTCTTCTTGAATAGAAACTACACTGTAAAGAAATTATGTTCTAAGGAACTTACTTATGTTACAAAGTGAAACACATGAAAGCGAGGAAATGGCAGATTTACAGGTCTAAATCTGTTCCCCATGTATCCCTCTGAAGACTGAATGTGGCAGGGTCCTGCTAGAAAATGATGGTGCTGGAATGCATACACATAGGTATGTCTTAGTCTCCTTGAGACTCAGTGATTGTAATGTTTTCTTCATGCTTTTAAGCGTAAACAGAATAGAAACCTTAACTGTTGCAAGGTGTTGTTGCCTTGATGATGTCTCATGTAGCACAAGAAAAACATCACGTATTTGTCAGCCTGGGCTCACAGTATCTGTGGTGCAATTCCTGCTTTCCACTGCAGACGGGCACCAAACTAACTTCCAAAATGCCACCATCTCATAGAAAAGACTTTGTTCACGTTGATAACGAGACCAGATACTTATAGCTTGGTGGGTTTTTTGGTGTATTTCCATTGAATAAGAAGCATAATCTTTTTAAAACAGAAAAAAATCGCAGCCAACATTTCACATGTATCTAATGATGTATTTCTTAGGGAAAAGTGGGGAGTGTAGAATGGAAGAGGTAAAAAATTCACTAGGAAGTATATAACACCAAGGACTAAGGACATATATGGAACATATGCTTTGCTTCATAATTCTTCATCACTGAGGTTTTTTGTCGGCTTTTAAACTTCAGTCCTATTTCTAAATAGTTCTGTATGCCTTTCTCAGCTCTTCTGCAGGTTGTTCATGGACTCATAGTATGTATGTATTTATGTATGGACTTCTAGTACATACATATCAGGCATTATCCAGAGAAAGAAGAATAACTTAGAATATATGTGGAGAAAGGACGGAGGGTGCCTTGAAGCATCCCAACAAGCATTCCTTGTTGTCCCAAACATTGCAGGACAGTTTCCTAGGACATGCTTTGACTGGGGATTTTCAGTTTTTTCTCCATAAACTGATGTTTCTTCATGTCTATCTCAGTTATCTTGCTTTTAAGACACTTCCTCAACTGATGCTCTGAATGTCTGTGATAGAGAGATGCAAATGTGCTAGATTGGGCCTGTTTAATGTACAGTTGCCAGACTTCTTGGGAATGACACTGTAAAATTAATATGTACACACTGCAATTTAAAGGATAATATTATGCAACTATTCCTAAGCATGACACATTAAAAGGTAGTTATATTTTAGACACATCCATTAATATTTTCCTTTGAACATGAAGTACTTCTTCCCACCTGCCATCTCTTCCATGTTTTCACTTGCTATGATGGTTAGATGTCATAAAGCTGTCATAACGCTGTAACTAGGCTTTTTGGTTAGTAGAACCTTGCACAATCTGCATTTATATTGTGCTCAACATTTTCAAAACAGATTATACATTTCAAACTGTACCAAAAAGACATATTTTTAATAAGTATTTCTTCCTGCGGGGCAGATTCTGAATTGCTTTTGCTGTTTCTAGCATACAGCATTACTATGTTTTGCCCCTAAGCAGTATATAAAAAAAAGCTTAATGGCTTGTGTGTAGTCCTACTTGTACTCCCACTTCAGACTTAGGATATGTCACATATAAGCATATGATAGTGTCGCTCACTTCAGAAAGAAGGTAGTGATTCTAGGTGCTCAAGGTTTGATGGTGGTGATATTTAGCTCACAAGTCACCTAAACCTCCATTTTAATAGTACTCTTAAACAAGAAAGGTAGATTTCTTTCTCCCTGGAATTTTATCAGCTGGTTCATATTGAAAAAAAGTAGCCACTGTAATTTTAAAAAAGTGTCAAGCATAGTTAGGCCATACCCTCCTATTCACCACCCCTGCCTGTCTCACACAAATACATACTTTCTGTTCATCTTTGTGAACATTTTCATTTCTTAACACCTGGATTTAAATACCAGAATTCTGCACTTCCCAACTAAGCAAATTTGAATTGCCAAAGTCTATAAACACTCACAGCTCTTGAATCTTGGTAACATTTGAAAGTCAGTATTTTATTTTTTTGGTCATGGCTGTACGTTAATACCATTGTACCTGTGCCCTTATGTACTATGATTTCTCCCCCCTCACCCCTCAAATGAAAAAATGACTGAAAAACCTCTTTTTTGAAGAAAGCCTTTGGCAGGTTGGTTTCTTCTTACTGTTGGTTAGATGGTGCAGAGGCTTGGAGATTTCATTACAGGGAAGAAGCTACATATTTTTTTCCAAGTCTTACTGAAGATTTGAAAACCTGCTCCTTTTTTAATACCAGCCTTGCCTTTTTGGTGAGTAGTAGCAGGAAAGTCATGATCTCTATGAGCATCTCTTAGCTGCAAAGGATAGGAGAGGCACATGAAGATCCATATGTTTAACATGCTTCAGCAAACAGTTCCCTCCTCTCCTGCTATCCTTCACAAGGCCTGAGCACCACCTCCGAATTTTACTGGTGAAGGTACTTATTTATATAAGTAGTCCCATTATTTTCATAAGTATAAATTAAAAGGTTAGATTTGTTTTATTGTGAAGTACTGTGTATTATTCTTCATGTTCTATTCACATATACAGAAACCATCATTCTAGGCTACAATTCATGTGCATTCATTTAAACAAATCATATAAAACCCAATTCTAGTTTAAAAAAAAAACATATACAAAAAGTATCAGATTAGTAAATCTGCTGGCAGTGGAGGTCAGAAGTATCACTTGGAGACTTAATAAATTAACAAATAGGCTTGGCTATAAGCCTGTACTAGTAATGCATGTAGTTGTAATGGCAACATTACGAAAATATCATTAGCAACATCATAGGTAGGTAAGTTAACATTTGCAGTTTAAGCAGGATTAATATCCTTTCATGCACTTGAAATGACTGAATTTTATGTCTAAACTGATCAAAATCTATTTTATGGAGCATTGCATTTTCTAATGTTTCTCCATCCAAATTTGTTTCAAATGTACTGCTTATAAACCTGCTCATTCCTCTAGCAAAAAAAACCACCAAAAAACAAACACCCCCCCCCCCAAACTACACTGGAAAAAGCACAATTCTGAATAAAACCAAATAAAATTATTTTACAAACAATTATACAATACTTATATAAGATCATTGCATTTATGTAAAAAAATTAATAGAAATATACATGTAGGATATAGATAAAAGATTAAAAGATTATTACTTACATTAAAATTCTTCATCTTATATCTTGATTCATCAAAATGCAAATGTCTTTTATTGTACATCTGCTGAGGTTTCCATGTTTGTACTCCAGCTACAAAGTAGGAATCTTTAGGGACTGATATCAGGAGAAGTTAAAAATTGATATAAATCTTTACATTTAAGTACATTTGACATTTTGAAGAGAGAAGAGTGAAAGGAGTAAGTGTTTAGATTAGATTATAGGCCAACAGGAAAAGGCAAACTAAAATTAAGAAGGAGCAAGTGGATGGGTCTAATCTAAATAAAACATTTTGGTGATGAGAAATTATGAAATGCAGATGACATAGATTATAGAGTAATTCTTTTTTCACACAGCATTTTAGCAGTAACAAAGAGATTAATTAAACCTTATATTAAAATAAACAGTAGCTATCTGTGTGGTTAAGTATTTGAATGGCAATTAAATATTCCTAAAAATTGTATAATATTATCAGTATGATAGACTTGATTATACAGAGTAAAAGAATTCATGTTAACCATGCTGTCATTTAAATAGTACATCATAGACTTAGTCCTGGGAAATAAGTTCCCCCAGAGCACAGAAATCCAAATCGGGAGAGAAGCTAAAAATGAACAATGAAAATACTTCATTCCGTATAGGTTATTATGCTGCTCTTATCATCATAATATCTAATTACTTTCTGGTGGTGCATTAAACTATGGGATTAGCATCTGTTGCTTAGCACTCTGCTATTGCATGATGATTCCTGTAGATCTGGAGAAGGAGTAATAGGGAAGCTGTGAAAACTTGCTTAAATGTTAACAAATTCTGCATGTGGAAATGTTAAATAAGAGGAGGAAAGAGCAGTAATGATGAAAATGGTATCCAATTAGGTGAAAGAGAATACATTTACATGTCTTGGCTGACACTGCAAATACTTTTGGAAATTAAGGCTAGTAAGGGGTTGCCATTTGATCCATGAATATTGGTATCTGCTTCAAGAGTAGTTCAGAAATGTCTGACAGACTGTTAAAAGGTATAACAACTTATAAGAAAAGGCCAGAATTTTTGCCTTGGATTTTAATCAACCCAATATTTAATTTGGAAATGAACAAAGTTTCCAAAATATAGTATCTTTATAGCTCTCTCTGAGGTTATTCCCACGACAGAAGGAGTTTTAGAGAACCCTCCCTTTGGTAAACACTGCTGTGCCCAACAAGGATTGCTGGTACCTGGGCAACATGTGACCTAAGTGATGTTGGGGAGATACCTAGAAAACCTGCACTCAGAATATAATTAAAGTGAGTATTAAAGGGAGAATAGGCAAATGCAATCAAGCTGAAGAATAAAAGTGTGTTCAGTACAGAGAAAAGGCAAGAAGCTGAAAATATATAAATAATCAGGGGCTGAGAGCCCTGTCAAAATAATCAAACACAAGCTAGAAGACTATGGAGTAAAAAAATATCAAAGAACAATTGAAGGAACTCTTTCTATCAAATATAAAAGGAACTTTATGATATTTCAAAAACCTCTGCAATTCTGATGTATTTCTGTGTCAGTTGCTGCAGGAAGGGCCAAGAAAATTCTGTTTTTCAAGTAACTGTTTAAATGAACAAAAGAAATTCTGAAGAAAATCTTAAAAAATACATATATAGTTAAAATACCTGCGCACAGTATGTGTTGAAAGAAATGCCCAACTAATTAAATGGATAATTCTTCATTGATATCAGACTTCAAAATTCTTGATCATTTAATTTTAATCCATGTCTAAGTACTTGCAACTCTGTTATCTTCAAAACTGTGTCTGAAGCATGTTGAGAACAGGATCTCCTTGCACTGTTTTTGGTTTGTGTCATAAGTTATTTTCTAAATGTTGCAACTGTCTTTCTCATGGCCATTACGCAGTTCTGAGTTATGTCAAATAGCAAATGGGTGTTTCATTTTGCAACTTTTTCTGTAACCGGAAAGAGCCCAGCATTTGAAATCCCAGTGTTCATCCTACTAAATACTTTAATTCAGAAAATAATGCAGGGCTTGAATTTGGACCCGAGTATATAAAAAATGTGCTGGATTTTTACCTAAATCAGTTTATGCCAAATAATCTTGTTTTCACAAATTCTGGAAAGGCAAAGCTACATATTTTTCCAGTTGTAATAGGCTTTATTTACTGCTTTGAGTGACATGAGATATTTAAGTGTTCAAATAAGCAGTTTGTAACTTTTAGGGGAAAAATATCAATGGTCCAGCTTGACTCAGACTATAGGTGGACAAGGTATTCATATCCGGGCATATTATCAACAGGCAGATGCCTCTCTTGTTAAGCATCACATGTGAATAATACCTCCAGGAACTCACAGTATGACCTTACCTGAAACTTGTATGGTTGCTGTCTAGACATTTTTGCAAACTTTATGATTTACATCACACAACATGACATCAGGAGCAGAATCTGCTTTCCTGGAGAGCAGAGGTCTTAATTTGCAGCACCTTATCAATCATCCTTCCCCTCCAGAAGTGAGTATTCTGTCAGTAGTCATTTCTTACAGTACTGTGGGGATGATGCCACAAGCAGGAAAAAAAGGATTACTTATCATCTAAATAACCAATTTTTTATAACACCCGCTAGTCTATTCTACGTCCTCTGCTCCAGAATCTAATTCCAAGGAGGGCTCCATGGGAGAGAGAAAGAGTGTTAGAGGTGAAGCATTTACTCTGTCATACACTGTACTCAAGAGAGTAATACATGCTTTTCACTGTCAAGCAATATTTTCAGAAGGGTTCTTTGACTATGTATCTGTCTGTGCATACACACACAATATAGTATCTACAGAGTAGCTGAGGATGGGCCATACAGCTGTAGAAAAGGAGTTACTGTTGGTAACTAACTCCTTAATATCAAAAGTAAACCACATTGATGCAAAAAGTATGGACTCTGGGAGGAGCTGCCAAAATAAAGAAATTAAATAGTTTATTATAAATGTGTTTGAGATGAGTAATTTTTCTCCTACAGAAAAAACAGTTTTCAGAATGAAAATTACAAAAGGAGGTTTGAATGAAATAGTGCTGTGGTAGAAAGTCTTGTTTGGCAAAAATGTTATTTCCTATGATAAATTTGGTTTACAAACACTTAGTGATTAGGATTTACATTATAACTGACAATGTATACAAATACTATATTAATTTTCTTTTTCATTATTAGGTACTTCTAGTACGTTGCCACATTTGCTCTTTGAGAGCAAAGCAGTACTTATGCTTATTTATTTAGATTGTTGGGCATCCCAGTCTCTTCTTTAGGCATAGAGACATCTGTGTATGTCCTGAACAAGAAAGATTGTTGATACTGTTGAAGACATGAAAGTGGACAAATGGGGAGGAAGTTCAGGGAAATGAGTAGGCAAAAGCAACTTTTTGCCAGGTAGATAAGGAGGTAATTTACTAGAAGATGCCCCCCCCCCCCATATATATATATATGTGGATCTACTTGGCTATTTATTTGAAACTGCTACAAGTTGTGAGTAGATACCAGCATAAGATAATGATCTGAGGAGGACTATGACATATTGATGTATGTTTTGGTTCATCTTAATGTTACATGTTACTGTTTAGATCATCTCAAAAGACCTCAATAAATTATAGGAGCTTCACTGCACTAGTTCATTATGTTTACATAATTAAACCCAGCATCTGCTATAGGTGGCTTTGTTTTCAAGGCTCCCATACTCAACAAAGTTCTTCATGCTTGCTTGTATTGTTACAGATGTTTCCCCTAATTTCAGTGCGAAGGCTAATTGCAGTAGAGGAATACAAGTGTAAGAGTTTGCATGATAAAGGCCTAGAGACGTTACACAGATCCATTCCTCTCCCAGAGCATGGAAATAAAAAGTTTCATCACTGAACATACTGGATTAAGGACATGGTTACTGCATGCTTTGTGCACAACATTACATTCTATCAAATACATATTGTTCAAATTCATATAGGAAATTGGCTTTCCTTGTGAAAGTTTATTTCTTCTAAATTCACAGTCCCACGGCTCTTTTTAATCCTCTGAGGACAGAACTAGATTTTGTTCACAGAACTTAACTGCATTTTAACTAAGGGGACTGCTTTCTACATGTTGCATTCTGCTTCTCTCCTGCTCGATTAAAGCTATCCAGAAATGCATTCCAGAAATCTGGTTGCTTGGTTTCATGCTCTGCAAGCATCGGTTACCATAGTGTTTTAGAAAAATACCTTTTCAGGAAGCAGATACATAATCAAATGTAGTCCACTGAAGTTGTACTGAATGAACCATCTGTTAACAAACTGAAAGTAGTGTATTTGTAGATTAAATGATTAGTAACCTTTAATTTCCTGTTACAGTTGGAGAAATATAAAAAAGACGGCAAGAGAATATCTTCAGAAGCATCCCTTTATGTACCCTGAAGCTGCCCACCCTTTGACTGTACCTTATTACGAATGTCTTGTGACAGTGTTATAAACTGACCGTCTTCAACAAGGAAGTCTTTCCGGAAAGCAAACCAGAGAGTTCCCTCCACCTAGACTGTGCACATTTCTGTAGATGTAGAACCTCTGAGCCACTGGAACAATTAATGCCTCTTAGTTATTAAGCCAGGACAGATCAAAAAGTGTCATATTCATATTGGATCACTCTTGTTCAAAGGTTGCTTTACATGTAGTTGCTGTAATAAAAAATGCAAATTCTTTTATTTGATCCCAAAGAACTAGGCATTGTACAAATTTAAAGTAAAATCCATTTAACGTCCTTAAGTCCATACAGCCTATGTAAACATTTGCTAGTAGTTCAGAATTCCAGGAAGATGTTGAAACAGGACTGAAGTACTCTTGTGACAATTTGAAATAAGAAATGAAGGTCTTCTGCTTATTACTAGGAAAGATAAAAACACCTTCTAGATACCTGACCCTTGTTGGTCCTCTGAAATCTTCTCTGTGCTGTTCAGGCATTCAGTATTGAAAATTTCAAACCAGTAACTAACAGACTGTGCTATCTGCTTTTGTTTAATGGTTCAGCATATTTCAGGTTCTTTAGTAATCATTCTGTGCTTATTTATAATATACCATCCTTGGTCCAAGTCTGCAGCTTTGGCTGTCAATTGTCAACCACAACCACCTTTTAAGCTCAAGTGTGTTTTCAGCTGTACTATGGCAATATTTGCTGTGGTGCAGCTCTTGTCTCCCCATCAAGAAAACAATTTGATGTTAACATGAAATTCACGGTGTTATATAGTCACTGGGGCAGCAGATATATGTAATATAATGAAATTCAATGATCTGTGAAGTCATGAATCATATGAATTAATGTATCACTACTAAATCTGTACATTGCTGAATTCATTTATTGAATATGAACACATAATGATCGGTATTTATTTTCTATTTATTTTCAGGATTTTCTGAGAAAATGTTCTTAACTGATTTGCCAAATCAAAAGTTTGAGGCGACAGTTCCTTCTTTTTAGGAAAATTTTAGTTGCAAATGTTTTCTCCAGTACAGAACTTAATTCTGATAAAGATGAATAATGACCTAGTATCCAAGGATCTGGTAGCTAAGATACTCATTCAATTGCATGAAAGCTTGTCTCAGTGCCAAGTTGAGTGCCCGGTGCTGGTAAGCTGTGAAAGGTCTCATGGAAGGAAGTCTGGCTGTACGCAGGAATATTACCAAAATGTGTGAGACAGAAATTAAAGAAATGCCCTTATGTGATTGTACAATGTGAATTTCACATAGATAGTGTGGAACTATTATTTGATAAAAATTTAGAGTTAAGTGTGCTCTAAATCTTCTGAAAAGCAAGCTAATATAAATAGTAGTGCTTTACTCAAAACATGAGTTTTCCATTATTGCTGTGAGTTATCACTTCCAAACAACACAATATCTCTTCTGTGATGACACAAACTATCTATAGTGTGCCTTTTTTTTTTTTATTTTGTCAGAAAATGCCAATTCATTGAAAAGAAAGCTGCTTGCATTAGCACCATTTCCTTTTGGAAAAAAAATATTGGAAAAGGGCATTGTGAAAGATCCTGCCTAGATACTTTCAAGAACCAAAGTTCATTTTTTTTTTATTTTAAATAATTTTTCAGGCATGTAGCCTATATTTAATGGATAAATAGTTCCCGTTCCCCACCCCACAATTCAATAACCTGTAAGTTATACATGTATATTGGAAGCAGGAGTTAAGACCCAGAGTCCTCTGTCTCCTGCTTTTGATCACTCATAGCCTGCTCAATCTTCTGAGAAGGCTCCATGCCTTTGATCTCCTCTGCCTCTGTCTCTGTGTTGTTCAGGTTATCTGAGGATCTTGACTATTCTGAAGTATAGGTTTTACTCACAAAATTATGCCAATTCAGACTAAAAAAATTAAAAGAGTAGCCATTTGTACTAAAAATATTGAAGTAAAAATCTAGAATTAATATTTAAAGTATTTCAATGTACAAGATGTTAATTGCTCCAATATAAAAGTACTTAAAAATCTAGACTTGAAGATTTGTTCTGTTTGGAGTGAGATTATTTTGCAGACTCAAAAATTCAGAGTAGGATAATTGAGAAGTGGGATATAGAAAACTGTTTCCTAACCAGTTTTAATCATCTTTGCTTCAAAACTAATTGATTATTTAGTCTGACTAATCAAAAACATACCTTACATTGGGCTATAATGCACGTGTTCTTTCTTTTCAAATTAGAGTTATGACCTGACCAGTTTTTTTTGGCTAATGGACATCAACCTGCTCAGAATGTAACCCAGCAAAGTGCACACACAGGCCCCATATTTTTGTAATTAAATTACAAAAGAGTGTGGGGTGTGTTTGGATATGTGTACATAAATATCTGTCTGCAAAACATTCTGATGTTCTGGAAAGTGTTGTCCAGATTTGCAGGACCTGTTGTGGTTTTAACCCCAGCTGGCAACTAAGCATCACTCAGCTGCTTGCTCACTCCCCCCCACCCAATGGGACGGCAGAGAGAATAGAAAAATGTAAAACTCATGGGTTGAGATAAAGACAGTTTAATAGGACAGAAAAGGAGGAAAATAATAATAATAAAATTACAATAATAATATTAGATTGGAATATACAAAACAAGTGATGCACAATGCAACTGCTCACCACTCACTGACAAATGCCCAGTTAGCTCCCGAGCAGTAATCCACCCCCCCTGGACAACTTGCCCCAGTTTATATACTGAGCGTGGTGTCATGTGGTACAGAATATTCCTTTGGCCAGTTTGGGTCAGCTGTCCTGGCTGCATCCCCTCCCAACTTCTTCTGCCCCTTCAGCCTTCTTGCTGGCTAAGAATGAGAAGCTGAAAAATCCTTGACTTAGTATGAATACTATGTAGCAACAACTGAAAACACCAGTGTGTTATCAACATTATTCTCATACTAAATCCAAACTATAACACTATACTAGCTACTAGAAAGAAAATTAACTCTATCCCAGCCAAAAGAGTACAGGACCTAATGATGTATGTAACTTCCTTCCTGAAATAATTAAGAATGTTTCAAAAATACTTATTTTCTCTCTTTGCCCATGAGCAGTGAACTGTGCCATATTGAGGTGTGAGACTGTAGTCAGTTATAGCAGCTGGGGGATACGTGGCAAACAGCACGTGTTCTACTGAAGGCTACTTTTGGCTCAAGGCAGCTAAGCAAAATGCTCCTCTTAAATAACATTGCATGAGATTTTAAGTTCTGAGCACCCAGGATTCATACAGGGTCGTATGGGAAAGGTATGCAGTAAAAACATAAAAACTGTTTATCACTGACTGAGAAATTAATGGTACAAAGGATGCTCTCGCGACATCCTTTTTATTCCTGGTTTATATTCAGGTCAAGAATGAGTCCTAGGAAAAATGAACGGCCCTGGAGGACCCTTGCTACACAACCTGCTGGACAGTAGGGAACAGGAAGCTATCTGCGCTTTCTGCAGTTACTTCTGTGTGATCCCAGACCCATGAGGATTTTTCATTCTGAAGCTTGGGAGAGACTGCTATTGTGAAGGTGTTCCCTGTACGTAGGCGTGCAACTCAACTAAGCATTGCAGCGGTTTTTGAAGGCGAGCATTGGGGTGGGAGTTAGACTGTAGCAAGTCTAGGCACTAAGTGTGCTTCTAAATCAGGAATTAATAAAACAGTTTCTGGCTTCAATTCTGGCTATACTTGCCTTTGCCTTGAAGACGTGTTAGGGAAAGAAGTTGACATTGCTTTATTTATCACAAGTAGAAGTCATGTAAGGAATTATTTGTTGTTTACTCTTTTTGCTAGCTAATTCCTGTGCTTACTGTCCTCCCACTCTAGTGACCAGGAACTAGATCAAGGTGTCTTCATATTTTAGTTTTCAAATCTAGTCATCAAGATGATGCAAACTGTGTAGGTGGTATTTAGAAATTATCCAATTCAAGGTAGTATTTATGATTCATTGCCGTGTACTTAACACTGAGCAATGTCAGGTATTCTATGCTTTATACGGTAATGATAAATTGTTTATGAAAACAAGTTAATCTTTGGTACCTTTGGCTCTAGAACTGGAAGAAACATCTAACTGCCATGCTGCTTAGGCATTTGGAAGAGTCATGTGCTAAAAAATTTTAAATTTGGGAAAAAAATAGATGCCTCAGATTTTTTCATCTGATGAATGGTGATGATGATGCTCAGTTATATTTGCACTTAGACCTGCAAGAGACAAATGAGGTAAAAAGAATGTAAGAAGTGTTTTTCTATGGCTAAGGCTTGGTGTATGTGAGGGGACTGAATGTTGTACCTCTTTTTCTGGACTTATTTAATATTTCTGGAGTGACAGTGGTGAAGTAAATGAGGGCTGAATCAAGTATATTGAAGGAAATGTCTAGCAAAGCTCTTCCTATCATCAAGTTTGGTTTGGTATTTTATGACACCACAGCATTTTTACCTGTCAGAGGTACTGTCTCATTGTTTGTGGAGAAAGTGTCACATCTTTTTGTGCCTGAATGATTACCCGTAAAAGCCTACTTTTTTTAAGAAACAGGGAATAGCAATAGAGCCTGGCTTTTGCTTGGGTCTCTCTATGGGCTTCTCAGAACAACTGCTTCTCCGGCACTGCAGCCATGCTGCTTATTCTACCACTGCCGCGCTTCCCTGTGAAGAACAGAAGGGCAGCCCCTTGTTTGCAGTGGATGGTTTCTTTATACTGTGGAATACTTATTGGAAAAGGCTCATCTGAATTTTCAGTAGCTGTTTCAATTCATTATATTTGTACCCTTTGCTATTTATGTGTATCTACACTCTTAAGGGAATAGTTGACTTTTTAAACCATCTGTGAAGAGGCTTTTCTTGTATGAACAAGAGTATTGGATGTGCATTACTCAGTTTTTGTTGCTATTTCTTCTTAAAGTTTTTATTTCTCTGATAGCAAAGCAGAAGGAATGTCATGAAGTTCAGGTACCCAGCCATACAGCCATACAGCCAAAGGTTAAATATATTGCATATAACACAGTGAAAAGTTTAGAGAAGAAGGAACTTAAAGCAAGATTGTCCATGAAAATGTCAGAAATGGGAAAATTGCAGTTAAATTTATAACGAATGACATCTTTGGCTCTTACCATAGAGCATCTGGCTTAAGTCTCTTAATTCAGTGCTGTTAACCTTAAGGGAGAAAAAAAGAGAAGGCGCAGTGCCATTTGAAGATAAAATGTAAGTAGCAAGCAGATGATAGCTTTTCATTTGCATGCATTTTACAAATAATTTTTGTCACCTCTATATACTAGGGCCTTTGAGAATGCAGTCTGCAGAGCAAGACCATTTTATTGTGAAGTGCTATGCCATGCAATACAGTACATTAAAGTTATGTAGAAATGTGCAATATATCCAGTACTTGCATGTCCTCTTCATTTTGTGTTTTTTCAGCTTCTAACTTGTAGTAACTACAGTGGCGTACTTGCTAGTTTTGGTTTTGTGTTCAAGAACACATGAAAGAGCAGAGATTCCCTTCCTCCCTCTCCCTCTCCCTTCACTCCAAAAGCATTGCTGTGTTTCTTTCCTGTTCTCTCTCAGATTTTCTCTCACATCTTGTGTAGGTTGCCATTGCCCAGGGAAGTCTCTGATTTTTCGTTTCCAGTTAGTTTGCAAACTGCCCGTTAAGCTAAGAAGGTTGGGGTGCCAGTTGTCCTGTGGGAGCTGAGTACAGACACGGAAACCATATTTGTCTGTGAGCAGAAACCCTCAGCCCAGCCCAGGTTTCCTGTCCTCTTTGCCTTCCCCTTCCTGCCTCCGGGATGGAGGAAGGATCAATGCCCTCTTCTCCCGTGGAGAGGTCGATCTTCTGCAGCCTCCCTCCACCCAGCCCCCCTGACTCCTCCAGCTGTGGATGAACAAGGCCAGGCGCTCCCACAGATGTGTCTTTTTAGTTCCCTTTGTGTTGCCCTCGTATTAATTGTGACAGGTTGACCCTGGCTGGACGCCAGGTGCCCACCAAAGCTGCTCTATCACTCCCCCTCCTCAGCTGGACAAGGGGGAGAAAATATAACAACAGACTCGTGGGTCAAGATAAGGACAGTTTAATAAGTGAAAGCAGAGGTTGCGCGCGAAAAGCAGAGAGAAAACAAATGATGTTATTCTCTACTTCCCATCAGCAGGCGATGTCTGGCCACTTCCCGGGAAGCAGGGCTCCAGCACGCGTAGTGGTTGCTCTGGAAGACGGAAAAAATGTCCCCCCTTCCATCTCCCTTTTCTTAGCTTTTATACCTGAGCTGACGTCATATGGTATGGAATATCTGTTTAGTTAGTTTAGGTCAGCTGTCCTGGTTATGTCCTCTCCCAAGATCTTGCCCAGCCCCAGCCTCCCGTTGAGGGGGACAAAAAATGTTGGGGACACAGCCTTGATGCTGTGCCAGCACTGCTCAGCAGTAGCCAAAACACTGGTTTGTTATCAACACCTTTCTAACTACCAATGCAGAACACAGCACTATGAGGGCTGCTATGGGGAGAATTAATTCCATCTCAGCCAGACCCAATACATTAGTCCACAGGCAAAGCACTCAGATTCATCTACATTTCTAATTGTTGCTGGGCACATATGCAAGTGATTTTTTTAACAGCTTTTTAACATCCTTCTTGAATATTGGTAAAGTGAATTCTTGTTATTGAGGGCTAGCCACATGTTGAAGTGTTTTTCCATACAGGAAAATAAAAATGACTGTGTAGGATTCTGTGCCTGTTGTCCCTCAAAAGCTGCTGCTCAGATTTGCCCAGCTCAGACTGCCTATTATTTGTAATTAGTGGCAAACACCCTTCTGAGATCTGAAAGTTAGGCTGTTCCCTTGTCCTTTTCACATACCATCACTGATAATAATAGTAGTCAATTTGAACAGGATATGAATTCATTGTTGTTTAGTTGGAGGTTTCTACTCAATTCTAATGAAACCATTATTTTTCACTGTGGTTCAAAAGGCACCTGGGTCTGTAGCTTGCACCCTTGTGAGTGGTTCCTTTGAAGACACTGATGTATTGTAGCCTAAACATTTTTATGGTTAATGGTAAAACATAAGGTGGAATGAACTGAGCTTGAGTCCCATGTTTCCTGTTAGACAAACCCCGCAAAATCTGTTTTGATCTCTTGACTCAGATCAATAAGAAAACTACTAAAGTGACAAAAATGAAATCTCAAGTTTCTGTTTCTACATAATTGTTAATTAAAGACATTTGAATTGGCTTTCTGAATTTTATGAGCCCTGAGAAATGAATTTAGTTTTAAATAATCTCAAAGGGATTATTTAATCTCAAAGATCTTTATGGGAGAATCCACCCATGTGCCATTTTTATGGCTGAGGCATGATACGCAGTTTGCTCATGGTCCCTGGAAGTCAGTGAGATCCCTGTGGTCCAAGCTGTGGGACTATTGTGGCAAGTAGCTGGAGGGAGAAGCAGCATTTCTACTTACTGATAGCACCTAGGCAGCCACCTTTAGCTCACAGGGAAAAGAAAAAGGTGTTTGGATTCAAAACCACGTGCAAGGCATTTCACTCCAAAAGACCATCTGAGAGAGCTTACACCATGTCACTGCGTCAGAGGGCTTTCCTCTGGCTGCTGGCCCTTGAAAAGCTCCAAATCTGGAAAAGAGAGGAACTAGGCCATGGACTGATCTACGGGGGCCATAGCAAGTTTTTCTTCTGCCAGACAGCTCCTGCCGGTTGACCACCGTGCGGCCGATCCCAGGCACGCTGGCTTGGCAGGCAGAGCAAGGTCGCTTCTGTCCCCTGAGGTTGTACCCAGCACCTCCTCCCGGCCCCTCACCACTGCTGGGTCGTGGTGGCTGCTCCTTCTCCCAGGCCTCTAGGCCCCACTGGCATTGCCCTTCATCATCTGGAGAGGCTGCCCTGAGCACTCTCCTCCTCCCTGCCACGCAAAACCCAGATGCAGACCTCCAGGCTGTGCCAGGAGCAAGGCAGGGGCTGCCTCATGCTGCCAGCCTGCCGCCTGCACCGCCCCAGTCCCAGCCAGGGGTGCAGCCAGCCCCCGCAGCCCTTCGGCTGGGGGGCAGCCTCAGGACCTCCCTCCGAGGGCTGCACCGCCCTCATAACTGTCTTCCTTCACTTCAAAGCCCCCATTCTCACACTTCCTTCCTTCAATAATGAACCTTCAATTTCCTCCAGGTAAATAAAATGAAACTGGAAAGAACTGTAAAACAAAACATAAAAGTAGCCGAGCTGGAGAGTTACTGCCCGCAGTGTCCCTGGGAATGGTTTTTCCTGTCCTCCCGCTGCGGTTTCTAGCCTGCTGTCTCCCACTTTGTTTGCCCTTCCTTACCAGTTTTTAGCTGTAAGCTCTTTAGCATGCAACCTCCTCTTCGCAAGAGCATTTGTACAGATGCTAATAGGTAGAGAGGCTCCTCCCATGGCTCCTTTTTTATTAATGGAAGGATCAGAGAAAGTACCACATTTTTAACATCTCTTTTGCAGTAGCTCTTAAGCTTCATGGTGTAGAAAACAGTGAGTGGATTTTTGTTCATTTGTTCACAATGCTGAGCTCCGAGATAAATTCTTCTGTACAAGGTTTTTAGGTGCTGGGAGAGCAAGGGGTTTTTGCTCAGTAGGTTACGTGTTTTTTTCATTTGGAAGTGACATTTTCTGTGACATTATCCTTTAGAACAATAGATGGACAAAATCAAAATTTCAGGTCTGTAGCAGAAGAGTTATGTCTATTATATAGTCTATTTAGTAACTTGCATCTTTTATAAATTCTGCCTGACTGCATCTCATTTAACGAAATCCAGATTAAATGGATTTTGAAGAATGGAGGGTGCTGACTGGTCTCAAATGTGCTGGTTTGCAAACCAGCTGTCCTACTCACTGGTGAAGATAAGAGGGCTCATATGAAGGGGTTTGTGCTGCTGGAAACACAACCAGCTTTCTCAGGAGACTGCTTTGAGGGAGATTGCAGCAATACTGCATGCATCCCCACTGTTCCTAGTGGGTATTGCCATATATATGTATAATTTGTGCTAGATAAAATCAGGAGGTAATAAAGACAGGTAAAAAGAAGAGATGAGACATCTGCTGTGTACTCTTTTTTTCTTTTTCTTTTTTTCTTTTCTTGAGGAGCAAAGATGTCCAAGGGATGCCACATTAACTTGGGAAAAAGACAGCACTGCTTTAAATCAGAAAACTTGTCTTATATCAAGTGCTTTATTTTGGCAACAATTTCAGTATGTTATGAAGGAAAGTTGCAGGCTAGGCATGTTTACTAGACCTTTAATTGCTACATTTAGGAGAAAGGCGCTTTTTTTTTTTTTTCCCCTCCTCCCCTCCCCTTTTTAACAACAAGAAGCCAGAGTTTACTGTGCAAATGAAGCAGGCTTTGCAAGAATCAGATTCACTTTGGACGACTCTTCACATTCCTAGTCATCATTACATTAGGCAGCACAATTCCATCTCTGGTTGATGGGCAGAAAAAGTGGGCAGCCTGCCAGGTAGACGTTTCCATGGCTCCCAACCCCCAAAGGTGATGCGTTTTTCAGCTAATTCAATGAAGAGTGGGCTGAACTTTGGGTATAAACTAGACAATAGCTGCCTTCGCAGTATCAGCAGAATGGTTTATGGGAATGCACTCCACATTTGGCAGAGCATCATGTGACCTTACGGCTGAGATTTTGTGATGGTGCCAACGGAGACTTGGAAAGCAGCACCCGTTCTGACTTTTCTCCTCTTTTCTTACATGGCTCAGAAAATGGTGGATCTTAATACTTGACTTTAGCCAGACTCAGCAAGCG
The DNA here is from genome assembly GCA_026212715.1 of Elanus axillaris. Classification (NCBI taxonomy): domain Eukaryota; kingdom Metazoa; phylum Chordata; class Aves; order Accipitriformes; family Accipitridae; genus Elanus; species Elanus axillaris. The sequence continues at coordinate 23,160,460 of JANZLQ010000031.1, forward strand.
ACTGAGCTTTGAAGCACAACTTTGCCTTTATTCTGGCTTTTTTGGCACACCACCAGGAGGCTGTCCCTTTCACGCCTGATAAATTCTGCTTCTTATCTCCAAATAGGAAAAAGAAAGAAAGAAAATATAAGCAGAATATTTATGCTTCATAACTGCATTTTAAAACTACATGCTTTATTTTTTTATTGTTGATCTGTAGTTTAGAACAGCCCTTCTGAGAGTCTGAAGGATAAAAGTTGTTTTTTTATTTTTCTGGTGTTTTGTTTTTTTTCCTCCTCCTGTTTAATGAACAGGCATTTGAACTGGGCAAACGGGGCGACAGCATTGAACATGAGATCATTGCAGCATAGTGTAGCAAACTGGCACCCTGCCTTTTCACCCCTTTGCTCCAGCAGATTTGTGCAATCCCCATTTATAAAACCAGCGCAGGGGCGAGATGAATTTTCTGGTCTCTCCCCACCTCTAGTCCTGTGCAGGCAGTTGCGGCAAGGATTGGTGCAGCTTTTGCGCAGTGCTTTGTGCCTGGAATTCCGAGAAGAGCGAGAGAGAGAGAAGACAGGCATCCTGGTCTTCTTCCGAGAAAGAACAGGAGCCCTAAGAAGAAGAAACAAATCTGAGTTTGTCCTACAGACAAGAGTGCAGAAAAAAAAAAAAAGTGACTCTCCTGCTTCCAAAAAAAAAAAATCTGGCATGTTTCACTACAGAGACATCAGGATGTGTTAGAGCTTCTTAAAACAGTGTAACAAAATGAGCCTAGGAGATTGATTCTTTTAGTCAAAAAAACAACAACAACAAAAAACCAACCAACCAAACAAACAAACAAAAAAAACCAAAAGAAAGAAGGAATGCATTTTTTGTTTTTTTCACTATTGCTCATATAGCAGTATTTGGCACTGGGTGAAAACGTACCTTTCATATCAGGTATAGCTTCTTTTTCTTTTTTTCTCTTTTTCTTTTTTTAAGCGGATTTAAACATGTTGTTTTGAAACTGAGTCCTTGTGTATTAATTTTAATGTAGTCAGCTGTTCACACTTTTTAAAACTAACTTTTTGGGGGTGTGTTTGATCTAATACTGCTAAAAATAGAAAGTAAACAAAAAAATGAGGGTCTATGGAAGTAAGTGGTTAGGCACATTTTGTCTTAGCTAAGCACTGGAGTTATGCAAAGACCTTAATGTTACATTTAATCAGTCTAAGCTTTGGTTATCTCTAAGAAAGTTGTGGGTATTTAGATCTGGTTGCTAAGGAAAGAAAATTCTTTTTTTACAGTGTGACTCATGCTTTCAGTTTCTAAAGAGGGGAAGAGAAAAAAAAAAGTGTTAAAGTGTAGGAAAGGATCGCTCTTGTAGGTAGAATACTGAAGTTATCATTGAGTTAATTCACGTATGAGTTTCTTACATTTGTATCTAAATCCATTACAAAGAAATAAGTGTAATAAGCACTGGAATAAAAGGCATATTATTGGGACATTCATGAAGTAAGCTTGGTTTGCAGCTAGTAACAGTGACTGGTTTAAGATGTTCAGTAAAGCAGCACTTGTCCAGGAATAGCTGAAAACAGTATGTAAGTTATCCATCTATTCAGAATGTCTGTAATAAGTGCATGCAGAGTTAAAGTTTTGAGCATATGATGCTTTATTAGAGCCTTTTTCTTAAAGCATTTGTCTGTCTGTTGTAACATATTACTAGGCAATTAGAAGAGTGTGTAACAAAATTCATTCTGACTGACAGATTTTGAAAAGCTCAGCCAAATTGGTGTTTTACCTATTTTGGAATTTTTTTTCAGTATTTTCCTAGTCTTTTCAATTTATGTTAAAAATACAGATGTCCTCAGCTAGAAATTACTTTGTAGCTAACAGTGTCTTTTTCATCAGAACCCTGATTTTTTTCATAATGTTCATGATAGTTGTTTGTCTAATAAAAAACTTTATAAATATAAAATTATATTATGACTTTACAAAATAAAGTTGTTTTAATGTGTTTAACTTTTTATACATTACTGATTAGATAGTAACTTCTTAGATCATATGCTAATTTTGCTACCTTATATTTTTGTTGTTCTGCAATGAATTCTGGGAAATTGCTGAGTGGAGACCTTATATATATGACACATATACCTCCATTCATCCATTTTGTACCAGAAAGTGTTTCTTAGATTTATAGAGATACTGCCCTCCTTGATAGTTTTGTTAGAATATTTACATATGTCATTAGTACCTAAGTCTGTTGAAAACCAAGACTTGCATTAGCTTAACAGAACTTTTAAAGTTTCTGTATCTGATCATAGTAATCACATCTTTTTCTTTTTTATTTTCCCATAAAGTTTTGCAAACATTTGTGATTTAAGCCATTTTCTTTATTCCAGTATTTTTATGAAGTTCCATACCAAACAAATTGCCTGATCGTATGCACTATTTGATAAAAACTTTTTATTTTTCTTAAGCATGCTGCTTTCCTTCTGGAATTCCTAATAAAAATAAAATATTTATGCAGTGAAAAAAGACTAGGAAATACTAAATGAAATAGTCCCTTTGCCAAAGTGTGCGTGTTCACAGCATGTCTTCCCATGGCCCTGACAGAGGCGTCAGCAGTCTGTCAGTTTTATGTCTTTAAAGCATAATTACTAATTTTGTGTATGTTTCATGTTGTCCTGAAAACACTTTACATAAAACAGATATTTCAAAATCTTTCACTTTTTTGTTTGTTTGTTTTAGTGAAAGAAAAAAATTAAAATGAAAAAGGAAACTGAAGAAGTTAATTATACCAGAATTCAGCGAAGGTAATACAGTGATCTTAAATAATATTTTTTTGTTAAAAATTAAAGTTAATGCAAAAACACAAAGCAGGTTAGCTTTAAAAGATTTTCTTTCCTTAACAGAGCGTACAAATATAATTTATGATCATAGATATGTATTAAACTTCTGTTCTGATTACTTTCTGTTGGGAATATTGCAGTTTGTGTAATCTTTATACTGTATGTTTCCATGAAGCTTCAGAATGAATTGAAAGATCAATACATAATTTGTTCTATTGTTGTGCCTAGTAAATATATAACGTATATATTATTTTTATATTTATATTACTACTATATTTATAGTACATATATCTATTTGCTAGTATATAACTGTAATGCAGTGACCAATTATTTTTGAAATGTGGAATATCTCTTCTATTCACAAAAAAAAAAAAGAAAATTGGAGAAGCAATTTTATAGCACTTATTACAATGCAGTCTGCATACTTTTTTCTGATACTAGGATAACTATTCTAGTTTGAGTGCTTGTTTCACATATGCTATCTCCTTAGTGTCAGCAGAAAGCAATTATAAAAATATCGTTCCTTCTGAATGCTGAAATGTAGTATATAAAGCAAAATCAGATTTAAAACAGACTGGTGCAGAATATAACATTATTTTAAAATGCAAAAGGGTATGCTTGAACATGCAAGATTTAATTCACTAAATTAAAAAAGAAAAGAAAAAAAAGTCATTTACTAATGCTCAGTTGTCATTAGTGAACTAGAAATACATGTCTCAGTCTGCAAGGAAATGAAGCATTTCCCTGATTCAAAAAGTTTTTACTGGCAGTACTCATTCTCTTGAAAGGAGTTTTGCCCAGCTAACAATGGCAGAATTAGGCCTTCAGTGGGAACTAGTGGAAGGCAGGCATGAAAATCTTGTTCAGATACAGATTTCAGTAACCTGCTAAAATCATAAGAGTCCTTTCTATAGCACCTGGTTTTAAAAGTAAGCCTGTTTCTTATGTCTGTATTTTACAAATGCATTTGTGGCTATATTGTTACAAGTTACGCTGTGTCAGATACAATGCTTAAAGATGCACTATTTACCAATGCTTTCATGTAGAATATGTAAGCTATAAAACTGTATCTGTGTCTCACCTTTCTGAATTACTGCTTATTGTCTCAGAGGACCTGTTTTCAGCTTGTTGTGTAGGACACTCTACATTCAGTGTGTGATAATTTGTACTGTACTGCTTGCTGGTCACAAGAAGAAAGTATTTGTTATAGGAGTTAATCCTGAAGTTTTGCAAGATTGCATTTCTAGTTGCATCCTTATTACTAGAGAATAGCATTGATGGGAGGATTAGTGAATGAAATATACAAATTAACTTATTTGTTTTGATTAATAGGCAATGTTTAATCAACAAGTTATTGTCAAGCAGTACTTAGATGCCCTGTAATATGAAGAAATAACTAAGCAGTCTTTAAAATGTTGTTTGGGATCTGCACTCCAGTGTGCCGCATTGCTTTTCAAATTTGGTGCGTGATTTTTATTTTGGGTTGTAGTAGATGACATGAGCTTAGACACAAAGGACAAACCTGTATTGTTCACTTCTATGTCATGTCCAGTTATGGATTCCAGTCTTGCCTGCTGTGTGCGTGCTGTAGTCAGATGCAAGTTGCTGGGAGTTGAGAGTTCATCGGTAAAGCAAAGTGTGTGCAAAAGGACATTAATTCCTGCTGAAGACAAAACATTGTTGTGCCGTCAATCTGTAGAAAAATGTTTTTTCTTCCTTTTTCAAAAACCAGACTAGTTATAAGTCTTTGGCTTGTTTGGTGTGTCCACCATTTATGCAGTTAAGTTTGAAGTAGCCTTCTTTGCAATAGATGGTAACATTTTTACTCTTAAATACTCATTCTTACATTATTTCATGTTTGTTTGTTTGTTTAAAGTCTTCTGCATCTCACTTGAAAAGGAAAATGCTAACCAATGATGCCAATTGGCATAAACCCGTAGATCCGATCTTGTGTTGAAATGTACTGCACAAGCTCGTTTCTATGGGTCTGTGTCAGTATGGTGATCTAGCAAAAGTTTATGTAGCACGCACTGCAGTGCGTATTTGACAACAAGCCCAAGTGAGTGTACAAATCTGTGTATTGTTTTTGGAATGCTTCTCTTGTCCATTGCCTTATCTTCAAACTTGATTACGTGATTTGTTCTTTTATTGGTTGTTTTAAGCACCTTTGGCTTACTATCATATTAAAATTTATGAAGAGATGTGAGGGAATTGTAGGGTTTCCAATAGGGGAGAGTAGGATATACCATTTAATGGCTTTATTAAATATACCATTACATCATATTACATTCAAAAATGTAGAAAAAAACAAGAAGAGATTTAGATTTTATTTTTATTGTAAATAAGACAGAATGGTCATTTCTTTCCAGAAATGCAGTTGGACTTGCATCATTCCTATAAAATATGTATTTATATGTATACACATAAAACATACATGTATATATCTTTATACATATGTAAACAGGATAGAACAGAAATTCTATCTGTGCAGTAGAAAAATCCATCTAAGAATATGGGAATAATTGCCATTGAAAGCGTACTCCCATGGGAAATACTTAGGCCTGTGGCTGCTGTCACATTTCAAAGAAAGGCTGAAGATGTGAAGAAGACTTAATGGTCACCGTTGGAAGCTGTGTGCATCCGGGTTGAGGTAGTAGGTTGTATGGTTTAGAGTTACACCCTGGGAGTTAACTGTACAACCTTCTAGCTTTCCTTGGAGCACACTTGAGCCATCGAGGAATTCATCATCACTTTAATCTGATCAGGGAAAGTATGCAGAAAGGTATTGTGTCATGGCTGTACATAATAATCGCTCTGAGGTTTTATTGATGTTGAAATAGTCCTGATGACTTGATTATTTCATTTACATCCTGTTATGAACAATGCTAACATGTTGTCTTAATGGACTGTGACTATGTACTGCGGACACTTAAGGAAAGACTGATGATGATTTTAATTCCATTAACAGGAAAGCTTTAAAAGTTTATTTTTATTTATAAATTCAGAAAAAAATCAAGTATGTAATGCTTTATTCTTTCTTCATATAAATGGCTTATCCTATACAGTTGATTTTTGTTGCTGTTGTTATATAGGTGCACATTCTTTTAAAAGGGAAAAGAACTGTTTTTTCTGCCCTTATAATACTTTCCAAAAAATATTGCATGCTGTTGCCTGGATAGCAGCAGCATTGTTACAAGTTGATCTTGATCTTCCTTGGATTTATGATATTCCTTTTTCGTGCCTGCAGAACTCAGTGTTATGAACACAGATCCAAATGACCTGCAGCCCCACCTGTGCTTCCACCATGTCATGATTCATGTGCTGCTCAGCTTAATCCCACTCTGGGGTCTCAGCATCTGTGTCCTTGCATTGTGTGTCAGCTTGACCCACAATGCCCTGGTCGTTTTTGGCCCTGACTGAACTTGAAGCATCTTCCTAACTCAGCAGGACTTGGAGAAGTCACATTGCCTATGTGAGTGGTTCCCAAAGCACTGGGCACCACTGGTAGCAGTAGGTCCCACCATTGGGTGCCTCCACCCCTGTGGGTCAGGTACCACAGACAGAATTTGCCCTCCACAGCCCCTGCGTTGCCTGTATGTCTGGCACACCTTTTTAAAAAAGCAATACCAGAATGCACTAAGGCAAAAAAAATGTCCATTTGATCCCAAGTTGAATAGGGAGATGATAGCATGCTTGTGGATGTTTATGCCCCAAGTTGTGCATTCCCAATTCATGCTGGTTTTCAGCTGCTTTTCCTTATCTTGGAAAAAGAAAAAAATCCCTTGAGTTGTGTGTATCCCATAAGCAGATATGTTACCAAAGAGAGAAAAAATATTGAGTGTTTTCACACTTTAGCCATTCCCAGCAACAGCTATGAAATAAGAAGGAAAAGGACTCTGCCTGTATTTCCACCATGATTTTTAAGTGAGGCCTGCTCCTGAAAATGACCTTAAAGATGACTTCTCATCAGCATGATGGAAGGCAGTACTGCCAAAGTAGGAACACCTGGACCAGACAGTGATGCTCATTCCAAAATAGTTGGGAAAAACTGATACTGTCTGGTTCCACATACTTTTCCATAAAAAGTGAAAAGGAGTAGAATTTAATAATTTATAATTAAAAGTAGTAATAGTGATTATTTTGCTGGAAAATTATTTAAGGTTTGTTGATATAAAGCAAAAGAGCTGAGCCATGCTCCTGTGGTGCTGTGGTCAGGTGGACACTACTGATGTGAGCCATGGGCATGCCAGTCTCCTGAGGACAGGGTCAAACATGGCTGTCCTATGTGGGGGTGAGGGCTGTGGTCCTAGTGCTCCCAAGTTAACAGCAAATAGGTTTCTCCAGAGTACTTCGAAACCCTGCATTTCTTGCTTTACTTTCATTGCAGGTGACCATCACCAAATATTTGACATTTCAAATTGTTTTAGGTTTTGCATCAGTAAGAAAAGTTAAGAATGTTTATTTTAAGTGGATTTGATGCTTGCTTGTGTTTTGCTTTTTTTTTCCTTTCAGTTCTGCCTTTCAAAAAAACACTTGCTTACAGATCCCTGTTTGACACTTGCTTGCCTCACAACTTTCCTAGATAAAGAATAAAAAGAAGAGATGAAAATGGTTTTAATCTCTTTTTAATAGTATTTATTTTCAGTGATTAATGTTTATAATACCAAATTACAAACAAAACACAAATACAGGCTGGGCAATGAGTGGATTGAAAGCAGCCTGGAGGAGGACTTGGGGCTGTTGGTTGAAAACAAGCTCAACACAACCTGGCAATGTGCATTTGCAGCCCAGAAAGCCAACCATATCCTTGCTTGTATCAAAAGAAGTGTAACCAGCAGGTCGAGGGAGGTGATCACCCCTGTCTACTCTGCTGTTGTGAGACCCCACCTGGAGTCCTGCATTCAGCTCTGGGGCCCCCAGCATAAGAAGGACATGGACCTGTTAGAGTGAGTCCAGAGAGGAGGGCCAAGAAGATGATCAGGGGGCTGGACCCCCTCTCCTATGAAGACAGGCTGAGACAGTTGGGGTTGTTCAGCCTGGAGAAGAGAATGCTCCAGGGAGATCTTCCAGTAGCCTTCCAGTACCTAAAAGGGGCCTACAAGAAAGCCAGAGAGGGACTTTTTACCAGGGCATGTAGTGATAGGACAAGGGGTAATGGCTTTAAACTGAAAGAGGGTAGTTTTATACTAAATGTAAGGAAGAAGTTCGTTCTTCACTGTGAGGGTGGTGAGACACTGGAACAGGTTGCGTAGATAGGAGGTTGTGGACGCCCCATCTCTGGAAGTGTTCAAGGCCAAGTTGGATGGGGCTTTGAGCAACCTGCTCTAGTGGAAGGTGTCCCTGCCCATGGTGGGGGGGTTGGAACTAGATGATCTTTAGGGTCCCTTCCAACCTAAACCATTCTATGATGCTACAATTCTATGAAATTGGTGAAGAGGATCTGCATGACAGTTAAGTGGATGTACAATGGATTTTAAACCTGTCTTAAAGTGTGTGGGAAAGATGACAGAGGAGGTTGAGTGAATCAGAGCTATTCCAAGCTAATGGAAAACGTTTAAGGGGGCAGGGGCTAAATGGGGGATAGAGAGAAGATCTCCATCAACTGATGAAGCTTAACAGGCACCACTCACAATCTGAATAAAAACTGTAATATCCTCTGTGGATTCAAAAGGACCCCGGTCACCAGTATGTTATCTGCCTTTTTTTATTTTAAAATTTTTCTTTTGTAGTTTTAAGTCCATTGGAAAGAAACATTGTAATTGCTGTTTCTGCCAACAGAGCGACAGGTGTTCAATCCTTTTATATTAATTCTTCAATTAGTTGCAGAATAAGGGGGATTGTTTGTACTAAGCTGAATAGAATAGAAATGACTGATTCAGAAAATGTGAGAATGTTTCATCTATCCTTCAAGTGCATGATAAATTTGTAATTCTATCAGGCATAGTTGCAGATTGCTATGCAAATTTTTGTTGCAGCATCACCAGCTTTAATGAATATACATTTTCTGTATTTCTTTCTCTGTTCTTTAATTTATTTGTTTTGCCCTGTAATGTGCAAAACATTGTTTTGGTAAGAGTTATCAAGTTACAAACAAAAATGAATGAGACTGTGAGGTAATTTTGAAGCGGATTAAGGTAGAGAATGAAAAACAAAGGGGGAAAAAAGCCCTATTAAGAACAGCTGGATGGAGTTAGGTCTTCTGTGATTTCATTTTAAAGTCATAAAACATATTGTCTTTTTTCAGGCAAAGTCTGGCATTTTTTACCTTTACAGTGCAGTTGGAATATTAGTTAGTCACGTAGTACTCATATTGCTATGTTGCTTCCGTAGGAAAGAAATGCACTTTGTAACGTGGCTACACATGGATGTGTTCCAACCTAGGGCCCATCTAACAGTGTTTGTTCCTGTAGGCAAGCCGTAATGTTAACACCCTTGTGCCTTTACTTTGCTTCTTGTAAGTAGAAGAAATACTCATCAGGGTATTTTGGGAAAATCTTGAGATCCAAGTGATCTGCAACTCCCAGTGGTTTCTTTGGGAGACACGGGTCCTCAGCATTTCACAGGTCTGGTCCTACAGAAAAACTGGCTGCAGAGACACTGACCTGCCCAGCACCCTTTTGCTTGCCACAATTTCCTTGGAAAAGATTAGGCCTGATCCAAGGCCTTAACCCTGGTTCCCAAGACAGAAACTTACAGCCTGGCAAAAAGCTGCTTTAATGCCAGATCCTGTTTGTCTTAAGAGTTAAGTCACTTCACAGAGCTGGAGAGAGTTTGGTTTTCATTCTGCAGCCCACAGTGCCTGTGTCCAGAGGCATGTCCAAAGAAAACAGAATTAAAGGGACATTTCTGAGTTAATAACCATGGGTCGGATGCACTAACAGAGCTTGAGTATTTTGGGCCCAGCCATTTTGAGAACTTCCTGTGGAATAAAGCTGCCATTAATCCAGTTTACCAGAGTAGGTAAAGCAAGTTTTTATTAATTTTGTGCTGTTGCAATAGCACAGAACAGTCAAAAATATCTGAGTGAATATGGGTCAATATAGTTGGTATGGCATATTTTAAGCTGTTATAAATAACCCTATAGATTTACATCATCAAAGCTGAAAGTCATTATAGAATGTCTTTTCTTCTGTGGCTGATGTAATTTCTGGCTTTGTCATTCCACTTCAACAAAAGAAAATGCAGAGTTTCACTTGGTCTCATGCTTCATTTAACTTCCTCTTGTCTACAAATATGGTGAATTTCTTTAGAGATTTGTAGGTAAAGAATGTGGTAAAATATTTAAAAACAATCCCAAAAAGGTTTTCCTTGCAAATCTGTCCTTTAAACATGACAAACAGCCCTTAGTAGTCTCTAAAACTTTTGAAACTATTGAGACTCTTCAGCAAGAGACCTGTGATAGGTCGCTTAACTGATGAAGTTGGAATAGAAGTGCACTTGAAATTTTTCAGATTTTTTTTGGATGTGGTTTCATATGACATTCATTTATCTATTAAGAGCAGCTTCTGGTATTTTTAATAAAACTAAAATTAAATACGTCTGGAAGGCCCTGTTTAAATGTGAATATTGCTTTTATAGCATAGTTAAATGCAAAATTGAAAAGCTAATGCTTTTGCATTTCATAGTACAGAAGACATATTGTTTCAGCTTTGTCTTTTCTCACATAATAAAAATATTTACATCAGAGTGATCTTTTTGGTAGAGTTTAATTTTGTACAAGGCTTCTGGGTATTTCAGCTGTGTTTTATTGTAAATTATATCAATTATATGGAAATCTCAGGCAAATGCTTTTTTTTGTTTTGTTCCCTCCACTCTTATTTCATGCTACCTCTAGAAACAGAGCAAGCCTTACACTGATAAAGTCTTTTCAAGAATATTTGTGAAATCTGAATAAAATAATCAAAGATCATGCCTCTTTTTCTAGCATAACGTTCTCATTTGTTCAGAAATACCTGGCTCTTGCCTCCTTATCCCTTCTTTTGCAAATGTGAGAGACATGTTACTTGATCTTAGAGAAAAATAAGCATGGATCCCATTGCTCTCTACAGCCTTTGTTGCACGTTCTTTTGAACAGAAATATCTCATCCCTAAACAACTGTACTTTAAGGCTTTCTGACTAATGTAGTTGTCTGGATTGAGTAAGACTGGTGTTGATATGGTCCAAGAGCCTTAGCAAAAGGATATAGCTACAGAATAGCAAACTAATTTTTCCTAAGAGTCAGAACAGCCGTGTGTACTGCTTACTTTGCTTTTGTGCTTGGGTGAAAAGGTGGGGGGAGATACATTTTATATTTTCTTGTATGTAGTTAACATACATACATTGTGAATATATTGCCTTTATTTGAATGCTATGAGTCTCCTCAACTAAAGCTTTATCTCCATGGTTGAGTGTGATTTATCTGGGTTTATCTGTGTTTTATCTGGGAAATGCAGGCCCCTTAAATTTTCTTGATCTGTCTCCATATACCTTTGGTTCACACATATTCCTCCAGTGGTCCTTTTTGATTCTTCCTTTCCTGGCATCATGATAATTATGGCAAAGAATGTAGACCATTGCAGATATACTGGCAACATGGATGGACAGAGAATACCCTGCTGGCTTGAGAGAAGAGTGAGATCACTATCACGTTTATAAGGTTAGCAGAAAGCAAAAGTTTACTCAAACCAAATCCTCCAATGAAACCTCTGCATTATGACTCTCCAACTTAGGAAGGAGAATAAGCTGTTTGGTACTATCTCCTTTGTAGGTCTGGCTTAAGACCATGGGATTGACTTTGCTCTAGCTCTCTGTGACTGTAATTTTTTTTAAGCAAAGTCCCTGGACACTAAAATTACTATAAGGATCACTTTTCCCTAACATGCACTCGGCCTTGTGGTGACTGCAATATCAAAACAGATTTACACATCTGAGAAAAGATGACTCAGTCTCAGAAATGTTTTATATGTATGTTTATGTATGTATACTGTTGGGGCTTTTTTGCATGGCAGTACAGTGATATGAAAAAGGAATACAACTCCAGAGTACTTCATCTCATTCATTGTAATTAGTTTGCTGAGATAAATTTGTTAACTTCCCACATTAGCAAGAAATCATCAGATGGGAACTTTCCCATGATAATTTCACCATCCCTGAAAGAACTTCCCCTTTAGACTAGGAATAGCATTTGGAGCATGCTAAATCCTTGTGAATTGTTGGTTTCCTGGAAAGTTGCCCAAGAAAGATGTTCAGTCTGGGTCTGGAAGTAGTTTCCACGGTAGCCTGTTACCAGGAGAGCTGGAGACATGGCTTGAACATACCTCTGGTATTCATGTGTCCTTGATTGAAGGTCCTTGACTGCTATTCTGTATCATAGCTTGTCCCATGAATCTTATACTTTTTGAGCATATTTCCATCTCCAGACTCACTGCTTCTTCAAAAACCCAAATACACTTAGTTTACACAGCTGAAGGAGACTTACTCTGTAAGTTCTTTGAACCCTCAGGTTCTCCTGCATCACTTGAGCATTTTATGAGGAGGAGGATTTTGGGGGTGTAGAATTTTTATTAAAGTATGATTGATACTATGTTAAACTAAATTGTAAGTGAGCTGCTGAAAAGGACTTCTTTTCACAGCAGAGTACAGGACTGTAGATAAGGATACCCAAGGCAATTTTGAGAACGTTGTGCCAAGGTCACCAATCTTAGTGGCAAAGCTGGTTCAAGCAGCTATGCCTCCAGACCCTCATGTTTGAGAACTGCTGCTGAAGGTGGTGCCAGTGTGGGAGGACATCTTCGAGAGCTGGGGTATGGGGAGCAGTGCACTAATGTAGCTATTCAGCTCTATGCTAAGTAGTGTGCTTTGCTCTTTTGTCCAAATGATAACAACTTTTGATCTATAGTTAGGCTAGATTTATCCAAAGCTATGTATCTTACCGTATCCATTTCTAATTTCTTGTGCCTTACTGCCCAATATTTATTTCTAGGTTGTGTACTGTAAACAGCTAAGCTCAGACCACCTAATTAGAGTACGGCCCTTGTGTCTCAACACTGGCTGCATAGGAAGGCAGTGTCTGAAAACTCTCAGTAGGACTCAGCTTATATTGATTATGGCCCACACAAACTTGGAGATGAGACTGCATGCTCGAGTCCATCTGAAGTACCACAGCTGGCAGTCTGGCTAGAGCCACAGGGCGGATTTTGCTAAAAATGCATTTTTGTCTTTAAATGGCATTTACTCAGGATGTGACTTGTGAAGTACATGATTCCTGTGTTGATAAAGGGGGTTTTGAGAGTCATTATTATAAAATACTGTAAATTATATATTGTTTTTCTGAAGATTTTAGCTTCTGATATAAGAAAAATTTAGAGGTATCGTTATTATTTCAGGTTTGAAGTATAACTGTACCAGAAAGGCCAAAATGTAAATTGTAGTGACAAATGTAAAATCCTAACTCATTCTTAATGTAGCATTTTGAAGTGATTCTACCTTTTCCCCAAAATGCCTTGGGCATTTAGGAGCCTGCAACCTGTTGATTTAAAAAATGTGGGCAAGTTTTAAAAGAGAAACCTCAGGTGCATAGATATTTTAATAGCTTTTTGACCATAAGCTTCATAATGAGTGACCCAATGGCAAGATATATAAACTCGTCAGCGCTGCCTCTGCATTGTGCTTCTGAATACGAGGTGCTTTCCTAAACATTAAGTCACAATATATTCTTAGCCACTTTTGTGAGAAAATAGTGCCCTAATTTCTCTCTTAATTGCTGTTGTAAAGCAAGACAATGTAAACAGAGAGACAATGTGTGCAACTTTGAAAAATTTTAGTATTTCTTAAAATTTAGTAAAATCAAAATTCATTTCAAAGCTACAGGCTGTGTCCAGACTGTGGCCAACAACTGAGAAAGAAATTTGCACACCTGATACACCTATTGATGCTGCTGCTGCCAGCCATGCAGGTGCTCAAAGGGAGCATGTGACTCCTTCCCTCCTCTTGCCCTGCACTGCAGGAGGACTGGTCTGCGGTGGGACACTGTGTTGTCCCCAGCCTCCCACCATAAAGGCAAGTGCTGGCAGGGAGCACTGCCTGGGCGCTTGTGCCTCCGCCCTTACCACCATCAGGCACCATCATACCAGGGGCACCCAGGAGCCCTTCTGTGCTGTTGGGGCAGGGCTGGCATGGGGGCCACTGCCGCTCCACCAAGGGGACAGGTACAGGCAGTGTTGTGCCTGAAAGAAAGGAATCAATGTATCTATCAGTCACATTGGGTTTCTTTGGCTAAAAAATCCAAGTATTGGTCTATGGAAGTAAACATGCAGTCTGCCTAATGAATGCATTATTTATTCGCTGTGTGAGCTGCTGGAAATACCAAAGTGGGTAAGGGCTGTGATTCAAGGCTGCGGGGCTGTGCCCACACAGCTCCCTAAGCCAGGAGCTAAGGACATGGGAACCCTCACCAAGGGGCAACCCTGCTAGTCTGGAGCAAACGTTGGGCTGCATGTATCTTCGGGCGGGTGGAGGTTTGTGTTAAGGTTACCTTCTCATACCTGAGAACCGGCTGTTGTTCATTATTGTTTAATTTGATTTGACTCCAATTTAATGACAATTCTTAGTAGGTAGCGTGATTTGCAAGGCTGATTTCCAGTTTTCTTGATTGGGCCTTTAATTTATTTGAACTTGCACTCTGAAGCTTCATCTGAGATTTAATGCAAGTCTGCAAAAACAGCTTGGTAAGGAAATTTTTGATGGAACTTAAACTCAAATGCTTCAAGAACAAGTCAGTGAGGTTTGGTGTGAAAATATTTTAAGAAAGGAAATTCTTGGTTAAACTTTACTTTTTAAACAGTAGAGCAGCAATACTTTCACTTTCTTGGGGATTTCTTTTTTCAAACTCTCATGCTCAATATCTCTTCAATTAAATTCTCATTTTAGAGTTTTGTAGAATGGTCTTTTAAAGGAATCTCAGAGATTATCACTGCAAAGTTTTCACTGAAAATGAGTAACTTTTAACTTCTCAAAATCCATGATCTTATTCATTAGTAAGAGGAATTTACCAAATGCAGAACATATATTGCAGAACTACCTGCCACAGTCTCCTAATTATTTTCAAACTGTATGTTTTATTCAAAGCAGATATTGCAAGGCATGAAAAACAAATTGTCTGGTTTTGAAATCTATCAGTTATTTTTTAAAGACAAGTTTGGTTTTTATATATTTACCAGTATATGTTCATAAATTTTAGAAACAAATGGTCCAAACAGGGAGGAACTAGAAAGAGATTAATTAATGGTAATTTTTCATTACCTTTTCCAAAACCAAACCTTTGCACCTGAATGAATCAATGAAGAAAGCAGCAAGAGGCACAGAGCGTATCTGTGTGGGAGGAAGGAAGGAATAGGGAGGATAAATTATTATGTTGTAAGAAGTGTAAGGGGATGTAAGAGGAGGAAGGAAATTGAAGAGGCATGCAGGATAAGAGAGGATACAAGATATGGGACTGTAGTGGCTGTACATTCGTACTAAGGGAAGGGACTCTGGGCATGTAGCAGAGGAGGTCAGGAAGGTGGAAGAAACAAAAGGAACTTGAAAGATGTGGGGAAAGGGCATAAGGATGTTGTAGCTTTGCATTGGTTTGTTTCACCCACCTTGAAACATTTTTGGTAGGTTTAAAATAATAACTTTTGTGTATTTGACCATAGAAGTTGAATTTATCTGGAAGGAAGGAAAGAAGGAAGGGAGGAAGGAAGGAAGGAAGGAAAGAAAAAGAAAGAAAGAAAGATTTACCAGCAAAACTTCATATTTGTAAATAAACAGAAGGCCTCATGAAAATAAGTTTTTATATCATCTGTTCATTTTCTTTTTTTTATAAGCAGAAAACCCACTGAAGTCTGCAGAGTAGTAATTGAAGGTAACATACATTCCAGACATATTGGAAACATCTGAAAATTATCCCACACTCTCAAGCATTAGGAACCCACAAAATTCAAAGCTAAAGATGAACTCAAAATCCAGTGTGAGGGCATGCAGATAACCATAACTCTGCCTAACACTAGCATGGTTAGGCGATGTATCTACTGATGCTTGTTAGTTCAGTCTAGTCTAAGACAACAAGCACTAAATGATTATATTATAGACATAGTATTACTGCACAGAGTCACCATAAGGGAGAATTTAGCTCATGTATGTACCTTTCCTTTGCTTCTGCTCAGTTCATTTACGTAAATGAGAAATAGAAAACACTCAAAAGCTGGAATCAAAAAGAATAAGATAACCTCAGCTTTTGTATGAACTGTAATTAATCTGCAACCTGTTACCACAAAACTTAATTTAGGGAAATTCCTAGTTAGAACAAAGAATGTTAAACATTTGTGTGAATAAGAACAGTATGTGCAGTGGCGCTAAAAGTAGCAATATTTCTGATTCAAACCATGCACTGAAGAGTTGTTGAGGTTACAAAACTTCTTCCCTTTTAAAATTAAGTGCTTTATGAGAGAATGAAGTTATTGACTGCTAATCACTTCCAGACACAGAACAGTGGTCTGTTGGTCCCTTCCAGAGTGTAATAGCAGTTCTGCATGATGCATATTAATGGAATATCTCATTAGTGTCCTAAATATCACTAAACTGGTCAAATCATTATAAGTTTCCATTGCCTTCAAGAAAATTTTGCTGCTTCAGATTTTTCAGCTCTATAAAAACATCTGCGTAATATGGAATATGTTAAACCAGCAGCATCTACATTGTGAGATACCAAGATCTTAACCTTAGCTGGTTTTTCTATTGAACTCAACTCCAAATGCAGATGAAGATTTATATCCAGATTCTTATTTTGTGGAGAATTTGTGCATCTCTGTTCTATACATGAACACTACTTTTTCTATCCCATAAAACCCAGAAAATGGGTATGTTTATGGTATGAATTATCAAATAATGTTATTATGTATTGCTGCATGCGTTATAAAAATTAGGACTTTTATGTCAGAATGGTGTTTACGTATTAAGTTAAATGGCTAAATAGTAAAACAGTCTTGTTATGGTCATGAAACAATGGTTTACTTTTTGCCTCAGTCTTTGTGTAAAGTATCCTCAAAGTTTTTGTTTTACATGAAGGGTAGCATTAACAGTAGTAGTGATTCATATTCATAGGCATTTTTCAGAGGGAAAATAAAAATATATTAACATAATATTGTCTTTCGAGAGACAATCCTAATTTACCAGATACTAAAATTTATGAAATTGCATAGGAAGATTCTACTGATTTTAGTAGATTCTACCTTTACCACTGTCAGTTGTTTCTCTTCTTTCCATTTAATGGAACTGAACTGATACCAATCAGCCCTCAATTTACAGTTGCTTTCTGTCAATGCGTTTTATATACTGCATCTCTTAAACATAACTTCCTAAATGTGGTATTACATTTTTAAGGTCTGATAGTATGTTTCTCACTGAGTGAAGACTTATTTGAGCACTGGTATTAAAGAAAACAGAATCTGTGCATGAAGAAAACTAAGTATTCACTAATGTAAGTCTATATTTCAATTAATATATGTGAAACTAGGAAATACTGAGAAAGTCAAATTCTTTAAAAAGTATTAAGCACATTTTTATTAATGTAATTTTTCACTCACAGCTACACAGTCAATACAAGCAAACTCAACTTTGCATTTCAAATGTGATTAGACACAAATACCATAAAAATATAAAACCCACCTATAAGAAGAAGTAGATAAAATCCTTAATGAAATAAGTTAAAATATTCAAATAAAATTCTGGGCCCATCATCATTTGACAGTAGTGTCCATAGCATGGTACTTGAAATACTGGACATGTAACTATCTTTGTTAAATGCAATAACATTTGAAAATGCTTGCTCTTCTAAAAACTGCTGTATGGCCTCAGAGCTTCAGAGTACTTCAGCAGCTTTAAATCTGCTTTGCTTTAAACTTTAAACTTGTGGATTGAAGTAAATATGTATAAATACACTTGACAAATGCTTAAGGACATTCCTTAATGGAAGCATGCACATTCAATTCTAATGCTGTGGACTGCAAGGGAGCCAGAACATTATTGAATATCTGCTTTTTTTCCCCCAACTTTTACCTCCATATATGTGACTTTCATTTGACTTCAAGATTTATTAAAGAATCTAACAAAAAAGAAAAAAAAAGGTGCTAAGAGAGGTAACCTTGGGGGGGGGGGGGGGTTGCATGTTGGTTACAAGGATGCAAATTATGTAATTTATATTCTATTATGGAATTTTAATGTTTCTTATGAATTTAAAGCAAGTTAACAAAAAAACAGTTTCTTTGTTCCCGGGTCAAATTCTCATGAATATAGTTTCACCAGTTCATTACTTTGTTAGTTTCTTCCTCTACACTCAAAGAAGAGCAAGGCAAATGATAAATGATTTAGGGACCATGGTGAATTCTTGTCCCTTCTTAAGCTCTAAGAGCTTTTCTATAAAATTGGAGGTAGGAGTTCACCCAGCTACCAAGAAATAGTTATGTGTAGCCAGACAATAGTTCTGTGCTACAGGGAAATAGTTCCATGAAGACTAGATAAAGACCATTATAGAGGAGACATGAGAAAGTGTGTAAAGTCTTAACAGCCAGTTCTTTCAGGGATGAAATAGTTGTTTAATTTTTTAAAAAAATTGTAAATTGAAAAAAAGTATTTAAAAAAAACTAATTTGCCAAGAGAAATGGGCCTTGTTCCTAGCAGGAGGAATGGTCAAGGCCAAAAGAGAAATTAATAGTTAATAACCATCTATTAGACAAAGAAAATTATCCTACAATATTTGACTTGGTAATCCTAAAAGTCCCTGTACTTATGTGTTTTAGCATCTTCTGATTAACATAATCCAATAAGTGTAAATATTATTGTCCATTTGAAACTGCACAACAGTGCAAAGTTAATCAACAAAAGATCATGAAGGAGAAGTGAATAATTATAAAATGAAAAATCATAATGCAAATATTTTTTATAATTTTTTACCAAATAATGTTTGCAGGCTGTCTGAACTGTTGCCTTTCTGATAACCTGTATCATTTGCTGGATAAAATCTATTACCTAAAGATAGGTCAGGCTTACATACAGCAGTTCAACAGCATCCACTTCAAAATATTACTATCATCAGTATATGGAAGAAAAGTAAAACTATTCACTACCAGGAGTACAATTCCCAGCATTATTAAAAATTCACTAGAGAGTAGAATAAGTGTGATGTACCTTTAGGTGAGATACATCCATGTGTAAGACTTTACAAATACATTCATCAAGCATTAGGGAATAGTTACAAAAACAGGGAAATACACAAACTTTCAGAATTCTCTCATCTTCCCAGGCAACCTCACTGAGGTCTTTAAAAGGGCATTTGTACTCAGGAAAGCATTCAGATTTCTTACTCTGAAAGCAAATGTCTTTCTCCTTTTATATACCTCTATTTAATACTTTTCCACAGACAACTTCTAATGAATAGGATGTACCTAGGAGTCTGACATTCTTTTGTGACATGACATCCATGGTGAAAAGCAGGAGCTCCAGACAATTAAATGGTTTGTCCGAGCTCATGCTAGATGTCATTATCACCATCAGGATCAAAAGACAAGGCTTTCTAATTTGCCAGGACCATGGCTAGTCCAAAATATATATTTTTGGAAGTTCTTTCTGGGGAGTACGTTAAAGGTCTAGCCTCTATGCTCTAAAATAAAAAGCACCATCTCACAGTTTGAAGGCCATGTACCACACTGGAATGTGTTTATCAGTGTGACATTTTCACATTGTATTTTGTAATATAGTAATTACCCAGCTTTCTCCACAGTTTTTGAAATTAATGCATAGCTTATATTTAATAATAACACACATTTAATAATACTATTTCACTGCCATAAATATTAAAAGCTACATAATGTATGCACATATAAAGACTGCAGTAATGAAGGTGTTCTAAATAAACAACACTGATTGAAATTCGAGTGCTGAGGCTCAATGAATCCTGAGAGTAAAACTGACTGTACAAATAAAACTAAAATTGCCTTTGTTGATCTTCACTGTCTAAGAGTACAGGACTATAACATATGAACAAGGAGGGTGAACAGTGATGGAAAAGTTTGAACTTTTTTATTTCAATAATCTTCAGCATTGACTTTCTATTAAGGAAGGAGAAGTGCACTTGCCAATGGCATGTAAACTTACCTGTTCTTTATCCTCACCTGTGTCCTGGCCCCTTTTCTATGGCAGGGACCACCAGAGCTGCCAGACATGGTCCTAAAAACTCGGGGTCTATCTGGAGGAGAGCTCTCTTGCCACAGGAAGCAAGGAAATGGCCATTAGGCTGTTTTCCAGGCAAGCCCTGGGGAGGGTGGGCACTCTGAGCATGCCAGGGAACAGCTGGAGGAACCCTGGCCAGCCATACTGTTGAGCATGCCAGGCACTACTGGAGCTCACGGGCAGCTGAGCTCTCCCTTCTAGGACCTAGGCAGACTCAAAGAGACAATTAAATTATGTGAAGACGTGCAGAGCAGCCCATGATAAAGAGGGCTCAAAACTGGCTTAGATTCATTTTACTCCCACTTGCTGCAAGCTCTGAATTGTATGTTCTGCACCTGAGAAATGACAAATTGAAAGTGTTTATGCAAGCAGTATTCTCTTAACTCTTTAAAGTATGTGGCAAAAAGCTAGGTAATCTCAAATTGCAATATTCAGATATGAATTTCAAGAATCCCACAAATGTTGGGAGTAAAGTTTGACACATGAGGGGAAAGGGGTTTGGCCGTGAAATTTAAAGGTTGAGAATATAAAAAGTAAAAGTTCAGAAGAGTTAGAATCAAAAGTGTCTAGGTCTGTGGATTTTGATTCTGCTTGGAGTTGCTCCATTGCTTTGCATGTTGTATGTCAATACTAATGTAATGAAAAGGCCTCAATCTTTGTAGTCTGCGAGAGGGACAGTACCACTCAGTTCTTGCATTAAGTAAAATTACTTTTGGAATAATGTGATAAAGTATGTAAGCATTTCTTACTTAGATGTGGCCATGTTTTGGTTTCTGTACTGACAAACAGAATAGTAGCAGTTCTTCAGTACCGAAAAATTGAATAATACTGTGACAAGCTTTTGGAACACTGTTTCAGATTATTCCAGTGAATTATATTTCTGGGCAATAGAAGGAAATATGAAGAGACTGACAATTTGAGGAGGCTCTATTTAGACTAAGATGATAAAATACTAGCACAATAGGGCTTTTTCTGCAAAAGAAATTAATTCCTTACTATTCTATTAGCTTTTTATTTTTTAATCGAGCTATTAAAAAGGAAGGAAAAAAGAATCAGCCAACAATACTTTGGACTTCAAAAAGCTTTCTCCACAGAAGTTGCTGTTAAGGAAGCTAACTAGTCACTGGAGGACAGGGAAATCCTCATCATGGGGTCAAATGCCTAGATGACAATCTAAAGTGAAAATATATAGTCATCCTCCTCTGTGGCTGAAAGATTACAGTGGGCTGCTCCATTGCCTCACACTAGGATAGTTGTTATTTAATAAATGTATTAATGAATTGGAAGGAAACTTAGGCAGTGAGATGGCAACATCTGCAAATTGTACAATTAGCTAGTTTACTCAAGTCCAAAATGCACTGTGTGGGGACCTTCAAAAGGGAACCTCAGAACTACAGCAGTGGATAACACAATGATGTCAGATGAAATTCAGCAGTGATGTATGAAAGCTAGCAGGCACTGAAAGAAGCAATTTGAACTACTTATGACCTCTGTTGCATTCTAAATAAATTTAAAAATACCAGGGAAAGAAATCAAGTCATTGTGGACAACTCAGTAAAATCTATTATCTTCATTAGGGTTTCAGCGGCCTTTCCTCTCCCCTTAAAAATCCTTCAGATAAAACAAACCCCTCACCACAAAAGAGGAAGCAACGGCAACAAGATCCTATCTGTGTGATATTATTCTACATACAGTACAGATAATAGCATATAATGCAGCATCATCTTTTATTCTGACTGCTGTAGTAGAGAAGAAATGAACTAAAGGAGAGAAGAAAACAATTTATTTCCACATAAATATGTTGTGCCTCTTTCCAAAATGCAACAGGAAGTGAAAATTCAGCAAAAGTGAAGAGATGTAGATTTTACATATGTAAAAAGATTATATTTTCTTAATTTAAGTATCTAAATGGTAGTCACTGCAAGAAGGATCCAGACTTGTAGGTGCTTTCATTTGGGAGGGCAATTGAGATGTGTAAAGCCAAACTGAAATCTAAGTGCTTGTAGGATCACCCATTACAGGGTGCTAGGTATCCCATACAGATTCTTCATCTGGTCCATAAATCCACAGTGGGGATGTATCAGTGGAGATAGCTGACTTCTTCTCCTGTTCCCTCTATGGGGCAAGATTTGCCCTGTCTGCACTACTGTTGAAACAGGCATTTTGGTGGGCAGTTCTTGTTCCTTGCTTATATTTTCATCATTACTTAGCACAGCTAGGCTTTACAGAGTTACACCTGTAATTAGGCAGACTGTTGCTCTTCTGCATCTGCTAGGCACGTGCTATGTGTGTCTCCCTACAGTTTAAAGGTAAGGATAATAGTAAATCATATATTATATAAACAAATGAAATACATGGTTGTGCAAGAAATGTACCAGTCTTAGCATGAACAGTCACTCAATCACAGCAGTGATCTTCACGTAGTATACTAGCAAATGGAATACATGAATAAGGAAAATGTAAAATGAGCATCTTTTTTTTAGCATTGTGTAAGAGCCTAATTAAAACAGGTTTCATGCAGAAAACTGCATTATGCAGTTGCTCAAACAACTGTACTTTTCAAGATGTTTGAAAAAGAATGGATTTGTGGAAATCCATAAAAAGGTATTCATTGAGGTGGCCATGCTTCAGTGCCTTGATGTAACTTGTAGTGCATAGTTTTTTGTAGGGCAGGGAGGTAAAAGGTCTGACATCCTTTTATTAAATTAGTTTGAACTTGGTATAGGTGGAACATGCCTACATATATCTATTGCTCAGCATAAAGAAAAGGTCCAGATTTTGCCTAAATTTACACTGCTGCCTCCTCTTTTGCCAGGCTGTTCTCTGTAACAATTACAGTAAAGAATCTCAGAAAAAAACCCAAACCAAAGAAATTAATTGAAACCTTTTAATAGTTGCCCTTGACTCCAAGGCAAGTCCATGCATCATTCCACTCTTTGCCTCCTTTGCTTCTTTCTGGAAGTTGTATCTTGCCCTATGTCCTTTCATAAACTTGCAAAATACCTCTAAATTCCTCTGAATTCCCTGTTTTTGAGATTAATTAACCAGTTTTACTGATCTTGTCCTTTTTTTTTTTTTTCAGAAAAGAAGTTTCTCAAGATGTTGTTGAACACATATTTAATAAAAGTTCAAATAATCTTTATCTGTGGTTAGACATGTTCAAGTCATGTTTGTATATCCAAACGTGAGGGAGAATTGTGACATTCAGGACCCCATCAATTAATTTACTTTGTGTTAATTCCTGATCAATGTTCCCTGTTTAGCCTGTAACATACATACTGGTATTGTTCACCAAGCTGGCACTGATACCTGTGACTGTTTTTCCCACTGATCTCCTTTCAGAGCTGCTATGTGCATAGTGGTCATTCATGCTGCGGTCAGATAAAATTCACTGCAATGCAGTCTGGTTATGTGCACACTTAAACTCAGAAAACAAATTTTGTATGGCTGTGAAAGCCTGTTCAAAAATTGAATTTCATATATGGTCCTTATATGCTCACTTAAAAAATTATTAGTTACAGTCACTTAAAATATTACCAATTTCATTCTACTTGATTACTCTTCTGTAAAATAGTTGATGATGTTTTTATTTCTAAAAGTCCTGTCTTCAGATTAGACAATAAGCCAATTAATTTTTGCCTGTAAGAGCAGAATCTTACCTGGAGGAAATTAGAGTGAGAGGACTCCAGGACAGACAATCATAAGCGTTAATAATCATACCAAGAGCCTAGATGAATGAGACATGCCACTTGATACTTTATTGTCTTTCCTTGCTTATTTTTGCTTTTTTTTTTCCCCTTCCAAATGGATGTTGGTTTTAAAGGAATGCAAAATCCCATATTTTTCTTTTTCCAAAAATCGTAGAAAAAATGGTAAGAAATGACATTACTAATGAACAGATTATTTTTAGCACTCAGTTATCCCACTCATAATCTGGGAATACATAAGTATGAATACTACGACAGCTCAAGAAGTAGTTTTCCCAGGGAATAAAGGGAAACTGTGTGTTGCTGTAATGTAACTTGCTGCACATTTATTGAGGGGTCAGTACCTAGTATTTAAAATTGAAGGCTGCTGCTATGAGGTTACTAGCTAAAGTAGTGACAGGAGTGCAGAAGACAATTTTAAACAATTGACATCTGTAAGAGTTGATGAAGAGGTAAAAGTTATAAACCTGTCCTCAGGTATTGTTTGCCTCACACTTTCTGATACTCTTCACTGAATAATGAAAATGCTTGTTAACTCATTTGCTGAATTTTAAAAATGAAGCAAGTTTAATGGCACTTTTTGGCAGGCTGAAAAAATACTGTGCTTCAACACACTTTTGAACAATTAATTCTAATATCATCAAGGCTTAATAGCGGCACTTTTCTATGGAAAAGGGTTACATGATGCTTCTCTTGCAGGTGGATTTAGCAAAGAAGTCTACCATTCCTGGATTGCATTGAAAAACTCTACACATTTGGCTAGATCAGAGTTTTTTTGCAAACCAGAGAGGCCTAACTAAAATCCAAGAAAATTTTGATAATTCATTTTTCAAATAACTATGCTTATCGTGTCTGTACCCTGTATAGAGGTATAATGTTTCTGCCTAATAAAGGAAAAAACTATAAGAATCTCTCAGTTGCTGGTTTATGGCTTTACAAAGAACTTTAATGCTCCAATAGTATAATACAGCAGTATATTTGCTTAGCTTCCTATATATTTTATCAGTGAAATAATTCTTTTCTTAAAATAGTCAGTTATGTATTTTAAAAGCATAATAGCTTTTAACTATGTTTTATCAGACTCACCTAGAGAAAGTATCATCAGACTGACTTTCTAAACTTCCCAGATGTAGATGAAATGGTATTTCATCATTAGGAGTTGTATTATAATTTTTCCTTCTTTGAAAAGTTCCCAGAAAGGATCCCAAAGATCCCAGGATGGAGAGAGAAAACAAAAGTAATTATTAAAAAACACATTACTATTGGCTAGCTGTTTTTGTTGTTGGGTTTTGTTGGCTTTGCTTCTTTGTCATCTGGGGTACTTGCACTCAGCAAACTTCAGGGCCTGACTGTCCGAAGTAGTTCTTGTCTTGGTTATAAGAGGTTCCTTACACCAGAGAACTTACTTTCAAAGGCAGTACAGCTACCACTGCTCATGTTGAACATAGTGTGGAATTTGAGCTTTATGAAACAATTGCAAAGAGGCTTTGAAATCACTCTAATAATATCCATGGAAAACAGAGAGGACCTGGGAAACAGGGAAGTTTCAGTGAGTATAGAAGAATAGCATGTTACACCATTATCTGTCCTACATGCCTTCTGTCCTCCTTCAGTTCAGGAAAATATGTTACTACAATTCTGTGCTATTTCCTTTTTCCCACCTGGCAACTCTCTTAGTAATATCCAAACCAGTTTTCTTTCCTTGTAGCCACCTTTTAGTCTTTTGTTAGAGGGATCATCTGTGCTAATGTATTTCAAAGGAAGACCTTTGGCATCCATTTATATGCAGTGTTGAAGACAGGATGTTGAGCAAGGAGGGCCTTGGATCTAACCCATTATGGTCATTTTCATGCTACATAATGGACTATTGCTGGTTATCCTACAGGCATCTCTCCTACCAGCATAGAGGCGTATTTTTTAAGGTGTAGTGCAGCTTTCACTTCTTCATGAAGAAAACATGTATATTAAGAAGTATTTACCTAATTTCCTTGTGTTGCCACCCTAAGCTTTTGGACTGGGGGGAGGCAAGGCCAAGGCTTATATAGCAGGATCTCACACTGGGAAGTGTGCCTTTCGGGGTGTCATTGCAACCTAATAGTCAAAGATGAAGAAAAGATGCCTTTATTCTCTGATACCTGCATCTCTTCAGGTGCACACTCAAGGCCGTATCCTCTCGAGGATGTGCAAATGAAGTGCTTTAAGCTAACATGTCAATTTTACTTTAATAAAAAGGAAGTTATGTTTTGGGGGCTATTTCAAAGGTAAAATTAGTGTGGGCTTGGGAAGGGATTTTTCTGTATGTGCAGTAATTCTTTAAGCTGCCTGGCTGCACACATTGCTAGTCTCTTTCGGCCAGCTGGTGGGTTCCCAGGCAGAGTCTGTCACATGCGTGCATCACGTGGATTTCCGATGTGCTTTCAAATATTGTGATCCCTAGAGAGGCATGGTCCTTTCTGGGCTGAAATGCTCAGTCATTGTGATGAGATGTTCTGCTTAGGAATTCAGGGCACAACTTAGACCTAGCTGTGGATCATGTCATTCCACCTTTTTTTTTCGTAAGTAATGGATGTGATATGTTTCACAATTATATGTTTCATCTTATGTTGTTGCTCTTAGATTGCATGTGTGAGAACACAGCATCTCAAAAATTATTTACAAACATGGATGCAGTGTCTGATGGCGCTTTATTTGTGGAGGAAAAGGCATATGTTTGCCTTGTGGTGTGTGCCTGTATATCAAAATCCAATGAAAAGTGTACTGACTACATCAGTGATAGGCAAGTTATTTACCAAAAAAAAAAAAAAACCCAGCAAAATGCTGAATGCTATATAGAGATAACACACAATTTATTGATTCTCTCTGTATGGTTTATAGCTATAATGGATTTTATGAAAACCCTAAGCCAGTCTATTTTATCTTTGTAAATAATTGACTGAGAACATTGTTCTAAATGGGATAAGTGGGATGAGATATATTCAAGGGGGAAGACTGTACAAGTAATTATATGTATATGGTACATTTAAGCCCTTTTTGGGAAAATTCAAATAAACTTCTTCATAGTACCTGAAAATCAGAGAGGTAATTTTGGTTTTAAATCTATTGTCACAATTATGCTTAGCTCTGCAGTAATTTGCATTTCAAGTATACTGGAATCTCTGAGTACCTCCTCTGTGTGTTGTATAATTAGTGTTAATACCTGATTTCACAGTTATTTATAGCCTTGATGTATTACTTGACTGTTGCTAGTATCTCATTTACTATTCTGACCACCTTGAATGGCCTTCTACATGATACTTCCTGGAGCGTCTAGTCTTTTTTCCTCTGGCTGTATCTTCTAATTTCTCTCTGGCTGTAATACAGTCTCATATCCTTACTTCAGACAGTATTTTTAATTTCATATTGCAGGGTTCAACATGGATGCCAGGGAGTGTAGTAAGGCTAGTGCCCACACAGAAGGTGGAGACACTTAGTGTCCTAAAGAAGTGACTTCGAGAGGCCACGGGTCACACAGCTGCTCGTTCCGACTAGGTATAGGGCCACTTATATTCTGCCCAAGTTCGGGTTGCCAGTGAAAAGAGAACTCCATCCTCTTGCCAGTGATGCTCATTTCCACCTGGCCTTTTGTGCTAGCAGTTAGTTTATGTGGCTGTTTAACAATCCAGATCAAGGATTTGATCCAGCTGCAAACTAATCTTGTGTTTCTTCTGGTTTGCTTTTTGGGTGAATTCCCTAATCTGCTTTACAATGCAGCTGTAAGATGCAAGTGTCAGCACAAACAAGGTAGAGGAGCAAATGACTGAGGGCAGGAGGGAGGGCAGAAAGGACCACCTCTTTTGGCAGATGTCCTGATTTACACTACGGGTTGAAGGTCCTGGGTTGTACATTCTCTGAGAACTGGCAAATGGGAATTGCTTCCTTGCAGCAAGAGTCTGCCAAAAAGGTGATTGGCAACATCACTCATCTTGAAATGGCAGCAGCTTCTGGCTCCCTGTTCAGTTTCTATTGACAAGCTCTGCCTTTAATACAGGAGACGTAGGTGAAGTGTGGCACCCCAGCCTTAGAAAGTTGTTCATCCCTGCTGCAGAGCACCAAGTGGTACAGGTTACACAAAGGACTCTGCAATGTAAACTAGCATAACTAAATGCCTTATAGGAGATAAGCATAATTACCCAAACCCCTAGGTAGAAGCAACCATAACATTTGCCAAACAAAAATTCAGATAATTGGAAGATCTGGCTTAGCACATTCTGAAATTGGCATGTCAGATCTAAAAATCTCTGATTCAGTCTTTCTAGCTCAGTCAGTTGGATTTCCAGTTAGGAGATTCATTCAGCAGGGCTTAGGTTTTAAACCAGATATATAAAAACCACCGAAGCCTTTGCCTCAGGGTCTGCCATGGGAGCTACATTCCTGGATAAATCAGAACACCATCTGTACTGCCAACTGCGACATGAGCAAGTTAAGCGAGGTTTTTCTAAGCAACCAAAGGCACCTAACAAAAATAGGCAAGACCTCTCTCCAGGCTACTTTACTTTTCCTAGATTGTCCCAGGCCTCTGAAGGGTATATTTCAGCTTGTGAATCAAAGTGCCCAGATCTAACTTACCTGAAACCCTGGGCAGTCAGATAATGTTACATAATGGGCCATAGCTGATGTCTGAATTGCATAATAAATGCTAATCTGTATATTAAAAATGGAGGCAAATTGTTTTGACAAGACAGAGTCTGAACTAGAGAGGGCTGTTGGTGGCAAAATGAAAGAACTGTGGTGAATCGATGGTAAATGAAGTTTATACTGTTTAACTGATGATTTTGGCAAAGTCGATCATGGAAGGCACTGCAGAAGCTCAGTCACTGGGCAGTGGCAGCTTATGTTCTGTCAAAATTCACTCCCTTTTGTGATACTTACATTAATTATCAGGCAAAAACTCAACCATAGTTAAGGGTAAATACACATCAGGAACTGAAGGGAGAAAGCCTTCCAAAACCATTGTAATTAAGTGCAAACTAGTTACTTTTAATTTTAGAATATTTACGTAAATCTATACATGTTAATGGACAGAAATGCACATCTAAATACCCTGAAGTTTGCCCCAGAGTGATGTAGTAATTACCTGGTTATGAGTTGTGCATGTTAATTTTTGCAGATGATTTATCTGGTTTATCTGGCTTTTAAAGACATGATATTTTCCTTCTTTTTTATTTTTACTTTTTTAATGCTCCTATTTTCACAACAGAGGACAGATAGCATATTCAACAGTGCATTCCTATAATTATGAGTAAGCAGGGAAGTGCAAGCAAGAGTAGACAACAAGAAGCAAAAGCTGAAGGTGAGGTGGCTACTCAGCTAATCTGCAAGGAGGAGATAATGGGCAATGACACAAAGCCAGCACAGAGATGTGGCCAGAGTGGCAAGCAGAAAGGATACTTTTATCAGCATTGTTTCAAACCAGCTGTAACAGTAAGTATTAAAAAAGGAAAAGAAGCAATTACAGTAGTGAAGCCTAATTGAATTTTGAAATACCTTTCAATAATGTGCAGTAAAGGAACTTTATCTAAGCAACTGGGGCATTACTAAGCAATTGGGCGTTCTGGATGTGTCCTGCTTACCTGCTTGAAGAGAAACATGCATCTAATGACAAATTTTGGTTTATTTTGTAATTAAGAGCACATTCTTATGAAATTGCAAATAAGACCTAGCATAGGGACTTTCAATGTTGTAAGTATTTTTGTTAGTGGGGCCTGCGCTAGGCATGAAACCCCTCCATTGTAAATGTATTTGAGCATCTGTTTTGTCTGAAAAGTAATCAAAAATACAGATTATATGAGCCTTCAATATTCATTGTTATTTACCTCTGAAAGATTTAGCTGGTCTGCTTTGTGATTGCTTTTCTGAAGGAAATGATGCACTGTAATCAATTTACTGTGTGCAGTTTTAAATGTCAGGGACATTCTTGTTACTTAACTAGCCGACTAATGCAGTAAGGGATGATGTAGGCTTTTTGAAGTAAGGCTATTTTAAAGACTAGCTTCTAAGAGATTTCATGTTCAGCATCTCTAAGTACAGTATATGCTTTCTTATTATTTGTTTTATTTTTTAATTTAAAGTCGAGTGGCATATCAGGCAACAGCTAAGATGCATTTATTGAGGTATACTTTTGATACTTTATTTCATTCAATCACTATTTTTTTGATGATTCTTTTAAATGTGATATGTACACAAACTATTGACTGTGATCACTTTTGAGTATTGACACTGTGCTTGTAAGTTCTTGGGAAATAGTAAATGTTTCTTTGTTATCAAAATACATATTTGAGTGTATAATTCAATTAAAATGTCATAATCATAAAATGTTCAAAGAAGCAAACTGCTTTATGTGCTAATTTGAAAAGAAGAACTTTTAAAATGGAACTCCATGTAGCTTTTGTAGATACTTAGGCCTCTCTTCACTGTTGGTTGAGTTTATTTAAAGAGCTTTTCTAGTCACCTTTGAACCCAAATGATTTCTCCAGATGTACAGAAGTGAACAATGTAAAAATCTTGCTGCTTCAGCAGAACAGGATCCAGCTGGCAGGGAACTGGATCTGCAAGTCATTGGTTACAGCTGTGTTTCGATTTATGTGATGGTTGAAAAAATAAATTACTGGATTAAATGGCTAGAAAGAGGACTCTTTGTTTAGCCCTTGTGTGGGGACTGAAAGTGTTTATGGTGCTATTTTCTACAGAGCCTTTGCAAAGTAAGCCGGACAAATAGACTTATTCAAAACTTCTCTGAAATGTTGCGCGTTCAGCTTTATTTCTTTACAGAAGAAACTGTATGGTTTTGTGTAACGCTGTGAGCCAGCAACCGTTTTTAAGGTCTCTTGGCCTTTGAGAGCGGCAGAGGCATTTTAGTGATGTCTTTTAGGCATTGCAGTTTATCACTGGAAGGCAGTTTCTTTAGTTGAAGGTTTTAAAATGAATTTCTTGGCATGCACACAAATACATGTAGGGACTCTGTCAAACTCATAACTTTTTAATGGGTTTAATATTTCAGCTTTGTATACCACTTACCTTTTGCTCTACAAAATAATGCTGATGTAATTGTAAATTGGGTGCACATTTACAGTGCAGGCACAATGAAATCAGAAACTAATGCCAAGTGTTTGGATTATCATATATCTTATTTTAATGTTCTAACAACAGTGATTATGTCTTATTACCTGATAACCTGATTCTGCAAAGATTTACATGCTTAATTTTACTGAACAGTTCCACTGTCTTTGCTCGGGCTGCATGGTGCATAGAGCTCATCACAGCTTTGTTAGCTATTTTGCTAAGAAGTATGTCAGTTTTTTAAAAATTCTGTATAAGATTATGGTCCTGTGAAATCCCATGAGCTGCCTTTTCTACTAAAGGTAGCTTGGGTTGGAAGAGTTGAGACGTAACTTCTTGCAGTGAAGTCCTGACTCCACTGAAGTCACTGGGAGCTTTGCCACTGACTTCTCTTAGGCTATAATTTCACCTTTAGAAACAGATTTTAATGCTTTTACTTATAACAAATATCACAAGACCCACAAGTGATTTATCTTAAGCAGTGCAACTACTTGTAAAGTGATAGGCTACCAAATGTGAACAAAAGATTTAATATTAGCCCAACAGTAGTTTTAAAGGCTTCTTGCAGATACTACAGAAAAAGAAATATAAATTTCAGTCACAACAGAAAGTAAGCATATAGTGCATTTTTTAAAGCTTTAGCTGGCTTTCAGCATAATAGTTTGCAAAGCCAGGAGCTTTTCAGCACTTACATATGTTTATTCAGCAATATTTCCTAGCAATTATTTTAGACTGACCGTTTAGTTTCATTTTACAGTTATAAAGCAGTCAGTAGCTGTAGCCGGTTATCAGTTACATTCTATTTATTAAAACTTTTCTAAAGCAGTGTATAAACATGGAAAATTATGGTTGTGATTAGATCATAATTGTTGTCCTATCAAGATCTAATTACTTCTCTAAAAACAGTGTGCACAAATCATTTTCAAAGGATCGCCTTTATAAAATCCTGCAAAATGCTGACCAAGGAGAGCTAAATGCCAGAACAGTTCTTTTCCAAGGCAAAGATTAAATCAAACAAGTTGACCAAGTTCCATCATAAGCCACCTCAGAAATACCACAGAGAGGCTTAAAATATTTTAAATAGAATATTTCCCCTCCCCCTTTTTTTATTGTTGTCCTGGAGCAGCATTATTACATTAAGAGCCATGCGACAGAAAGTCGTAGTGATGCAGAATAAATAACCATAATGTATCAAAAGCAGACAAAGGTGTGATTGATCTGTCTGGAATTGGTAGACTCTTTTGCTGTGTCAGGCTGTTTCTTTGATCAATTAAGGTATAGCCTCTGACCCTTAAAAAAAATCAATGAGATTGATTGAAAGGAGAGAGAGAACTATGAGAATGCAGGGTAGCTTTAACCTTCACAGTCTAGAAAATTTAAAATATTCTGGTTTTGCAGGCATTGAACCTGCTATTTTGTATTTTCTTATTAAAATGCTTTGCTTTTCCCCAGCCTTCTTTTGAAACCTCTTAGAACAAGGCTGTAGAAATGGTGTGTCCAAATGTTTCTCACAAATGCTTCTCTTCAAATCACATTGTTAAGGAAATAGGAAGGGTTTTTTCTATAGCAGAATTCTGTACATTCTGGTACTGTTTCCAGTATGTACAGAATGCCTTTAATTTCCTTTTATAAATTCTAATTCTTATTTGACATACATGTACCCAAGAATCAGTGCTCAGAAAAATAGTTCAGATCATTTCAGAGACACTATCCTTCTGAATAAAGTTACTTGAATTGCCCTATTTGCAGGATCAGGCCCACTGATGATTGCAACAATAGTGTGAAACCAGCATGGAGGGGTGCCTCCTGGGAATAAACAACCTATTTTGGCAATCTTGTTCCATGTAATCTTGCATTTTTATCCATTTCATATATATCTCTACATACACGTATTGGTAGGGAAAGACTAAAAATGTCATACTGGAAAATTTATGAAGCTGGATTTTTAAAATAATGCTTGGCACTTTTCATCTTTCTTACTGAACAGACTGCAAATGCAAAGTTGACTGTTTAGTCAAAAACGGGTTTATGAACAGTTGGAGTTTCAGTTTAGTATCAGGCCCTTTCTTCACATCGTGCTGATGCTGTATTAAGCAGTAACACAAAGCAATTAGTGAAGTAAGTATAAAAAGTGTTCATAAATAAAAAAGTTAATTCATTCATTATTTCATGCTTTTGAAGCTCAAGAAAACATAGGTCAAAGAAGAATATCATAGTGGTTAGTTTTCACAAATAATTACTTTTTTAATTGAAAATGTCAGTGAAATCAAGGTCTACTGTATAGTCTTCATATACTTTCAAAGTAATTCAGACTGCAATAATTTCTGCTGTCATATGTGTTTTAATAAAGGGCAGGTAAATTGACAAGTCAGCAAGGAGATGGTATAATAGTATTTTGCGAATAAGACTGAGATAGCATAGGGAGAGAAGGATATTGCTGTTTCTCTGTGGTTTTATTTGTGTGATTTCCTTTCTGTAATGATTGTGTTGGTTATGTATATTTCTTAATGCTTCATGAGGGCAGGAGGGAATTTCAGCTAAGTTACAAAAGGCACTGTGACTAAGAAATAAGGCAAAGTCTGGGTGTAGCATTTCTAAAAAAGAAATTAAGAGGGTAGATTTTTGTGATAGATCTGGGACTAGATAGCTGTGGGATTTTTCTGAAGTCTTTATCCCCTTGCTGTTCATCAGTGAGGTGAGAAGGTATCATAAACAATCATAAAAAAACATGGCATATGCTTAGACACAGGTCTTTCTAACAGTCTCATTCTTCTGCATCGTTTAAATGCTATGTTAAAGGAAGCTAAACCGTTTATTTTAATGGGTATCCCTTTCATGTGCACTGTGACAAAGAAACTTTTGCTCCTAGAAAAAGAAGAGGGGTGAGGGCATCTCCTCCCAGTTGAAGCACACTGAGAATATGAAGATGAGAACCGCAAAATCAGAATAACCGTTGATATTAGTGCATTTCTCCCTTTGTGTTAGACATGGTCTGATTTTGCCCCAATAGTATCTAATTCCTGTCATTGCATTCTCTTAACATTATTTGTTATTCCAGAGAATCCTTATCATTCCCATGAAGTTTGTATTAATATTGCAAATCACCTTACTCTTGCTGTCTAAGAAACAAAAGGCTCATCCTGTCTTTGAACTGGGGTTTGATCCACGTCCAGCCTCACCTCTCCTCCCTCTCTGTCCATAAGTAATAATCCAGGAAACGCCTTTTTGCTTTTTTTTTTTTCTTTTTGGGTGGTTTCAGCAATGGCTGCTACTCTCTTTCTCTTCTTCATGTACACAAACTGCATCTTTCCAGTATGGATGTGAATGCTGTCCCCTTGTGGATGATGCTTATAGTGTGAACTGCTGCCTGCAAAACCAAGCAGTGCCCTTCAGCTGTTTTAAAGTGCTGCCTGGTGCACTGTATTCATTTAGCATTGCTAAAGGATGGAATTAAGGTTTCTTTTGTATCTCCACTGTCAGCTAAATCGTTCCCAGAAAAGATGCAAAGCTGAGGTCATTTTTTTCCGTCTGTGAGGGGTCAGTTGCTGCAACAAAGTCGTCCCTGGCTGAGGCATAAGCCTGTTAAAGAGCACCTGTGTTAGTAGTGGAATCATTTTCTAGACCAATTTTTTACATTTCTACTAGTGAAAACAGCTGGGTCATTAAATCCAGCAATCGATCTCCAATTATAACCTGTCTTGGATAGCATGGTGCCCGGCTCCAGCCCCAGCAGGTGCCCTCCCCGCAGACAAACCCCCAGCTTCAGCCTTGGCCTCGGCCTCTGCCGTGAAACACCTATTTGCTGACCTGTCCCATACCCGCTCCTAGCACCTCTAGGAGTGGAAATTCCTCCCCAAAATATCACTGCCATGGCACAGGGGCTAATTCTGCTGTTTGGTATTCACAGCGCTGTGTGGACTAAGGCTGTGCATTCGGTCTCTCCAGCGGAAAAGCAGATCTAGGGTTAAAAAAGGTGTGGTTCTGCTTGGAAACAGAGGCACTCTGTACAGACAGTGATGTAACTGTAAATATAATGGGGTTTTCTTTCACTATTATTATTTGAGTCTATCAGCAAAATAAATCAAATTTAAGAGACAAAAATTCTGGATACCTGCTACCTGGATTCTTTCTTTCCTCCTGAGAAACTGAGAAGGATATGTGACAACTGCTTGAGCATTTTTATGAATTTTTTTCAGTCTGCACAGGAATAAAAAGTTAAATGGATGACATTTAATCTTCATACAGCGAATAATAATTATAAACAAGATTTTAAAGTGGTTCTGCTTGTATTCAAACCCGGTGGTTCTTTTCTCCTTCCCTTGCATGAGGATTTACTGTACCGTTGAATGCAAAATGTAAATGATTGGGCAATTCCGTGAAATTCAGACTTGCATACAAAAATGTATTTCCAACTTTTTCACACTTACCCTCAAACTGAAAATGGATTTTCCTAGTGGTTGATTAACCAGAAATGAGTTGTTCCTAACTAGGCTGAGGGGAGAAGAGTTCTGTAATATTGGATTAGTGAATGGAGTGAACAGCTTCAGTTTAATTCAACTAGTCTTCTATTTTTAATCTCCAAGGAAACAGCTGAGTTGAATGTTAATTAAACAGCAGTCTTTGATCCACCCAGCCACTCCCGGAGGCATAGTAATAATATATACATGAGCGCACACGCAGCAAATATATAATAGGTACATTTAAAGAAGCACATCTAACCTTGCCATACTCGTATTTAAAACTTTTCTTGCTGACCCATTCTTATATTATTTAAATAGCGAAAGGGGAAAAGGGGAAAATGCCAAGTTAAACTTTGATGATCTGAAAGGTAGGGCAGCAGAGCAAGTGTGAGTTCCTATTTTGAGAATGTATAAGGGTTAATGATTAGAAGAGTGGAATCAGGAAAGACCTTAAGCCCAGATCTATGACAGTGGTAATTGAGCTGATTGATTACGACATCTCGTTTCAGACGACTATTGATTTAATCTAGTCTGCAGTCCCATTGGCCCCAGAGGTGCTCCCGAGTGAGGCTCAGCACTTGAACCTGGGTACACTTCCCTACTCACCGTCTGTTTATAAATTTCCAGAATCTGCAGCCATTTATAATTTTCACTCATCTTCACATTTTTATTCAAAAGCTTCTCGTTTCAGCAGGCTAATGTTTTTAACCACTGAGAGGGCAGATGCAGGGAAAATGAAATGGCACAGACTGAAAAGGGTGGGTTTTAAAAAAAAAAAAAAAAGACAGAGAGCTGGGGCTATGTGGCTAGTATTTGCATCTGTTGTTTCTGATTCGCAGAGCTAGCAAAGGCTGCTTTTGGAGGCAGTCCACAAAGCTGGGCTATCCGTAGGCAGTTTGCTGTATGCGCACGTTCAATTATTAAAATAGTAGACTTTTTTTCTGTCTGATAGCCATAGCGAGGTCATGACACTAATTTATCCAGAGTATTGTGGGTATCTATACAGAAAAAAGCATAAAGGGCACAGATGTTGG
Organism: Elanus axillaris; assembly: GCA_026212715.1. Lineage (NCBI taxonomy): Eukaryota > Metazoa > Chordata > Aves > Accipitriformes > Accipitridae > Elanus > Elanus axillaris. The sequence continues at coordinate 23,196,814 of JANZLQ010000031.1, forward strand.
AGCAGCAAAAAATGGATGGGTCTGAGCAAAAGGAGATTAAGAGGCGATGACCAATCTAATGTACGTATAGCAGTAAGAAGCCGGCATCCGTCACAGACTATTGATGGCAATAAGTATTTTAAGCCATGCTGTGCATGTGTTAATTTTATTTTTTTTTATACCTCAGTAAATGCTAAGCTGAATGCTGTAATCCTTTATATTTTCAGTTTCCCAAATCTGATTTTGTTCTTGTTTTTGTTGTCTCATTCTTGGCGTTCTCCGCTCACTTTCTGTCTCTGTCTGTGGGTGTGTGTCTCTCTGTCTCTCCCTTTCTCCAAGATTACAAACGTAACTGTTTCCTAATTGTCTACTTTCCTCCATCCTTTTCCTAAGAAATTAATTACCATCACAACAACCGGTCATAAGTGCATAGTAATGGAGCTTAGGGAATGTACCCTGGCATTTGGGCTTCCTTTCCTTACTTTGGGGCTGCACGGTGTTTTCTTTTGGACCTTTCCTGCAAGTAGATGCCCTTCACTTTTGCTGCTGCCGTAAGGTTGCCAAATGGCTACCTGAGCCAGGACTGCGGTGTAGCACTGCATCCTGGGACCTGCCTGCCCGGCTACGCTGAGAGTTTCTATGGCACCAGCCAGCTTTGAGAATTGGCTGGCAAATTGCGTATCACCTGTCCCCCACCTGGTAAATAATTTTTATACCACGAATCACAGTGGCGTGGTATTGTCTTGAAAAATTAGTCCCAAATACTGTCGGAGTAAAAAGGGAAAAGCCGAAAGATTGTCAACACCGTAAGTCATTAAAGTCCCTTGCCTTAAGAACAAAGGAACAAGGTAAAAATGCACACAATAATTATACTCTGTGGATTTTCATAGCCTGTCAGACAACTTGTGCCTGTGTTTCAGTTAAAAGCCTTTGTGCTTTGTTTTGTGTTATGTATTTTATATACGTGTCTTGAGTTTCTGTGTGTGTGTGTGCGTGCGCATTCAGTGCACGTGTATGTGCGCAGACTGCTCTTCCAACATGGAGCAAATACCATACAGATAAATACACAAGCGTAGCTCAAACAGGCATTTTCAGTACTCAGTCTGGTAGTGCGGGTGTGTTGCCATTGTTCTCTCACAGTGCTCCCTCTGACGCAACCAGCTTCTATCTTTTATTTTAATTAAGAAGTCTAAAATGAAAAAAAAAGAGAAAAAAAATCCTTAGTCCAGTTAAATACTGATTGGAGTCCAGAAACTCACAATTTCAGCGTAGTGAATGGTGATTCAGACCCTGGCAGTGTTTTGGCTATGAGACAATTCCTACTTATAAAGAGCACAATGAGTGTGTGTGTGGGGGAAGATAGCATTAATTTTGTGGAAGATTAATATTAGTCTTTTTAATGTGCATTATTTTCTGAATAAATGAATCCTTGTAGCTTTTGAGAGCTAGTGTGTCCTTCCCACTGGTATTTATTTGAGCAAAGGAAAAAATGAAAAGTCATAGAATAAACTCCTAAGACTGTTCAAGAATTACTGGCATTATTTCTCTCTACATCACGTGTGAGCCTGGGTTGCCTGCTATTCCTGAGGCAGAGGATCGAGGATGAAAGTCTGTGTGTCAGAGCCTGTTTTCACAACTGCATTTGGAGATCTGTCTTATTGATTAGGAAAAAAAGGGGGTGGGAATAGGAGTGTGAGGTGAGGGGAGGACCGACTGACTACTGGCTTATTGCAGCTCAAGACATTTTCTTCCGGAAAGATGTCAAACAACTGAGACACAGCAACAGAGGAAGTAGAAAGGTGGAAAAATAAGAAGAGGGACCCTTTGGAAGAAATGAAGGCATTCCTTATGAGAGCCTTGAGGCTTTTTTTTCTTCTAACATCTGACCCACAAGGGCTAGAGTGACAGCGTCATGCAAATGCTGCAGTCCAGCAGGTCTGAGAGAGGGTGGATGCTAGAGAGTGAGTTAATGTTAATGATGAGTGCAGTGAAAATACCAGCCGATACCACCCCCTCCACACACAACTGCTCTGAGTCAGCATCCGCTGCTTTGCCTTGCCTTTTTGTGCGTGCGTGTGTGTGTGTGTGTATGTGCGCGCGCATGTGTATGTGTGTGTGTGTGTGCGTGTGTGTGCTAGTGACTGTGTGTGTGCATGGAAGGTAAAGCCAGTCAGTCAGTGAGAAGCAAAGGTACGTTTGAGAGCAACTAAAATCTGACTGATTTCCATCTTCAGAGCATCAGATGTATTCCCTAAAGAGGATGGGTCTATGCGATGGGGGTGGTATAATTATGTTAATGTCATATTTATAGAGGGGAGAGATTTTTCATTCTAATTATTGATTTGCAAGCTGTGGTCAAAATTGTTTGTTAAATCATGATCAGCTTTAAAAGAACAAATTGAATGAAATCTAGGGGCTGCTATACATATATATATATATCATATATATATATTTTGTTTCGTTTAACTATTTTGTGTCTGAGGCATAACTGATTGAATCGTGCACAGTGACAAAGAAACGGCTCTTATATAATGTTGCATTATATCATCAGCTGAAATAATATTTTAAATAATCCAAAATGTTCTGAAATCTGAAGTATCATTCTGGAGGGGAGGGTGAAGGGCAGGGGTGGGGGTGGGGGGCACTGGCAAATCTTTTCTTCAGCAGAGCGCTCTGTACAGCTTTCTTGTAAATGGATGATTCACCTGTTCGACCAGCAGAGATTCTAATTCTTCCCCCCCTCTTCTCTTCTTTTTTTCCTTTTTAAAGCTGAACGGCTTCCCGAAGAGCACTGAGTTTTCTATGCCAGATTGTGTTCCAGTGGCTAGGACATTTATGGCTGCTGTTTCTTTTGCTCTGGGCTCTGATGGAGGGAAAAAAAAAAAAAAAAGCCACGGTGGATCCTGTCCCTAAAGTAGAAATTTTCTTTTTCATTCTGCAAACAAGGCTAAAGATCGGAGGAGAATGAATGCGAAAGTAATTCGGGATTGTGGTCGTGCCATTAAAAGTGTTCGGCTTCAGAATGAAATTATTCAGGAAACACGAGCATTTCTTCTTACTATATGGACAGTATTTGAAAGTTATGTGTGCTTTGAGTAATCTGGTTCAAGTGACTACAATCTCTGCATGTCAATGTTTTCTACAGCTTATGGAGCGAAAGCTAGTTTTGCCATTGGAAAGGAAGAAGCTTTTACTAGCAGTCTGTAGAAGGATTAAATGTTGAACGTGGGGAAGAGGCAAAAAGTGAATACACACCCAAAGGTTATCCTTGCATCGTGAATGGCTTTAAAGTACTCTGTAACCCAGGGCCCACCTGAACAGTAGGACTAAAAGTATAATGGGGGAATATTTCAATTAGAAACCCCTTAACAAGCATTTAATCCTTCTTTCAGGCATTAAGGGAAATAGAATAAAATGTTACTGTACAAATCTTCTGGAAGCAGATTTTAACCCATTTTTAGACGCTTTCCTCTGATGCATTATAATATGGCTACTTGCAAGAAGAGGCAGTGAAGATATTTTTCCTGTGTTCTTTGTTATTTCTTTTCAAAAGTTAAGGACTATACTCTAACAAAAGTCTATTCAGTCAGCTGATAGATTGTTTGAATGTATGTATGCCTCTTGCCTGCTTATTTGATCTTTTCTGCCCCCTACTTGAAACTGTGGTTTGTTTATTTGGCGGGAAGGAGGGGTTGTTGAT
>JANZLQ010000031.1:23200500-23224182 GCA_026212715.1 Elanus axillaris
GGGGGGAATGTTGTTTTTTGGTTTTGTTTTAGTTTGGGTTTTTTTTTTTAACAAAAGCAGTGAAAGTTTTACTGACAGCGATTACGACTACTAAGCAATTCAGTTTATTGGAAGACGAATTCTACTGGATCATATCGGACTTTTCCTAGTCCCTGAGACCCTAACTTGTGAGGTTTTTTAGCAACAATCACAAGTCAGGCTCTTGGGACCTAGGCGGAGGGGAACCAGCAGCTTTGGACTGTGATTGTTTCTCTGCAGAATTTAGAGAACCAAAGGAGCTTTCCTTGTCTGGAAGGGAAAAAGGAAAATATATCTATTTCAAATGTTAAGCAGCAGAAGTGTTCCTAAAATGAAAAACACGCTATTATCCATGGTGCAACATTAGCATGTTACATATTTGTATGTTTAGAAAACTGGACTCGATGCCATGTAGCATTTAGAATTAAAATTTAACCTGAATGCCAGTTTACACCTCAAAAAAAAAACCAAAACCCAAAGCAAAAACCCAACTCAAACCAGATACTAAAATATACAAAAGGCTTTCAACCATACTATTATTATAGACAATTTTGATAGATAATTACCACAAAGTATATTTTCAGCTGTATTCTTACAGCATTAATTAACTTTTAAAACATAAAGCATAAACACTGATGTTTGAGGCCTAGAAAACATTCATTCTATTGTTTGAATAATGATTTCAGTCTACAGGAAAAGTGTTGCTTAGCTTTTCCTGTAATGTGGGACAAGAATTATTTTGCAGCTAGTTGCCATAATTTTTCTTTGTCTAGGTGAGAACACAATATGGCATTTAAAATATTCTCTCATTTAATTTACATTTTAATCTGATAGAGAAGATTGGTGGAAAAAATCATACTACAGCATTAAACCCACTTTGCACACAGAATCACATTTCTTGTTCTGTTCAATTTAAACTGAGCCAGCAATACTCTAAGCACCAGACTCGACTTCTAGCCTCTCCATCACTTTTTGCATTTTTTCCCTCTCTAAAAAAAAGAATGAGCTTTAGGTTGTCCCTCGTGTATTAAGAACTGCACTGACTTTGCATAAGAGGATTCACAAGCATGCAAGTTATTCTGCACTGTTCATTAGTCTCGAACTTCTGATCTCTAACACGTAATTTGATTTGTATTTCTTAATATTTTATAGGCGAGTTAGTTCTGAGTCATTTTTCTCTGTTTCCTGTGTCTAACCCAAGATGCTGCAAGACCTTGTTGATACATCAGACTTCACTGAGAGAAAGGCTTCACACAGATCAGGCATCTAAACTATTTGTTCATTTCAGAAGTGGTATTTTGGCTGTAGTATGTTTTTTCCACTTATGTGGGAGGAATTGTGTTTTATTGTAAGCATCAACACTATTGTTAAAATAAATTGGTTTTATCTGTTAGTATAATACTTTTTCTTGTCTTGTTTTCTTAAGAGACAGAAACTATGTGCTGTACGTAGTTTTCAAGTTGCTCAAGATATAATTAGTCTTTAAACAGTCATAAAATTATTGCCTTAGCAATTACAATGATGATACAGTTCCTGTAAATATGCAACTCCTTTCTTCATAAACTGCCAATCCCACATGTTAAGAACATTCAGAAGAGCTACTTGCAAACATTCAGACAGAGACGTAATTTTTTAACACAGATGTGTTAAACAACATTGAATTCTATTTAGACAATATTAGAAAAATAGATCTGAATCTGTATAGAAAAGATGAACCTACCCAGCTACCCACTCATGAAGCACTTCGGTAGCAACTGACATGTATTACGTACAATAGTTTTAAGTACTGAAAACAGTCTATTTAAAATACTGATCAGATGAACAGGTATTCTGTTCATTCAAGCTATATAATGAGATAAAAATATATTGCTGCAGAAACTCAATACATGTGTGTAGGTATATACATGTCAATATAGAATTTAAATTATGCATAGTATTTCTCAAAATAAAAATCCTTATAGATTTAATCAGATATATGATGCACACATCTGTACATATTAAAGATTTTCATTGGATATATTTTTGAATTGGCAAAATTTACTTCAACATGGATGGTTGACTTTCAGCACTCTGAATCCATTTTGCATTTAATACGGTACGTACAATGAAGGTGAAACTGTAGTGTGAAACGTCTGTGTCAGTCTGAAGATTTCAAGTATGCTCTGCTCTGCAGTGAGAGTGAGAAGAAAATGAATCATTAGAAACCCCTACCTGGCTTATTTGGTGATACAGCAAAAGCCGTAAATATGCAGTACTGCCTCTGCATTACTGCTTGAACTGGGATAACTCCAGTGGCTCTTTTCCCTTCGTACTCACTGCTGCCCCTTGCCACAGAGATGAAAAAGTTGGTACACTGCCTTCCTTTTTCCCTTCTCCCTCTTCTTCCCCAGTTTCAACACAGCAAACCAACCTCTGGTACCCATTGAACTCCTTGTGGTGGGGCAAAGGCTGATGGAGGGGAGGGAGAATCCCAGTCTTCACTCAGGCAGAATTCCCAACAAGATCAACAAGATGTTTCCCTGTCCTGGGACTATGCAACAATGCCTACAGACACCATGCAGAAAGCAGTCTTATTTACACATCGACGGTATATGAAAGCTGCCTCTATTAGCACAAATAAATAGAAAGCAACATCTTTCGTATGCTATATTTAGGTATATGTACAGAATTTCAGAATATTCTCATATCTATATGACTTTATGTTGTTTCAGTCCAAAATGCTTTTAAATGGTATTTAATATGTGATTTTCAGAATAATCAGCTTGTGCTACAACAAAAACAAAAAACCAAAACACAAGCTCTTGCAAAGGGGGAGGAAGAGAGAGAGAGAGTGTGAAAATGATGTGTGGTGCATACCAAAAAGGAATGATATTAACGATTCGATGAATTCCTAGTTGGTAGACCAGACTGAGCCAGACGCATATATTAACGGCTGTCTGCTGCTGATGTGAGCCTGCTCAATGCGGTGGAAATGAAGGATCACCTAGTCTCTGACACCAGCTTATTTGTACGTTTTAATTTCAAAAAAGAAAATCACTGTTTTACATAAACATCTTAACCCCTGCATGATTTTCTTTCTTTTTTCCTCCCTCATATTATTTGCTAATTTACTGTCAACTTAAAGTGCTGTTTAGCTACAGCCCAACAAAACATCAGTCAAAAAGCAGAGGGAAGTATTAGCTTCTCTTTTGTCTGCCATGTACAATTGGGTTATTATTATGATAATTGTCTATTTTAATTTTTAGTCTTCACGGGAGATGCAACAATTTTCCAGACCTTCACTTTTGAAGCATTTTAAGTTTCAACAAGATACCATTTCATTTGAAACCTAAACCAGAAAAAAAAAAAATGCTTATAGCATAAGCTGGGGTGATTTGATCAGTTCTTTTCATTAACCTGAAAGTCTTTAACACCTTAATATCATATTACATATATGGTACAGGATTTCTTTTACAACCATATACATACACTAGTATCCATTAATACAGTGCTGAAGACTGTTACATGAGTCAAGGGAATTCCAATCCAAGTTAATTACTGTTGGAATTAGAAGAAAGAATATTTTACTTGAAGTTGTGTAACAAGAATCTAGAATTATCACATTTCAGAGCATTGCTCTATTCATTTGATGAAAAATGTCAATGAAGTTTAACAGAAGATGTTATGCATTTCCATGGGTAATGAAAATCAGCACATTCACAATTAGCTAACACAACATTTTCAATGTGTTAATATGTAGTGCAGCAAAAATTTCTGTAGGCAGTAAATGTAGCCATCATTTTGATTTGCCCATATGATGATTATGCTCAGTTCCTGACTGGGTACTTAATTTCACACTGAAAAGCAGTCATCTCCTCTTAGGAACTAGCTATAGCCTACAAAAAAAAAAAAAAAAAAAAAAGGCCCACTGCTGCCTGAGGTCTATAGCTAGCTAGGTATTCAGGTAGATACACATAAAAGAAAAAAATATCTGAGATCCTATAAAAATGCCAGTTGAAACTGTATCACTCAATTAAAAGTAGATTTATTTTATGTTAATTTAAAATATTTTTCTCCAAACAATATCTGAAACATTCATCACCCTGTTAAATTTTTTTTATTGTTTGATGATTACAGCAGGCATCTTCAGAGTTTGTTGGGTGCTGAGTCGTTCCATTCCTTGGCAACACTAGAGTTATTCTTACCTGGTGAGTTATATTCTGACCAGAATCTAGCTATATTAATTGTGTGCAAAGCTATGTTTTACTTGCAGTGCCTGCATAGCAACAAGTGGATGGACTATGGAAGCCTTAGAGAGTAAGTGAACATAAGACTATTAGGATCAACACCGGTAAAATTATTTCATCTTCATAAACATCTTTAACCTATTAAGTAGGATTTCAAATTAATCACAGAATCATCCAGTCGATTATAGACTGAAGTTTATCTGATAGGCTTTCATGATTGCAATCTTTACTCCTGTTCCTGCTCATTTAGGAGTTAAGGATTAGTCGTAATTGTATGATAAACTAGATACGGTAATGATAGTTTGAACAATATGAGTATCTTATAGGGAAAAGGGCAGATAATATTCTGTACTTCTGTTTGTTAGCTGTTACAATGGGGCTGTCATTCTCTACAAGGAGCATATTCATTTATTTAAATGCCCAAGCAAATCGACAAGGTTGTGCTAAGTAGTTTAAGGCTGGTAGTTTTGGTTTTGGTTTTGTGTGGTTTTCTTCCACCCCCACCCCCCAACTTCTTTTCTTGGATGTGTGCGTATCATGCATGGGAAGGTATGAAGGAAAAACAGCTATTTAGCAAAGACATGTCCCACCCTTTTAATTAAGCTTTTCCTGGACTATGTAAAAACACTGGCAATGTGTAAATCCCATTTTTGTTCTTTTTTTTATTTTAGCAGATTCCTAAGTATTCTATTAAGATACCTCAGTGATGAAATACATATGAAAATAGTTGCACTACTAAGTCACTGGATACTGAAAGGGTTGGATGGCATTGGCACAGAGCCAACTGGAAGGTTTTTTTCATTTAATTCCTTTCACCTAGTAGGCTCCTTAAGAATTAGGCAGAACGCAGTATGTGGCTAAAGTTATTGCTCTAGTGTTCATCACACAAAAAGCACAGTCTTAGCATTTGTAAATTTTCTTCAGGGAGGTTTCTAATCTAGACAGCATTTGCTTTTGCGGATTACACCACAGTCTGTTCCCCACCACCTCCCCCTCTAACATGTAGCCCTTTCAACTTCTTCAAAGAAGTGGGGGAAAGTAGGTTCTTTTATTAATAGCAGAAAACAAACCGACTGCTAGACTTCCGTGGCAGAGCTCACATAATGCGGCAGGGTGGGAACTGTAACAAAGAATGCTTGAATGCACTAAACGTATAGCGAAACCCCATTTACATTCACTGGTGGAGCTTAAAGTACAATAAGTGAGAAGTTTAAAGTAGAAATAAGCAGGACCATGAAAGGACTTCAATGAAGGTAGATACTTCTTGAAAAGTTTAGCACAGAATTTAATTTCAGACGCAAGTCTTTCCTAGCAGAATGCATTTCTTCATAATACATCCCTTTACTCATAGTCCCTCCATCAGATGAAGGTAAATCATAAATCAGATGAAGAGAGTATCTTCAATGCATAAAGAAGTAGATTCTGTTTATCTAATTTATATACTGATTTTCATACAAGTGAGACAGAAGTGGAAAAGTCTTCATGGTTCACTGTCTGTTCCTCTGCACTTTCTCTCCTTTGCAAACTGCCTTTGAGGTGAAAGAAACAACTATGTATCTAGAAAGAAGTTTGATTGTGGGATCTTCCCATGAAGTTCTCTCTACTTCTAAAGTATACCTATACATGTTGGTATAGGTACGCCAGAGAATTGGATGAGTTAGTTGTTCTTTTCTGCTGAAGGTTATTCTGTGAAATAGAATCACAATATTACCAGTGAGTAGTTGTCACCTCTCACCTTCTCTTTTCTTCTACCATGGTAATCATGTCTTCAGCCCCTTCCACAGCCCCACTCTAAGACCTTACAAGATGCCACCTTTGTTCTCCTAAGAGTTTGAATTAGCCTTGCTTCCACTTTTTGCATTTTTCTCCACGGTGGTTCTTCCTCTTGAATATGAAGGACATATAAATTTGCCCTACTTGTAACTTCCTGCAGAATCTTCATCCCCTCCCTTGGCCCTGTTCAGAAACGACCAGTTGTCAGAGGTTATATGTTACGTTGTGAGTTGCAGTTTTCCAGATAAAGCTCTTCTTTTTGTTCATTTTTGTCTGAAGAATGGCATGATAGCCCTGATTGCTGCATGGTCAGAACAGAGGATCATTTGTGGAACACCAGATTTAATAACTGTGATTTGGGGAGGTGGGGTTATGGAATAAGTTTCTGCTGCTGTCTTCAACACAGGTAGTTCTTGCTAGTGATGTGCATGAAATATTCGCTACCAGCATTTAGCTGGATTCATATTTCCAGAAGTTTTCACAATCAGTCCTTATCCTTGAGGAGCCTAGTTCTGCTTAGGCCATACAGCGGGCAGGCAGGCAGGCAGTTCTGCTCTGTAGACCCTTGCAGCAGGCTGGCAGTGCCTGCCATCCTACAGGCAGCTGGTGTGAGCCTAATCCAGATGGAACACCAGCCTTGCATGGCACCTCACCCTCCATATCTACGCAAAGCCCCAGTGGCAAAGGCATCAGCTTTTAGCAGGCCTGGTGTGTGAAATGGCTGGCACAGCCATTTTGTGGTGGGATTTACAGCTTTTTACTGCAAGTGGAGGGTTCATCTCTCTGTTGGGAAGATCCTTCACAAGTCTGAGGATACACAATGTTTATGGCTCCTACTCATGTATTTATATACACACACTGGAGTGAGTATTCAGGGAGTTAAGATTTACTGTTAGATTTTAAATAAACCTAGGAGACCATGCTTTTCTGGTGTTTATTATGTCATCTTATCCTTTTGGATATTAATTTGCAAACTTATGCCTTTTTCTAAGATAGATGAGTATGGTTAGAATATTGATGTTTTAGGAGTCATTGGGGCACCCACGTCTAAACCAATGGCTGGATATTTGAATGAGAAACAGGTTACCAATGCAATGTTGGAAACCTCTCCCCACTGACTCACAGGGTTAAGTTCCTTGTGGGTGTTGCCAGTATCTGAGTACTGAGCTTTGGTAGGCTTTTATGAATTAATAAATTCCAAAGGCTGCAGTTTGGCTTTCTGAAATTTGGTAATCATTCCCTAAATGCTAGTGGGAAATCAAAATTACTACATGCAATAACACATTTAAAACTTCCAAATGTTTCCAAACTGCTGCCTACGTGCCCTTCTTTCCTGCGCCGATAGCTAAAGATTTAGGGTCACTTCCTGGCACCCAGCATGAACGCAGGCAATTCCCTTGAGCTCTGTTTCGGTGACTCAACCTTTACTTTCCTTCCCTGACACTTGCCCTGTGTTGTCCAGGAAGACTGTGGGCTTTTCTGCGTAGGGACTGCTACTCACTAACTGGGAGCACGGTGACTAGTGTGGAGGGACCTTGACTTTGGTTAGAGCTCTGAGACCACAGTATAATGCAAATATTAGCAAAGCATTCAGTGGCTAGCTGGAGGTCATGATTTACTGTGGTCATGTGAGGGCACATCTTATACATTTCTTTTACAGCCCTCTGTGCTGTTTGTTCTTTGGGTGATCACAGTAACTTACTGCTGTGGCTGGGAAGAGAGAGGAGCACATCTGAACAACCTACAGGATCTCACATCCCAATATTCATCTAGTCTCCACTGAGACTCTTCAGTTTTGTTTTGGCATACGCATTTACTTTTTTCAGATTAATATTTTTAATGGTTTTAATGATCTTCTGCAATAGCCAGTAAGAAAAAAACATGTTAAAGAGTAGCTCCAAATAGAGTCACTGGGGTCAGCATTTTTCTATAAAGCAATCATGAGTGTCTCAATTCTGTATGATCTTACTGTGCCCAAGAAGTCCTTCAGCTGGCATGTAGCTCAGATTATGAAGTGACAGGAGACCTTAATATCTGCAGTAGTCTTCTCAGATGACTTGCAGACTCTTCTGCCCTGTGGTAAAATCTGTGGCTGAATGCCATCCTATACCCTCTCTTCTTCTAGGTACCACCTGCATGCAGTTCACTGAACCAGGAAACATGGTACCACACAAGGCTTGCACCTTACATGCACTAGGCAAGGAAGACAGCCAGACATCTCCTCCTTTCCTTCCCTCCTTTTTCTTCCCCCTTACCTCCTCCCTCGCTCTCCTCCCTTGTGTCTCCCACACATAGCAGAAATATCACATGGCCGCTGCTAAGGCAAACTTGATCATCTAGTCTGACTTCCGCCATAAAACATGCCAAAGCATTCAGCAAGAAACTGCCACATCAACACCAACAACTTCTGTTTGGTTAGCACATATATTTAGGATTTGGGGTGGGAGAGAATCCATAATAACCCCAGGAACAGTGTGCCAGTAGTCTATTACATCACTATTAAAAAAGTAGGCTTTATTTCTAATTAGAATTTTTTTAACATCAACTTCCAGATACTGAAACTTTTCCTGATAATTTAAAGGGTCATTTGCTTTCACCTCTTAGCATTTTCATTAAAAAACTAATGAGATTATCTTCATTGTCTTACTGTGAGTTAGGTTTTCGGGAAGATCAGATCTTGTTGCTTGCTCTTGTTTGAACCCTTCCCATTTTGGCAATATCCTCTGCAAATACGAATTCCAGAATGAGCAATCTGATGCCAGGAATAGTGTCATTAGTTGTCCTAGTAATTAATCTTTTCTTTTGTTTGACTTGTATATCTTGTTTATTCTCTCTTTCACTCCACTATACTAAGACCACAAGCTGAAGGAATAAAGAGAGAAATAGAATTGAAAAAGCCTTGTCTGAGCTACTTGAAGGTGCCTAATTCCAGCTAAAATTAGTAGGAGTTTAGCGCCTAAACTGTTAAGTACTTCTGTTGTCTTTATTCAAGCAAAACTTTATGTCAGTGGGAGAAATAACAGAATTACCTCATCAGTGTTTGATTAAATATTAGCCAGGTCATTTTTAACGTCCATTAATCTGTTTATTGAATAAATTGTGTTTAATTTCAGAAGGAAATGACAGCAGATGTATTATTTTTACTATTTGAAAACTTACTTGGTTTCAGCATTTTCTGTGCTTCTAGCATACTCAAGTTACAGAAATAGATCCTACAGATGGATTAAAACATACCCATGTGTTGAAACCAGGGGATCAATCTCACATTTTACAGGTATTCATCCAAACAGCCAGGATATAGCTAGCTAAAGGATTGTTTTTAATGTGTTTCTCCGAAGTTCTGTAACCTACTCCCTTCACAAGGCTCAATTGTCTGATCTCAGTAAATCTTCAAGCCTATATGTTTTATCATTTTTCTATCAAGGGTTTGGGGAGGAGGGGTATAGGAAGACTGATCTTAGATAAGCAATGCAAGTTGGTTAAGAAAGGAGACGGCTGTCATCTGTAGCCTTTCCAGACACAGCAGTACAGTTCCAGACAGTCACCTGAGCATTATCGCTTTGTCTCAACTATAAATCACAGTCTGGTAATGGCCAAGGCTGACACCCTGACATTTTCAAGAAGAGTAAAAGACCTGATTTGAATGGAAATCAATTTCATTTCACAAATCTTGGGATACTACTCCAAACCTGATCTTGTTCTTTTTTGTGTCTTATTCAGAATTTCCATGATCTTGATAAAGGATTAGTTGTGTTAAACAATGACTTTCATTTCCTGTGTACAGTTTAAAATTACAGAAATATGCATGTGTAAGCAGTGCATCAAGGGACATGGTTCCATGTAGGCGTGGGAAAGAAACTCCCATTTATGACAGCCTGTTGAAGGTGATGGGCACAGCTCCTTTGGCTGACAGTGCAACTTTAACTACCTTACTTTTTATTGCCTCCACAGTCAGTAGCTAGCCAGCACTGGAAGGGAGAAGGAGAGGCACAGCTCAGAGCATGTGAACTCACAGCCCCACACCCCTAGATGTGAATGCCTGTGGGGTGCTCTGAAGGGGTGGCAGTGCTGGTACACCCAGACTTCCCATTGCACAATAAATTGTCAATCTTATAACTGCCTTTCTGCACTCAAAACACCCAGAATTTCTAAAAATCTGCTGCACTTTTTATTATTTGAATATAGCAAAAGAAACCCTATGTGGATAGAATTAAAGTTGCTTTTTCTTTTTCTTTTTTTTCTTTCTTTTGCCTAATCTGTAAGAATGTACAGTAAAGGCAAGATATTCCCCATTCAAGGAAGGAGAGGAATAAGCTTAGCAATTGTAGCACCTTGGTACTGTTGCACTGGCAAGTGTAAGTAAATACAATCCAAAACTTCCTTTACTCCAACTGTCTGATATGTAGCACAACAGCTCTTTTGGAGGAAGGCTGGCTATGTTGCAGATGAGGTAGTGCACATAGCCGCTGCCCAGCTGAAGGCTTTGACATGGCATCAGACCTTCCATGACTGAAGGTCCAAAAATGACCCTGAAATATTCTTTCCAACTGTCGCATGAGGAGCTACCACACTCTGCCAAATTTTAGTTTTCTTACTTAGCAACACAAAACAGTCTGCAGGACACTTTGGTCAAAAAAGGGGGGAAGGCAGCGTAATGAAATGCGTATATAAGAATCTAGGCCAAATGAGTAAGCTATGCCTAAATTTGCCAACAGATACATTCCTGTGTGAAGCTGAAAAAGGAAAAACCTCTTTAGCATACAAAGGATTAAAAATGTATGATAGCCATTCCATGTTTAAGCCCCTTAAACAAGATAGTGTGAAAGATGTAGCAGTGTCTATAGCAACAGGTGTGAAATCGAACGTAAGGATTTTTCTCTCTGTCTCTCTTGCCTGCTGCACAATACTCCTGAAAAACCTGTAAGAACCTCATTAAAACCGTGCATGTATAATACAGCCCTAGTACACCAAATGACTTTCAAAGGCCAGAGCTATGTGCCATCTAGACGCTGTCCATTGGCTTTATCACAGCACATTTTAAGAAGCAACAAAAGGCAGGGTGCTGGTGTGGAAAGAAATGTTAACAATCTAGCAAATTGCTAGCATCTAGCCCAGAATCATTTCTCCCTGACAATAGCCGCCAGTACATGCCCAGGGAAAAGGATAAGATCAGGACAAGTATAGCGATACTTCTCTGTTGTGTTTTCCTGTCTCCCACAGACTGTAATGCAGTGACTAATAGATGGTACCAACCTGTTTAAGCACCCTTGGCAGAATTTTTTCCTTTCTTCTGTGCATTTGTTTAATTACTTCTGCTTTAATTGTATGAAGCCTTTTGGTATCATAACAGTGATATCTATTCTTGATTGCAAATACCTCCATGTTCAGCAGATCCATTTGCAGCTGAGGAGGAGAGAAAATGTTGGAGCCCTGTGTAAGTGGTTTGCATGGACTTCCAAGGAGTAACACCTCTATGCAACCTGCATCATTATGCTCACTTAATTTGTTTTCTCTAAGTGTTTTTCTCAACAGGTAGAATTTGTAATGTGCAGTTATATGACAGATTTTACCTGGGGCCAATGCTTTTTTCTGATACGTATAGCTGATTGGCAAACTTTTCCAGCCACACACTGTTCTGTACACTGGAGAGACTTTAAGGTGGATTAGATCAGAACTGGGACATTTGGCACTGTGATGTTCTTATGACTGTTTTTATCAGTGCAAATCATGCCCTGGAAGACAGAGGCATCTTGCAGCCTTGTACTTTCCATAAAGGAATGCTTTGGCCTTGTTAATTCAAGGGGAGCTTTTGTCATTGGCTTCAGCTGCTAAGATGTCAGTCATCATTACATTTAAACATTTTGAAGAGTGGCCACCATCCGTACAAAATGCTTACTTAAACTATTTCTGCTCCCAAAAAGGTCCATGCTATGAGCTTGATCCTTTTGTACTTAAGATATCCCAAAATTACATGGGGGACAGTGTAATGCACACTGGAAGACTTTTCTTACCATGGCAGCCGTTGTCAGAACATTTTCTCTACTGAGTCATGGGTTTCAAGAACAAGATGGAAAATTTACATTGAAGACTGAATCAAAGTAGCATACTAGCTCTGGAAAAGAATTTTAAATCATCTCTATTAACAGAGTTAATGGTTCTCTTTAGATTTAATCAAAGAAATATAGTATTTAGCTAGTTTGCTCAGGATCTAAAAACTACAACAAAAATAGAAATAAATCAAGTGGCCTCACTGTGTATTTTTTAACATGACGCAAAACTATCCTGGCATGTTTTTAATGGAACATGAGTTTAAATATTAACTGTTTAAACAGAAATTTTAGCTTTTAATACAGTAGCTTTATTAGATGATTCATGTAGACAGTACATGAGCTTTTTAAAGTGACTATAGCATTGCAATTTGTAAATTGTATGATTTTACTAAAGACTCTATCTGAAGTAATTCATAGTCCCCATTTTTAAGACAGTCATTGAGTTCTTATTTCATAACCAAAATTTAACATCTAATAGTAAGTGCTGATTGTAGGAGGATTAGATCAAGTAAAACTACTCTGCTGTATGCCAGTTTATTAGCACATACTACAACACGGTTGATGAGGCCAATCAAAGTGAATTCATATGGTTACTTGGTATTTCTTTCAGACCTGACTGTATAGTAAGAACCTTTGAATTTAATGTTAGTTGTTCAGCACAGTGGTGACCAATCTATGTAAGAAAATCCAGTTCAACCAATATGACTAGGACAAAGTAGGTGACAACTCCATTGCTATCCCCTTTGCCTAGTCATTTAAACTGTGTAAACTAGGGATGTCAGCACTTTTCCCCTATTTGAAAAAGCAAGTGGAAAAGCAAGCTGACTGCTTTATAGTCAGCTCAGAAAACAAATGAGCTTTGGTATAGGTAGGCATTGTGCCCAGTGCATATTTCTAACCTGGCTGCACTGTGCGGTGGTTGGTGCAGCACCAAACCAAAGCTATTAAACCCCCTGGAGAGGCATGGGGCACCAGTCTGCTCAGCCTTGTGAGCATCCTTGGAGTGCAGGGCTTGACTGTCTCTGCCTCTGTCTGCAGGACACCTCCTCTGGGGATCATACATAGTTTTTTGTACAGTAATGTGTTAGAACCAGTAACATTTAAATGTCCTAGTGATAGCGACTGCTAAATTTAGTACCTGGAACTTCAGAGGAGCCGTAAGTCATTAGACATGTTTAGAAAATGTAGAGAAGCTATAGATGTCTCATGCCATTTGCCTTTAGGGAATCCTACTAGTGCCACTTCAGAAGACTGCAAGTCCATAGGGACCGTTTGACACATGTGCCAGCCTCATATAGATGTCTCACATACTCCAAGGCATCGCAAAGGGCAACAGACACCTACATGTAGGAAACTGAGCCCTGTGTTACGTGTCCCATTCCACTGGACTTTCATGAACTTCACAAACTATGTGTTTTGTTCAGAAAGGTATCTCCCTTAAAATATTCCAGTGCGAGTGTAACAGCTGCTTTCATTTTTGGAGTTCATATTTTCAGGGGGAAATTGGATAAAAGCACAGCATAGTGAAATATGTCAGTGGATGCTTGAGTGTAGCTCAGGTTTATGTAAGGCGGAGTTTCATACACAGACACATGCCAACATTTGACCGCTGTGACTGCTATAATGGTAAGATTGAGATTTCTCTTTTTTCACTTCATTCTTTACATTTGAATGTTGATGTTAAAAGATAGGATCTTTAATCAATAGCTTTCCCTAATGTTTCTGCCATGACAAAATGATCCTCTCATTTTTCATTAATTGGTCTTTTCCTACTGTTTTCTACAAACGTCAGAAGATCAAGTGAGGCACACATTTGGATTTCAGCTGTGTAAACATATATCATGTCAGTACTCCAGTTTACCCTTCTCATAGTTGCAACAAGCAGTTTAAAGTGTACAGTCTAGGGATTTGTTAGTGATAAATGTGCTGGTAACATCACAGATGAGGATGGTTGCTTCCTTTCCCCAAAAAGCTCCAGTCATAAGAGTGGCCCTATCTATCAGAAGCACAGCAAACAGAAGCAGCTCCATTGCACAGCGGTACTGCAAACCCACACTGAGATTCTCCTTTGCTTCAGCCCCTGTATAAGACTGTCTTTCCTCAGCAGTTCTGTGCAACTGAGAGGGAAAGAGCAGTCCACTTTGTGGGAAATGCTGTCTTACAGTGTCAGCAGGCTCAGATGGGAAACAAATACATTTGAGTGGCAAAGTCAAGATTTTGTTCCTCATCCCATGTGCGAAGACCAGGGTATTTTTTGTCTTGCTTTTTTAAATGGAAGCAGAATTTCTGTTCCATGTGCTGAACTGAATGTTACCTTTTCGCAATAGTTTTTTGTCTTCTTTTGCATTATTTGCATGCCTCTGAATTACCCATGAGAGCATTCTTTATATTAAAGACTCAGAGGCATTGTTAGAAAATTTCTCACAAAAATGAGTTATCATTTACTGAGTTAGATCCTTGACATTAAAGCCAATTTCCAGCAGTTAGAGAAGACATTTTCCTAAAAACCCTTTACACAATTTGAAGAGACTCGGCGCATTCTTGGGCTGGCTGAAAAGCAAGTTACTACCATTTCAGAAATACAGAGCTCAATGAAAAAAGCACAAGGTCATTTATATTTTCCATTATGAAAATGAGGCCAAATTCATGACCAGCAAAACCAGGTTCAGACCCACTGACTTTACCAGACCTCACTTATGCCAAGTGTCAGTCTGGCTCATAGAAAATAACACCATGGTCCCCCTTTGATCTACATTGCTGCTAGCAAAACTTGTGCATGTATAGAAAGGTCATGCTCACATTCTGGATAGATACCAGACACCTCTACCACCTCAGCTGAATTACTCAGTGGACTACATACTAATATTAAGTATTTATAGGATCAGGATGCCACTCTCAAACAATATGAAGATATGGAGATCTACACAATATGTTGCCTGTATAGTTTTGTGGGGTTTGGGTTGGTTTGTTGGTTGGTTTTTTTTCATCTTTTTTTTTTTAAAAAAAAAAGATAGAATACCAATAACATATTGCTGAATGAATTTTCCTTTTTTTCATTACTTACGCAGCCCTGTGCAGTAGCAATGGATACATAGCCCACTTCAGAAGACACCATACCTAAATGAGTATTTCTTATTCAGACAGCATTATTACTAGAGTGAGAGTTTTTTCTGAAAAAGCACTGCCAAATCCGGACTTTCCTTATCCAGTCAGAAGAAAAAAGCCTATGCAGGGTAAAAATATGAGGGCAATATTTTCTAATCACACTCTCTGGTTGGAAATGATTTTGCTATCCTAACCCCCTGGAATACTATTATTTTTTTAGAAGTCGCTTATAAAATTAGTAATGGCAAGAACATTTTGAGTCTGAACAGCATGCCTATGGGAGAGTCTGAAACAATGCAGTTTCCAGCATCTGGGGGTGAAGTCTCGCTGTTCAGCAAGCTGCTCTGGATAGCACCGATAGCTCTGGCAGCAAGCTGGAAACACCTATATAGAAGTGCCGACCAAAATAAGTGTTTTATTTGGTTTAAATTGTATTTTTCTAACCATGATGTTTAATTTAAAATCTCTGTCTTTAACATGCACACACATAAACAGATACATGTTCTTTCATGAAATCACTGCTGATCTTTTTGACACCAAATCCACATCTTTGACCAAAATGATTAGAGATTGGTTTTGCTGTCCTCACAGCAGTAAGAAATATATGCACGCACATGTGTATGTATGTATGACTGTGTATGTATGTATGTATATGACTTTTTGAACATGTATTTCAAAACATGCATTTGATTTTGTGTTTGGTACAGGCTTGTGTCTGACTTCTTGTGAATTTTTTTACAGCTACGACGAGGAGTCTGGCAGAGCAGGGTGGTGGTGGTCAATAGCCAAGCTGCTGCTGTGTGTGGTGTGCCTGACCAGCTCAACGAGCCATCTAAGGATGGTGTCCTTTGTTTTGCTGCTGGGGGGGGTTCAGCTATGGAAAGCCCCACATCTAGCACTGGCGGTGCTTGAGAGTGCTGTGCTTAGCTCCCAATAGGAGTGTGCTGGGAGGATGGGATCCCTCGTACTATGACTCCCAAGAGCATGGGTCCATTGTGGTGCCCTGTGATCTGTTGTGTGTCTTGTGTACAGGACCATGCTCAGGACATTTTGCTGAGAGCTTTAAACTCATCACCCATAATTTCATATAGGTCAGACATTATAGTCTCCAATGTGAGATCTTAGTGCTTTGCTCTGCTATACTTTTCCCTTGTCTGTAATGGCTTGTGGATAGACGAAGAGGGAGGAGGGGAAGATGATAGGGAAAACCAAGAGTTTGACTGGCACACAGTCATTTTGGACTAGCAGGGAGCAGGCGCCTCCAGCCCCCACATACTTCTCAGTCCTTGTGTGTTGAGAGGGGAAAGAAGCCGATATTGTTCCCTCTGAAATTAATTCCCAGTTAGCCAGTTACTCCTGTTTTTTAGCTCAGAGCACACTGTAATTGCATTTTTCATTTCAGTAATTATAGAGGATATTAAAGTGGATAGACAGTTGTAGCAATCTGGCTCTAGACATAGCCACTTGTCCAAGATCAAATGGCTACAGCATATTTAGGGTTACAGTCTCCTTCTTTTCCTTCTTGTTCTCTACTGCAGTGGATTTTTTTTTCGGTGTTACCATGACAACGCTATATCTGGCTGCCAGCTCTGTCGTAAGTTATTGAACTGAGACTGGCTTTTGGTTTAGCAGATAATTAGGTTCTGTCTCACAGGTTCATTTTCCTGTGAC
The DNA here is from genome assembly GCA_026212715.1 of Elanus axillaris. Classification (NCBI taxonomy): domain Eukaryota; kingdom Metazoa; phylum Chordata; class Aves; order Accipitriformes; family Accipitridae; genus Elanus; species Elanus axillaris. The sequence goes on from JANZLQ010000031.1 coordinate 23,217,344, forward strand.
TGGGACGTGAATATGACCTACAGCTGGCCTCAATTTCAGTGTCACAGACAAAACTTTAACCCTTCCTAGTCTTGCCACTACTGTACATGCTGCAGCAATTGAAAAAGCTTTCCCGGGGGTGTTGGACACCGCACACCCTCATGAGTCCTCGGGGCTCATTGCCCAGGCTGTGCTAATTCCCAGTGAGGAGGAAGACAGCCTGGCTTGCATTTACCCACTGGGCGGGCAGGGGAAAGAGTATTGCTAGCACCAGATGAATATTGATTGTCTGGTATGTAGATTTGTCGGAAAGGTAAGTTCACTGCTTGATTAGTGACCCTTTAAATAATAGAAATGTGAAGAGTGGTGGCAGGCTTTTTTTTGCTTGACTCAGGAATATGAAATATTTACGAGAGGTCTGTTTTAGCGCACAGGGTCCCATCTTCAGCTGGTACCCATGGCGAGGGAACAAAGCTACGAGGAACCATGTCATTCCTGCGTGCAACTCCCTGATTTTCTTTTTCTCCTCTGGGAGAAGGGTGGGTCCAACCTAGAGGTGGGTGCAGGTAGCACAGCACTTCACCAGGTGGACCCTCAAGCTCACATAATAAGGCCTGAGAAGGAGGAAGATCCACCATTTTCTTCAGCACATTTCTCAAAAGTGCAGAGTAACATGGTCTTACAGTTTTAGCAATTTCAAGCCAGGGCATAAACCCCTCTATGGAAAAACCTGCAACAAAAGGTATCAATCAAAGGGAAATTCCATGAGATTTCACTAGCTGATATTTCCTTAATTTCTCCATGGGATGAGGCAAGTTTTTCCTACCCTGAAAAGAGGAGGTTTCTCACGCAGAAGCCAGCAGATCCCTGAGGGTATTCCAGAGAAGCACAAGACCATTGGTGTAGGAGTCATGGATCTATTTCTCTGGGGCTATGGCTTCTCGCTATCTGGCAGCGCACACCATAGTGCTGCTGGGACTCGCCCCATCTGTGTTTCCTATTGACACTCTTCTTTCTGGGGAATCTCACAATAAAAAAAAAAAAAAAGAGGCTAGCTGCAAAAATTGATGGACTTCCACTATATCCATCACAGGTCTCTCGCATCTGGGGTATTGTCCATGCTTGCTATGGACATGTGCATAGAGATGCTGGCAGGGTGGACACTTTTCCTCAGCTTCCCTTCCCCCTCCCTAACAAATTATTTGTGGCGATGTCTGTTGGTTGGAAGGTCAAAGTGTTCAGACAGGGCATCAGTCTTGCCTGTATGGAATGTGTCCTTCTGAGCTAATCTCCCAGCCTGCATTTGTTGATAAAAAAGACTATGTTTAAAACCTGCCTATTATACAGCACAAAGCAAGTGACATTTCATAGACCAGAGTCAGTGACTTCTCACCGTAGATAACACTGAAAGCTGCAGATTTGCCATATATGTATAACTGAAATGATCAAAAAGGGGCCTTGAGGTATTTCTTGATTAGCATATTTAGTGTGGATTAGACCTCTTTGCAATGATAGCATAGAAGTTTTGCTGAAGGGTTAAGCTCGGAGTGGGAGTGGGCCGGAGGGGAAGGTCCCCATTGAATTACAGAAGAGAGATGTGAAACTCCGCATGCTGGTTGGCTGATAATTTATCCAACTGCTGGGTGTTAATGAACATTGCCACATCTGGGACCCTGCAGCTCTGAGCTGGGAATCTGGATGATACCACTGGATGATCAGCAGCATGTTACAAAATATCAGTGGTATATTACTTTTAAAAAAAGAAAGAAGTAAGCGTGCCACCAAGCCATCGTAAGGGAACATTTTCCATTGTAAATATGATCACTGAAAATTTATTTCTTTGTGTAAGCAATTCTTATGATTTTTTTTAGGGTTATTTTCCTTTTCTTTTCCAGGTTTTGTAACCAGAATACAGACCTAAGTAGTTTCAGTTTTTGTTTAGAGTTGGTTTCGGTGTCTGGCCCTCATATCCTGGCATAGTTCTGTAATGTTTCATCTCTGAACACAGTTTAAAGCCAAATGAAACACTGTTTTCATTGGAACCATTAGAGAAATCAAGCAAATATTGCCAGTGGGATTAAGTTTTATAAAATATAGGTAAGAAATCTGAATGCTTGGCCTAGAGCAACCTGACATTGTCCCAACAACATTTGCAAATGAGAGCATGCAAACCAGTTCATAGGGGTAGCAGGAGCAGTCGGGGGGGGGGAGAAGAAAAAAAAAAGGAAAAAAAAAACAACAGGAAGATTGCATTGTTGCCATTTCATGATTTCCAGCTCGAGCAGCTTGAGTTCTTAAACCCAGAAGCATTATTGTAGGTAATTAAGCCCACTACCCACCACAATATATACTGTTTACCACAACTGGCAGCAAATTAGCCTCTTCCAGAAGATGCAAAGCTGTCAAGACCTTCTGAGTCTCCAAAGTCCTTCCACAGAGGATGCTTTCTAATGTGAAAGACAAAGACTTGCAGGATCTTGCCTACTCTTAGGTGCCAAGACCAACACACTTACTTCTGTTTATTCCCAGAACAATTGCTAAAAATCGAACAACAGAAGTTCAAGCTAGAAGAGGTAAATTACAGCATTTCTTGCATTCTAACAATCAGTAAATGCCTTGTAAATTTATCTTGAATGTAAGACTTTTTTGCTGTTTAAAACTACACACACACACACTTTACAGCATGTCTATAAAAGAAAAAATAAATGGAAAAAAACCAAAAGGAAAAATAAATGGAAACAAACCAACCAATGCCCCCCCCCAACCAAAAAAAAACAAACAAAAAATATCACCCGAAATTCTATTTTGTGACTTTCATGCCAGCATCAGCACTCCAGAGGTGATAAGGTAGAGCGATGCTCACCTTTGTGGTTGCCTTTCTAGTCAGCCAAACATATTTCCACCTCCTGAATGCTTGTTTGGGGTTTGGACAAATGTCACCATGGAAGTCTTCTGGGGTAGGCACAACAGCTCAAACAATGAGTTTTCTCAGCTGCTGTAGCAGAGCTTTGACAGTCACGCTCGGTCAGGGTGGTACTTCACCTGAGCAAGGAGGTACTTTTTAATCTTTAAAATGTGCACTGTATTTTTAAAAGCGAGATGGGAGAACTCACTTATTTATTAAACAGTGAATTATAGGCTGTATGGTTGCCACCGTAATCACTCATATCTAATACTTCTTACTAGCTCCATGGGTGTGACCTTTTCTAAAATAATTTCCATGCAGTAATTGCAATAAGATACTTTAGGCAGTGCATTTCTGGGAATCATTGCACTTCTCAGGTGACTGAAGTCACTCATTCTTTGTCCTCATGCTTCACAACATATCTGAGGCATGAAATTATTCCCTTCCAATGTGATGCCTTCACCTACTCATTGCTTAAATGATTTTTAAGGATCAGTGTGTTAAAAGCATTGTGAGAAATTCAGAGGGAAAAAAAAAAAGAGAGAAGATAATATTTTTGCATTAAGGTTATCAACCTGATCCACATTTGATTTTATTCCAATCGTGAGAGTCTGCATCTAATATACATCCATGGTATGTGCTAGCAAAAATACGAAGGGCACAGTATCTTTCTTGACAGAGTGCTGTAAACAAAAATTGTGTCATATATAGCAGCAACTACCAGAACTGACCAGGTTTTGTATTTACAAGAATAAGGACAAATGCATTTCTCTGTCCATTGATGGGTATTTCCAGCTGTCTCCTCTACGCAGGTACCATTCTTTGTTCCCAGGGTTTTATGCATTCAGCTGTGATTTCTCTCTAAATCCTTTCACCATATCTTGATTGATTTGCAGACAGAATACAAATTCTCTTGAGACAAATGTATCATTACCATTTTAAATTGTAATCTTTTTCAGAAGATGTTGGGGTTTTGCCATTGACATTTGAGAACAAAAGGCTGGAGTTCTAACATTTGTTGCAATACTGACAAGCTACAATAGCAACACTTCAGGTTTTTTTCCCATATAAGCATCTAGTTGCAATATGAGGAAACAACATTTGTTTCATGTTCTCTACAAAACAATGTGTACACAATCACAGAAACTTAGTTTCTGTGCATTTATTTTGCTGTAAGCAAGAACTGTAAAAGGCCAGCATGCATTTTAGCTGGAGGACTAGAGAAGTAACCCTTCTTTTGGGGTCCAAAAGCTCTTTAAAGCAAATGTTTTTAAAATGGTGTATTTTACTAAGTCATCACTTAGTAAAGTCCTAATTTACAAAGCCCTGGTGAGCACTACTCTCAAGCTTAAAGTTATGCACATACCTGCATGCTCTGATGAATCAAAATTTTAGCTGCTTCCATTTCTGCCTCAGTGACAACCTTCATACATTGCAAGAAAATGTTAGAGCTATTAATAAAAATAAAAGATTTATTTGATATCTAAGGCTGCGTCATTGACCCAACTGTTTTTCAGTTGAAATCATTGTATATATGTAATTGACTATTTCTCAGTAATACCTTGCGGCATCAAATGCAGCAAAAATGATGTTATGCTCTCATACAATCCATCATTCATATATACATAGCAAATACCATGAGATAGGTAATATACAATATATGATCTATATAGAGTCTGTTTAAAAAGTAATTTTTCCAAAAAATGTTATTCCTCTCTATTTATCTTCTTCTCCCTCCTGCTGTACCCAGTCCCAAAACACTTTCCAATACAAGGTAAAATGGCAAAAATGAGGTAAGAAAATATGATTGCTTTTCTGTTTTACTAAGTAATTGCCTTGATTAAAATCAAGATTTGTCTCCCCTCCTTATTTGATGCAATGTGCAAATCTTTATAACTTGTATTTTATCTGTCTTGTATAGGTAAGACATGATCACTGATCTGCTTATGGCATTTTTCCTCACAAGAGAGCTGAAAAATACAATCTGCAAAATCAGCAGTCTGGTCTCTTGCTTTTCACACATGACAGACAGCATCCCAGAAAAGGCAAGCTAGCACAGGTTATATGTGCAGTAAGTTTTATACATATGCTGTGTCTTATGCAGATAGCATGACAATAAGGTCTTGTAGAATAAAGTCTTTAATTAAGAACAGGAGAATTGTTGAAGTTCTTTTGAGTCTCCAAGTTATTGCATCAGGTTCCTTCCTGGGAGTCTCACTGAAAAGTTCATGATGGTTTGTTTGAGACAACTGCTGGTGTCAGTTCTGCTCCCAGTGGACAAATACATTGCCTTTTACCAATACTGAAGGGACAGGGAAATAAATAGTATACAGGGAATAGGTTCTCAAGAAGCAGGGAAGAGTTGTGGGGTTGGGCCAGGAAGGGCCAGTGTAGTATTTGCAAAATCATTTTCCCCTTCTTTGGTTAATTTTTGAACTAATAGATGAGTCATATCTGTAGGCATATGAAGTAGTCTGTTTGAATAGAAGACTCACTTAATTTCAAGCAAATTGTACTATGGTGTCTTTTCAGAAATTTTCATCTTTTGTAACTCACTGGCTTTGAAAAGTAATCCATCCTGCTTATGGTTCAGAAAGAGAATGAATGGAGTTGTTGCCAGAAATTATTCTTCGTCCAGTGTGCTCAGCCTGAATATTGGGAATAGCTAGTAATGAGAAATTTCACAAGCTCTCTGGTCCCACTCTGCTGACCTTAATGGTTTAGATAGCTTGGAAAGGACTTTTATCTTCTAGGTCCAAGCCGAATGACAGTTCTAAGCACTATGAATCTGAATTCTTTGCTTCTTACTGCTTCGAACCACTGTAATATTTAATATGCTGTGAGTTGCAGTGTTATGAAATTAATGCAATCACATATAGCTAAGTGGTTATTTTCTTTGCTCACCTGGAAGAGGTTTGGGAGAGACGTACATGTGTTTCACATCTGCTGGTTTCTGGAATTTTGATGCAGTGGTCTTTGGCTTGTGCTTTGCCCATTCATATTGCACCTATTTAAACTCCAGATGTGAACAAGAAAAATTAATTTCTTCCTATCCCATCTTTTAATACTGTCAGATGAATATGAATCTCAGCTCTCTGGAATATATAACACAGAATTTGTATTTTGCTTAGTGATCATTAATACTTCTACAGCTGTGAACGTATGCATATTTTTATTTTAGGCTTTGCACAGTATATTACATCTCCCAGGATATGAAATTTCTCCATGTCATTTTATAATCAATAACAGTTGTTATTTACATTTTCTTTCTGGCCAGTTTTGTATAATATGCTATCCTTTTTATTATTCCTAGCTAGAAAATACCAGCATAAATTTATTTTGAACAACTGATATTTTGATAGAAAAAAAGAGTACTTAGTTAAGTATTTTTAAATTATTCTTAGTTTGTTTTTCTTTTCTTCGTAATACCAGATATCACCTTTGATTAATAACAATCATATAGAGGCTTTGTTCCTCTTATCTGGGTGTCAGCAGTAATTGGAATCCATATCCATATCCTACCTTGCAATCATGCTGCAAAAGGCCAATAAATTCCCGCTGAGTGTGTTACTTGTTAAATTTAGTGCATTACGTTCAGGGTAATGAATAAAAGCAGTGGGCCGTTACTGTCTGGTTGGCAGAGGAAGAGTAAGAACAGCCAGACTCCCCTGAGGCCCTGAGCAGGCTTAAACTGTGACAGGAAGAATCAAGGGACTCCCTAAGCATCACAGTTCAGTTTGTCTCCCTTAATTTCCTTTTCTATGAAGATTTTAGAGGAAATGGAGGGAGGTGAGGTAATCTTCTACAGAAATACAAAATACACTGTGCTTGTTTATCGGTAGTCCCTAGCGCAGATTCTCTTTTAGGCAAGTGTGTTTAAAAGTAATACGTCTGTGTTAAGCATTCAGCTGATGACAAATTTGACTTTGCTTTAAGAGATGCATGTATCATATAT